>VZRZ01006846.1:3019228-3051529 GCA_013398175.1 Climacteris rufus | reverse complement strand
GACCTGCGGGGCGTTCCCGAGCGGCTGCGGGGCAGCGCGGCCGGTGAGGAGGGGCGGACTTCACTCGGGGCCGCGGGGAGGGCACGGGCGGGGCCGCGGTCCCCCCGGCCGGGGCTGCCCCGCCGGCTGCGGGGCCGTGGCAGCACTGTTGGGGTGCTTCTCATGAGGCAGACGTGTTTGTGTAGCCGGGAGGGCGTTGTGCCCTCAAGACACCTCCTGTGTGGGGGGATTTGCAGTTGCAGGGGTTCGGGACGTCCCTTGCGGTAGGTGCCTGCTGGGAGGAGACGAGTGGCCCTGCCGTGCGTTGTTTTCAGCTGCTGCCACGACCTGGTGGCTTTGCAGGTGTGTGGCTTCACTCCCCTGGAGCTCCTCTGCTCTGGCAAATTCCAACTCCGTAGCCAAGCACTGCTGTGCTGGGCTCACAGCATCAGCCTTTGAGGAGGAGTTGATTTGGATGCTATTTAATGCAGTTTCTAGCTGAGCTAGAGTTGTTTAGCCTGGAGAAAAGGAGGCTTAGAAAAGGAGACCTTGTCACTCGCCACAACTGCCTGAAAGGAGGATGTAGCCAGGTGGGCTCTTCTCCCAGGCAACCAGTGACAGGACAAAAAGACAAAAGGACAGTCTTAAGATGTGTCAGGGGAGGTTATAGTTGGACATAGGAAGAATTTCTTCGCAGAAAGGGTGATTAGACATTGGAGTGAGCTGCCCGGGGAGGTGGTGGAGTCCCCGTCCCTGGAGGCGCTCAAGAGAAGATTGGATGTGCCATGGTCTGGTTGCCATGGTGGTGTTTGGTCAACGGTTGGACTCGATGATCGCAGAGGTCCTTTCCAACCTCATCGATTCTGTGATTCAATAACAACTGCAGTGCTTTGGGGGTTTTAGGGGTTTTTCCCCCCTGATTTTTATTTGTCTGTGTTGGACTCATGTTTAAAATCTCTTCAGCAGAATTAAAAGCAGTTTTTATTATCACAGCTGTCCAGCAGTGTCTGTAGGCTTATTGGAGAAGGTTTGCATTCTAAGAGACTTTTCTAAAAGTCTGGTTTGTGCACTACCTACCCACAAAATAGAAAAAACTGTCTATCTATCTAGCCACACTGTGTTAGAAACTCAGCCTGATTTTATGGGTATTCTTTATAACACACCAGTGAGTAAAATGCTCTGACAGAACACTCCTCTGTAAGGATTTGTGCTTCTGATGTGGTTCTCAGTACTTGGCAGTGTCCTGAGAACTGGAAAGGGAAGTGCTCTGACCGGGAGAATTTTGCCAGTATCATTGAATACCTCTGATTAAACCCTTCCTATGAGACACATAAAACATGGCTGTCATGAACTGCTGTAGCAAGACAAAATCTGTAGCCCTTGGGACGTTTCTGTGGGGCAGAGGTTTGGAAATGCTGTTTCACTCTATAGGAACAAGATGACAAATTCCTAACTCTATAAACCTTCTTTTTTTCCTCTTCCAAATTTGTAAGAAGGCATTTTAAACAGTCTGTATAAGTTTCAAGTCATATGTTTTCCTCTAAATTAGTTCATTTAGCTGTACTTTCCAACTGAACCTCTCTCCAGCTGATTGAAATTATATCAGTTAAATATTGATGAGCATGTGGGTAATGTGTAGTAGGTGTAGGTGCTTCTGCTGCATTTTAGAAGTTCTGTCCATGTGCTTTGAGTCGGGTTCAGTGCAGGGTGATGCAAACTGAACTGCTCAGTGCGTTTTGGTGTTTCTGGATACTGGCCCGATCCAGTGGAACATTTTGAAGCCACATTACCAGATTTCTTGTTGGCCTATAGACAAAAAGGTCTGAAGCTATTGCTGCTTGGCTTACTTAAACCACTCCATGATTCTGTGCCTTTTGGAAGCTGGAATTTGTTTGGCTGCACGTTTGTAAGTGCAGCATCTTCTTAATCCACACGGGGGACACAAAGCAGGTAAATGCTGCTCTTCCAGTTCTGCTATGGGTTTCCATGAGTTTGAGACAGCAGTGGGTTTAAGAGGGCACTGCTTGAATCAAATTAGTGAAATGACCTGTATGAAACAAATTATTGCCTTGCAAAGGCTGTTTTCCTGCAGTTCATGTCCATGATTTCACTTGCAACCCAGCTACACAAACAGTGGCATCAGCACAAATGTAGATGATGGTAAATTGTGGAGGAAGTTGAAGAGAGTGTATTTAGGAACCTCATAAGTCAGCATTTCCTCCTGAACAAACTGGGATGTGAAATGCATTTCCTGATACCAGCTACTGTGTAATATATTAACTGGCATGATGTAGCTTAGTGTGTAACAATTCCATGCAGTATGTGAGACCACAGCTGCTTCTTAGATGGTGGGTTTTAGTTCTATCCTAAGTTCTCTACAGTTCAAATTCTGGGCTTCATCTGAATTTGAACTCAGAAGGAATGTGGAGTGCCAGACCTGCCAGGAGCTTCGGGACTCAATTGGAAATGTAGATTGACCTGCTCAAATCCAAATTATAGTTTTAGCCTGCAGTAATCTTGCCAACTGTTTGCAAAGAACAAGAAGTATATTTATGAGCTGCTTACCAACGTGTCCTCTTTGCTGTTCTTTCACGCCAGTTGTTTTTCAACATGCAATTCTGTCAGCGGACATTGAAGGACAATAGGTCAGAAAAATATTTCAGGTTCAAAAAATTACTTCTTTTGTCTACCTGAGGAGGTATTCAGCATTTTTAAGAGTGGTTTCTGCTTTCTTGCCCCACTCCCTTCTGAGAAGTTGTCATAAGAACAAGCTGTTCCCATTTCAGATACATTTTGACCTGGCGTTCTGAAGCCAGCCATCTGTGGCAGCTTCCTTGTTTTTAATGGACTGAGTTGGAGTTGTGTTGTAATGTCTCTGTAGTTTATGTGACATACTGCTTTTGCTTTCCCAGAGGAGAAGAAGAAACTGGTTCGGGAATTCGATGAGAAGCAGCGTGAAGCCAATGAGACGGTGAGTGGGAGGCTCCTGGCCTTCCTGACACTTGCAATACAGCTGCCTTCAAAAGGACACTACTTCCAAGTGTTACTTCTTATGGATCCTTTTCTGGCAGGCAGATGGTTAATTTTTTTACTGTTTGATTAACTGAGCTGATAGGTGTGTCTGTGTTTGTTGATACTTTTGTGTACGTCTATATACATACATAAATATGGACAAATATTCTTATGTGTGTTTCAAGGGGTTTTTGAGTGCTCGGTTTTGCTACTACCTTCACTTTGTTGAAAGTAGAAGAGTGGTAGAGGTGCACTTAGAATTGCTAGAGGTTGTAGGGGGCATGTAGAGAATCTACTGCTTGGTTGGTTTTTTTTTGTCATACTGTCTTTTTTCGTGTTGGTCTTAGCCCGTCTGATCTTTCCATGAGAGTGTATAGGCTTCCTGAACAGCAGGTGACGTGGAACAGCACCAGAAAAGCCATGTGACTTGTCTTTTTAAACAAGACATTATGGATTAAGCTTTCTTTTCATGTGCTATTTGTTAGGTTGCTTTTTAGTCACAGCTGAATGTGATGCTTTATCCCCCTAACTTACTGGGGTTTGTAGATGGGTATCTGTAGTTGATGTATGACATGTGGAACTCACACTGTGAGAAAGGTCATGTTGGCATACAGCTTTAGGCATTGTGAATTTGTTACAGCTTTCACTGGAAGTTGATGTGAAAATTAATGCATACAAAATCTTGGGGTTTGCAAATCCTAACTCCAGTCAAGCCTGAATGTTCAGAGTGCCAATTTTGTGTCATGCCTGCCTGTGCAATAGATCCAAACCAGAGGGCTGAGGTACTCAACAACTTGGTTACCCCAATCTTCAATGCCAGCCTCTCTTCCCACACCTCTTGAGTGAGTGGAGTGCAAGGCAAGGACTGTGGGAGCAAATTCCTTCCTTTAGGGGGTGACCAGGTTCATGACCACATGAGAAACCTGAATGTACGTAAGTCTATGGAACTTGATGAGATGCATCCCAGGGTCCTGAGGGAATTGGCTGGCATAGTTGCTAAGCCACTCTCCGTGGCATTTGAAAAAATCACGGCAGTCAGGTGAAGCCCCAGGTGACTGGAAAAGGGGAAACACTGCACTCCTCTTTAAAAAGGGTACAAAGAAGGACCTTGGGGACTGCTGACCTGTCAGCCTCAGCTCTGTGCCTTGGAAGGTCATGGGACAGATCCCCCTAGAAGCTGTGCTAAGGCACATGAAGGACAGGGAGAGAAGATTTGGGACAGCCAGCACAGCCTCACCAAGGACTCCTGCCTGACCAACCCAGTGACCTTCTTTGATGTGAAACAAAGGGCTGAAATAAAAGGTTAAGACCCCACAACTGTGAGTTATGGGATGAACATTCCTTAATAGCAACTGGCCAAAAGTTGGGGACATACAGTTATTTATTCACCAAGAATGTCCCAAGAAACAACAACTTCCTGGGGTTTATATGCATTGCAACACTAAGGCTTCCCACAGCCCCCCCTTTGTATCCTTCCTGGATACACGCAAGATAGGTGTCCAGTTTCTTCTTGCTTCTCTTTTATGGAGCAAGATTACCATCTAGCATCCTTTTCTGGTAGTTTTGAGGAGGGGTCTCCTCTCCATCACCTTCATCCTTCTGTCCTCTGAGTGACCTTTTAAGTCTGGCACCCATTGACACATTCTTCCTTTGCTGTGTCCTAATTTTATATCTTATTGTTTTAACTATGGTAATGACAACTTACCAAGTTCTAGGTGAAGGTTAACTTAGAGCTTCTCTACTTTAACAATACTATATTAATTTTAATTTCTTAGCTAAACAATTCTCTATTGATTAAGTTCTGTTTTATTTATAAAAACTTGTGGAGTGTAAAAGTTCTGAGTTACTCCCTAGTTTTCTCAGGATAGGCATTGAGGCAAAATCAGACACTAGCTTAAACTAAGAACAGCTAAAGTAACAAAGTCACAAGAATATAAATTTCTTAGTTAGCTGCAACACAGCTCCTTATAAAATTCAGAGAATCACCGAATTTCTGGCTAAACATGATATATCGCCTTTTCAGAAGGAGCGACTCCAGTGGACAAGGGAAGGGTACAGGTGACATTTATCTGGACTTCTGTAAAGCCTTTGACCCAGTCCCCCACCACATCTTTCTCTCTAAACTGGAGGGACATGGATTTGATGGGGGGGCTGTTAGGTGGGTAAGGAATTGGTTGGATGGTCACATCCAGAGAGTAGTGGACAACAGCTCAGAGTTCCAGTGGACATCCGTGAGAAGTGGTGTCCCTCAGGGATCCCTGCTGGGACCAGTGTTATTTAGTATCTTCATTAATGACACAGACAGTGGGATCGAGTGCACCCTCAGCAGATTTGCAGATGACACCAAGCTGAGGGTGCAGTTGCCACCCCTGAAGGATGGGATGCCATCCAGAGGGACCTGGATGAGCTCAAGAAGTGAGCCATGGGAATCTCATGAGGTTTGAGAAGACCAAGTGCAAGGTGCTGCACCTGGGTCAGGGCAACCCCCGATATCAGCACAGGCTGGAGAAAGGACAAATTGAGAGCAGCCCTGCCAAGAAGGATTTGGGGGTGCTGGTGGGTGAGAGACTGGACGTGGCCCAGCACTGTGCACTCAGCCCAGAGAGCCAATTGTGTCCTGGGCTGCATCCAAAGCAGTGTGGCCAGCAGGGCAAGGGAGGGTTCTGCCCCTCTGCTCTGCTCTGGTGAGACCCCCCTGCAGTGCTGCATCCAGCTCTGGGGTCCCAGCACAGGAAGGACATGGAATGAGTCCAGATGAGAGCCACCAAGGTGATCAGAGGGATGGAGTACTTCACCTCTGAGGAAAGACTAAGATAATTTGGCTTGTTCAGCCTGTAGAAGAGGAGGCTCTGGGGTGACCTTATTGCAGCCATTCAGTACCTAAAGGGGTCTACAGAAGAGGTGGAGAGGGACTTTGAACAAGGGCATGTAGTGATAGGACAAGGGCTAATGACTTCAAACTGGCAAAGAGTTGGTTTAGATTAGATAATAGGAAGACATTTTTTACTTTTAGAGTGGTGAGGCACTGGAACAGGTTGCCAGGAAAGCTGTGGTTGCCCCATCCCTGGAAGTGTTCAAGGACGGGTTAGATGAAGCTCAGAGCAACCTGGTCTAGTGGAAGGTGTCCCTGCCCATGGCAGGAGGGTTGGAACAAGGTGGTCTTTAAGGTCCCTTCCAACACAAACCATGCTATGATTCTGTCTCTGTTGCACAGATATGATAGATAGCTGATACCCGTCCTATAAATGCTTAAACTCTAAGAAGTGAGAACTGCAAATTTTGAAGTTTAGAGTGATGTTTCAGGGGGGAAAAAAATCAAAATCAAGCATTTAAGCTTGGCAATTTTTTTTTGTTTGAGGTATTGTGTATCTGAAAATTCACGTGGGCTGAACAGCATTGGAAAGTGTGGTGTACTCAGCCCTAGATGGGGCCTGGGCCTTGGGGTTATCCCCCTCAGCCAGTCTGATAAAAAGGTGTGGATCCCTTCATGTGGTGCTGAGTTCTGAGCATAGCTGCTGCTAAGGACAGGTTTGGTGCTTTCAAAAATGAACACGGTGTCTTTTGTTAAAGCTGCGGGAAATGGAGGAAGAGCTGAAGTGCGCTCCTGTGCCTTTCCGCAACCAGATGATGAGCAAGATCCGAGCCTACAGGAGGGACCTGTCCTTGTTCCAGAGAGAGATGAGAAGCACAGATTTGGGATTGGGCCGTGGAAATCAAGGCGATACAAAATATGGAATCTTCTCCACAGAAAATGAACAGAGTGTGAGGATTAGATGTAAATTTTATTTAACTTTGCTGTGATTGTTTAAAAACAATATTGCAGATGCATTGTTTACAGTGTTTCTACTTTAAACTATGTCTGTGCTTTTATAACTCCCTGTATATCTCTCTGCATGTGACATGAATATCTCAGGGAGGAGAAAGAACACCGGGAACTCAGAGGAGAGCTTTTCTGTTCTAAAACAAAGATAGGAGTGTAATCAAAATGGAACTCCTTGAAAGCCACGCGGTTAGTAATTTGCACAACATTCTGTACTGAAACTCCACATTTAATCATTCCCCTACAGAAATGAAAACACAAAAGTGATGCTATTTAATCGAAAAAAAACAGTTAACTTATTTGGTTTTAATCTCCAAAGCTAGCAGAGTGTGAATCATGCATTGTATGGGTTCTTTGATAGAATTATCTTTTAAGTGATCTTAGTGTAAATTATTTCAAGAAAATAGAAGGATTTATCCTCTAGCACTTTTTTCATTATGGTTTTGCTGCTACAATGCAAAAAATACAGCAATTTCTTTGTTTACCAGATAGAGATAGAGCTAGTGAGATTGAATCTCCTTATTATCTTCAAAGCGCTGTCACCTGTACAGAACATTCATGGAGAAGGCTTTCTGTTTGGCTGCCTTAGATAAGGAAGGTTTGAGGGAGGCTCTTTGCTTAGTATTTCATTCTGCTGTAGCTTGGTAAATTTTTGCATTTGATTCCTCTTGACTCTCTAAAACCTGAGAGCAGGGTGATAGATTAGACTTCCTGAAGCTTAAGAAAACGCTTTATTTTGAGCTACCTTTTGACCCCAAGGTCAGCAAACATTCCTTATCCTCTAGCCCAGGCTACTGGCATGAAAAGAGGATCTTTGTTACTTAGCAGTCCATCTGTTAGTGCTGTTTGTTCCTAATCCTTTTGACTGTAAACTCTTAATGATCTCCCTGGCAACCAACTGTGAAGTCACAAATAAGGCTGACTTTAGATGTGAATGGAAGTAAAAGTTAGCATCTGGAAAGAAAGATGCTATTTTCATGTAAATGTTCTTTGATGGAAAAGTAAATTGTTGCAAAGACAGTTTTTTGGAACTGTTTCAACTCTCCGGTGGTGTATCTTTTTTTGAGATGTAACCAGATTTGGTCATAATCTTACAATGTGAACAAGGCTTGGCCAAAATTAACTGGGCTACATCGGTTAACATAAGAAGCATGTGCCGCTGATACAAATGGATGGCCTAGGGAGTCACATCCTAACTTTTTCTTGTGTCAGAAGCCTGGTACTTGTGTCTTTGTGCCAAATAATTCAGCATACATTATTTTTCAGACTAATCTGCAGTCCCAGAGGGTGCTGCTCCTGCAGGGCACAGACAGTCTGAACCGAGCCAGTGAGAGCATCGAGCGCTCGCACCGAATCGCTGCCGAGACGGATCAGATTGGCACAGACATCATCGAGGAGCTGGGGGAGCAGCGGGAGCAGCTGGAGCGCACCAAGAGCAGGGTGAGCAGCACACAGGGCAGTGCTTTGAAACACGGTGTTACTTCAGTGGGAACTGCATGCCTGGAATTACTCTGAGACCTCCCTAGACATAGTCATCCAATCGGGTGTTTCTACAGACCAAATCCAGCAGCGTGGTGGTCAAATGTCTGCTGCTGTGTCTGTACAAGATTGGATATTAGACCTATAAACCTGCTAGCAAAAATAGCATTACTGAAAAAGTTACAGATTAGAAAATTGCTAAGGAGTTGCCCTCCACTAGATTACTAGTAAAAATTTAGATTTTGGAAGCAGTTAGCAAGTTTTTGTAATGAAATTAAATTTAGTAGAAGCGTAATTACTTAATCACTAGCCTTCCATTATTTGCAGGGAGGGAGAAAATGTTGTCAGACAAGATGCCTATTCCTCATCCTTGGTTCAAGAAGCTCTGCTTCTACCGGGAAAGCTTCAAAAAGTTCACTTGTTTTGCTTACACACATACGCAAAACAGAATTTGATTTTTGAAGTAACAAACTGATGGGATTTTCTGTGTCTGCAAGGGATCCTGAGTGTAAAGCTTTTAGGTGAGTGACTTCAGGTGATGCTGAGTTTGGCAAGTGAGCACACTCATCCTATACAAAAAGCATACCCCTTCTCTTGGGAGTTCTCTCTACTCATTGCAACAAAACCTGTAGCTTTTTCATTTAAGTAGTTCTGTAATTTCAGTCAGAATTTGATTTGTCCTGTTGCCAAATTTGGGTTGGAAAGCAGGAAAGGAAATTGATCTTAGGATTTGTAGGTATAGTTTTGTCATTTATCTAATAAAAAAATATTGTCCTTCAGGCATCTCAGTCTCTCAGCAGACTGTTCATAGAAGCCTAGGATTGTTTAGGTTGGAAAAGACCTCTAAGATCACTGAGTCCAACCGTTAGCCCATCACTGCTGTGTTCCCCACTAAACTGTCTGTGACTTACTTCTGTTGTGAGCCTTTTGGGCAATGTATTGCTGAATTGTGTGAACCACACATTCCAGCTGGAAGCAGACTTTCTTCTTGTTCTTTCGTAGTGAAGATTGGAAATCTACTGAGCTCTGAATGGCCTTGATAGTTTTCTTCCCAGCTTCCTGCATCTCAGTGCAGAGTAACATACAAGCGGTTTTGCAGTGGAGGGCAATAGTTTAAACCACAGAGGAATTGTGCAGGCAGGTGTCTGTGATGTAAGTGACCTGGTTTACCCTTCGCTTCCCTAAAGGTTTGGAAGTGGAATAGTGAAATCTTACCTGGACACCAGTGGCCATGCATCATGAATCCTGCCTGTGTCTGTGAAGTAGCACCTTTTTCAGTTGTCTATAACCTCCCCTAATTACATGTTTCTTTGTAGCTGACTGGGTATACTGGACAGTTCATTTCTGAGCATTACAAAACTGAAATGGATCATCTCTGAACAGCTCAGAGCTCCTACCCACTGGGTCACTTAGACCTGTCAAGGCAGTACAGTTCTTTCTTTGCTAGAAATTGAACAGCGTTTCAAACAGTTCCATTATGCACTGGGGTGAACAGGTCAGTATCACTTGGTGTTAACAACTAGAATAATGAAATGAAATTTTATGAAAGAAGCTAATACCAACTTTCTGATATTTGTAGATTAATTAAAGGAGCAGAAAGTGGTCCCAAATTGCATCTCTTTGTATGTATCTAGAGGAAAATATACACAAAAGTCTTAATTCCTCCTTAGAAAAGAGACAATGCTTCCAGCTGGTAGTGTGGGTAGAAAACAATATTGTTTTTTTCAACTCAACAATTTTGAGTGTAAATGGTCATCCTTGGTCCCGTGATTAATTGCAGCACTGCAACACCAGCTGCTTTCAGGTGCATCTTTCCAGAGTTGCTGTGCTTGTTTAACTGACAAATAACTTCTGTCTCTCTTCAGCTGGTGAATACAAGTGAGAACCTGAGCAAGAGTCGCAAGATTCTGCGCTCCATGTCCAGGAGGTGAGTAGCTGACTGCCAGCAGCACACAGCGTTGTTCCCTGCTGGTCTTAGGGGAAAAGAAATGGAGTGTCAGCCAGAACCAGAGGGAGGTGTTAGGGAATGTGTAAGCAAGAATGTGTGCCCACATGTAGCTGCTAACATGTGTTTTCCTCTCTAGTAATGACTTAATGGAGTACAGGCAGCTGAGCACTACGGAATGTGTGCTGCTCAGTCAGGATGAGGTGGGGCCATTAACTATCCAAGAAGCAAGTTACAGTGAATTGCCAATGGTGCCGTGAGGTGCAACTCAGTCAGGCTGGAAAAAGCTGAGCCATAAATCACTGCAGCATTGGGGAGTTAGAGGTCTGATGACACAGACAAATCTGTTTAGCCCACAGCAGTATCTAGAGCTAGGCTGGCCTGTGAGACACTCTGAGCCTGACCATGTACTATTTTGATGATTAAAGCCTTGGCTGCTTAAGTGGATTTCTAGTTTAACAATATTGTTTAATTAGCTTTAAAAAACAGCTTGTAGATTGTATCTCCTAACAACCTTTCCTTTATGATAACTGTATAGTTTTCAATAGTAAAAGTAAATTATTATTTTGAGATTTTAGTTTTCCTTCCACCACATAGCTCCAAGTAAAAGCACCACAATGAGGGTTTTAGCACAGGACTTCAAGCATTATTTTCCTCTTTGCTCTATATGTGCCTACTCATTCAATTAAGCAATCTGCCTTCTGTGGGGCAGGGGAAGAGGAACAGAACTGCTACTGATGAAATAGCAGATTTAAACAGAATTTCCAGGAAAACATGAGTAGTAAACTACTAAGTTTGTCCCTTTCTGGTTGTTAAGAGCTATTTGAAAAGCACATTGTGGTCTTGCTGAAACAGGGAAGGTAAGATGGTGATCTGGACCTAGGACCTGCTTTCATAAGGTGGAAAAAAAACCCAAACCTATCTTGGATTTTTATTTTTTAACTCTAGAATAACCACTAATAAGTTGTTGCTGTCCATTATCATCATCCTGGAGCTGGCCATCCTAGGAGGTGTGGTCTACTACAAGTTCTTCCGCAAGATATGAATTTTGATGACCAAGATGAGCCTTTCCAGTGATGAGGAACAGGAGGGGCTGTCTGTTCCTTTGACTGTCTGAGGATTGAACTGTCATGAGACAGCACATTCAGCTGAAACTGTACTGACACTTGAAAGACACAGAATGGGAGTAAAAGGAAAATGCAGAAACAGACTTGACTACTGGTAAGATTAATAAGAAGGTAATAAATATTTTATTGTCTCCTTTTGTATATACTTAACTAAATGAATAAATCTTACTATGTAATAAAGTAGCCACTGATCAATGGAAAAGCTAGTTTATTTAAAAATTAAGAAGTTAACAGTATTTGCCAAGTGTTGACAATGTATCCACTCAAGTGCCTCAGCAGAGCTCTGTAATGTCCAATATACCCAACTCTTTGGGTTCTTAAATCCTCACTTGCTGTTCACTGTCAGATTCATCTGGAGAGCTGGGTGTTGGGAGTCCATCAAAAGCAATGTGTGCTCCTTCCCTTGTCTGCCCAAAGCACGTTGCTATCACGTCGACTGCAAGGCCAGCGGTTGCTTTCACTGCCTCTTGAGAAGCTCCAAGCAGTGGATTGACTTCAACCATGTCTACAGCTGAAAGCATTCCTGTGAAAATGAGTTACAGCTTTGTTACTCTCACAAGGGGTACAGTCTTCTGCAAGGTTTCTTTTGCAGCCTTTTATTCATTGCAGCAAGCCTGGTATTTGGGGTTGTGACCTACTCTGTGCCCTAGACAAGTAAGATTGGCTCTCAAGTGAGGGATGAGGTTATTGTTCTCAGATGCAGATTTGTGTTTTTAATTTGGATTTTTCTTATGTCATCACTACCTCACTCATTCATGCTTTTAGCATTCAGGAAAAATGTTTGATGTTCCATACACACTTCTGAGAAGAATGTTTTTTAATCTTGTGTTCTCCCAGTCTGAAAATGAGGCTATATAAAATAGTCTCTCCTCATACTCTTTTGCCATCCTATTCATGATCCTATTTGACTATTGTTTGGTTGGGATTTTTTCCCCTCACTTTACTGCAAATAACATTGTTTAAACACATTAAATAAAAACTCCATGGTATAAGAGGAAAAGTCCTCATATATTGAGTCAGCTGCAGTATATTTTATGAAAGCTTGATTTGTTAGACTTGAATCCTAGAATGGAACTTCGAGCTATTTAAGATTGTTTGCATCCATTTTTTTCTTCCAGATGCCCATTTTTACATCTCACCTCATGTGTTTAGGATTAGGGAGCAATATTACACATTTTTGATGAGAGTTGTTAACATACTCTGTATGTTCTTTTCTTTTGGTAAGTTGAAGTTGTTGATGGTTAAGCTGCTTCCAACACCAAGAGTATTGCCCAGCTACAGGACTTCTGTTTCTCTTACTGAGGGTTGAATTGACTTTGCAGGCATCTTTGCCTTGACTACACTTGCTATCTATTTACACAAGAAAAATACAACGAGTATGAGCTCTGTGTAGTTTGTGGTGTCCTTGCTTAGCCCCGTACTGCTGTCAGCTGTACCTGTATTGTGGATTTCCTCTGTGAGGTACATGCCTTCTCTGTAAGTTAATCCACCTAGAACAGGAGTCCCTGTTGCTGGAGCCAGTGAGGGATCAAAAGCATCAATGTCAAAACTCAGATGAATTGGTCTCTGTCTCCTGAGAGAGAATAAAACAAGATAAGCTATCTTAGAGCCTTAAACTTTTTAATGTGCATTTCTTACCGTCCAGGCTGATCAGCAAAGTAGCATCAAGCTCCTTCTTTAAAAAACTTTAGAAGGAACATTTAGAAGGAACTATGTACATGTCTCATATACATTCAGAAGGAACTTTTTTTTTAACATCTTTGGACTCTGAAACATCTCATAGCTCAGAACTTTCCCCAGTACACACTGGGGAAACAGAAGTTTGTCTTTCTAGCCTCACTGAGCATGTGCTCAGATCTGATTTGGTTGAAGATAAGTACTTTAGTTCTAACCATCGTCACTGGTATTTGTCATCTTACTGGGAAAATGTAGAGAAATGTATGATACAATGCAGCCTTTTCTCCTTTTGTACAGAAAGCCGGGGCAAGGCTGAAACACTGATGTGTGTGGCAGCTGGGATGGAGGGTTTCACTGACAGCTCCTCAAGATGAGCATTTTTCAGGTCAATAGTTAAAGGCTGCCTCCAAACCCTGCCATGTAGCCTAGCTGATGAACTAGTAAAGGGTAATCTTAAAGCTAAGATGTTAGTTACTTACTATACCATCTGCCAGCTGATGACAGCTTAATAAATTGGACACTGCTTGTTAATCACATGAGTTAAGTAGTAGACTGCATACTTCCAGCTTACTGCAGATGCTCAGTAGGGAGAAGCATCTGGATTACCATCTTCTTTACTTGGCACAGCTGCAGCTGGGAAGGGTGAGCACACCTCTAGAAAACAGCAGCATGCAGCACAGGTTCAAACCTGGGGTGAGAGGTTTCCCTTTCTACCTGACCCTCTCCCTGCTCCTGGACGAGCATCATCCGCTCCCTACCTGGTTCCCCGAGCTTGAACAAGGGTAGCAAAGGTGGCAGCAGTGAACTGCAGGGAGGGAGCGGTTAAAGTGAACTTTACCAGCCTCACTGACAGTAGCAGCTGCCATCAGGACATCATGTGCGAGGAGGAAGCCATCAGATGCTTCCACCTCACATACAAGCAGCTCAGTTCCAGTCACTGTCACATTGCTGTATGTATTTTAAAAGTATAATGTGTATCCTGGACTTCGAGTTGATTCAAACCTCAAACTGCAGAAAATGCAGAATTATTTAAGACACAGAACCAAGTAGTCTAAAGCAGAGCCACAACTGTAGTGGCTAATGGAACCTGTGTCATGGCTTTCTGCCAGCACTGGGAAATGGTTCCCGTGTTAAGTGCTAAGACTTTATACTGGACACTGTCACAGTTCTGCATGGCTGCCTTACATCAAGTGACCTTCACTTAAATAACTGTCAGGAAAGTAGACACTCAGCAAGAGTAGTTTAAATGAGATAATAGTTTGTTACCTGCCCATCAGTTGTTCAAACGTTCTTTCCATAACTTTCTGAATTCCAAGGCGATCGATATCCCTCATGGAAAAATACTGGATGTCAAAGTTCTTCAAAATATAGCTGTTAAAATATTTTTTAAAAAAACAATCATTACCAGTTTAAGCTTAAATCTAGCAATCCTTATTGAACATGGTTTCAAGCTCATTATTTCAACCTTCACAAAACTTGTTTAATCTGAACCCACTTACTATTCAGCAGGATCCACATCCCTCAAGCCAATGTACACAATATCGGATGCTGAAAGGCAGGGCTTGAGCCAGGAAAAGCCAGGAAGTTGTGGTACCTGCAAGCAAAGAGTTGGTATTAGGTTAGTGTAGTGACATATATAACAAAACAGCATTTAATGCTTCCCTGAAAACTTTGTATTGATTTATAGCATCCTTTCTCTGGTCAAATAGAGAAGCTTCTTCACTTGAGGGTTTGGCTGATGTAATCAGTCCTTACCTTCATTCCTACATTCAACTCAAGTAAAATGGTACAACTTTATGTTAATGGATGAAGTTTTTATTTTTCAGTTTGAAGAGGAGGAGGAATAAAAAACCCAAATCCACAAGCAATAGGTAATTCACAGCAGTGAGTGTAAGGAGGAATGGTAAGAAAGTAGATACCCAGATGTAGATCACTTACACAGTGCATTTAATGGTAATGCTGTGTAACTTACCCAGTGCATTATGCTTAAGTGGAAGAATGAAAACCAAGGCACCTGTATCTTTTTAGGAGAACCACCAAAGTCATGCAGACTTCCAAAAACAGTATTAAAGATGGATAAATTCAAAGTGGGAAGTCAGAAAAAAAAAAAAATAAAAAAAAGAAGGAAAGGAGGAAAAAAAAAAGGCAGGACAAAAGTTGAGCCTCCACAGTGGGCTACATCATACCTACTAGTTTTAGGAGTGATTTCAATTAACTCAAATTTCTCTTCTCCCAGCTCTGAAAGTGGCTACAGCCAACACAGCTGTCAAGCAACAAGAAGGTTCTGTTTCCCTCTTAAACTTCTCAATTACTAATTATATTCTAGTTGCAATATTGGATGTTTTTAAAGGTTAACACACCCATATGTATATTTAATTACATTAGGATTAAATTAGCAGAGATTATAAAAGTATTTGTTACTCTAGAACAATGACCTGAAACCTTCTGGTCACGAATTAAGAAGAGGATAAATGAATTGGAGACCACTAGGAAAAATAATTCAGGTTGCAGAAATGAATATCTGCAAAATCCATCACCATAAACTGAGCATAGCATTGATAATATTGTCAGATACTCTTCAGCATCAATAATTCAATAGATTTAATATTGCAAATTTAATTACACCTCTTCTTTGTAAATAAATAAAATTGAATATGTCAACTGCCTTTGGCAGCCTCTGTTTTTGCTTTGTTGCAATAGAAAAGGAATTGCTGACAGCAAAGCTAAATGTGCAGGCATTTTCGTGGTAAGATATTGTCAGCAATTTGTGAGTTTGGATGATTCCAGGAGCCCTGAAGCAGTCAGGAAAGGAGGATAAATAAATTTTGTCCCATTGTTGGCTCAGCTGCTGTACTGGATGCAAATGAGAGCCGTGTGCACACATAATGATTCACTTCAGAGTCAGGGGTATTAGCCAGACAAACTGCTGTCAAGGGCACATTCTGCTGCTGCTAAGGAGCTGTTTTAAAATTCCTCCTGTTGTAGAATCTTTGTGGTACCAGCAGGACTCATGTTGGTGTCCCCCCTCTAAACAGGAATACAGTAGAGTAAGAAACCCCCTGGGTGAGTGCACACACCTGGGTGTACTGCACAGCCAGGTCGAGGGGCTCGTGTGAGCTGCTTCTGCACAGGTGTCCTGACTGCTGGCACTGAGGTGGCCTTGTGACAAGATCCTGGAACAAGCACCATGCCTGAGTAGCTTGCCACTGAGCATGGCCTAATCTTACTCCTTCACTTCTGCTTCTGGCAAGAGGTGTGCTCTCCCACTGATCCCAGAAAGCTTACTGTATTCTTTTAGCATGTCTAAAAAAAAAACCCAACAAACCTAAAAAATTACTTCTGTTTTGTGCTGCTCAAGAACTGCAGCCCGGCAGACCAGAGATCAGTAATGTATACACAGGAAGCCAATTTCTCATCTTTCCTTAGCTATCAAAGAACTTAAGTTTTGTTTTGTTCCCACCAAGCCAGAAACTGTTCGCTGTAAACTGTAAGCTCTAAAATGCACAAGATTTGCTCTTGCTCCTCTCATCTCTCCCGCAAAAGTGGGTACAGTTGCCAGAAAGAAAAAATCACTGCATTTAACTTACGGGCAAGAAATACAGGAACATTTTATATTAACCTTTTCATGTTTTGAGGGTATTCCAAAAAGCCCTGTTAATTTTGCATTACTTTGGGAATTCCAACATGTTTGTAGAGACCACATAATGACTAGAAAGAGGAAGGTATAGAAAAGCACCAAATGACTCTATTGACTTGTGCATGGAAATTATTCAAAAGAATTTGCAGCAGAAAAGCAGAAGAGCTTTACCAGACAACTTCAGTATTGCCACACTGAGCAGAAACAAATGCAGTGGTATCTTCAGTAACCATAAAGATTCAAACATGCTTATTCTTGCTTGGAAGAGGCATACTTCCAGCAACACAGCACCCCCAAATTTATCAGAGAAAAGAGAAATCTAAGGGTAATCACTAGCAATGCAGAGTGCCAAAATAAAGCAGTCAGGTTTTCTGTGGCTCCAGCATCCTTTCTCGACGTGCAGTTGCTGTTCTGCTCCCACTCCCCAGCCTAAGCCTCAGCAGAAGCAGATTGCTGTATCCACTGTTCCTTCTGCAGAGGCCTCAGCTGTTCACTGCACAGGCTGCTGCTCTGCAGGTGCTGCAGGTCCCTGTACAGGGTGACACAGCCCCAGCAAAGACAGAAAGGGCACATAGGCCTTAGCTCAACCTACTGTTTAGCATCTTGGCAGCAGCAAAAATGGGCCATGCACATTCCACATGCCCCAGTAAACAGCTCTTTTTGATAATTCAACGTCTTTCCAAGACAAAGGCTATCCCTTTAAAAGCTCACTGTAGGCAGTTACAGCTGTTCTGATTTGTAATATTTGCCAGTAGAGCCAATGCCAGAGCAGCCAGTTAGGAGAGATCATGCAGGAACAGCCCCTGTCAGGCCCCAAGGTTGTCAAAACATGGAAGAGCCAAACTAAGCAGAAGCAGTGTGCAAGGTATGCAGGAACCAGCTGTTCCTGGAGGTGAGCTCAGCTCTGCTCTCACAGGCTGAGCTGGGGGGAGTTTCCTGCTCAGTTGGTGGCAGTGCTGCCATTGTCCAGCCCCGGCAACAACACCACTCACGACACAGCAGCAGCCCCAGAGTCAGCTGCTGTGTGCAGATGGTGGGAACCCTGGCTCCCTGTGCAGCCCCTGAGGGTGTGAACACAAAGGAAAGCTTCCTCTCATTCTTGTTTCTAAGTGTGTCTGTATCTGTATTTACATGTGTGTGTGCTATGGTATGTATGTGTGCATGTGTGTGCATGTATGGGCATGTGTGTGCATGTATGGGCATGTGTGTGCATGTATGGGCATGTGTGTGCATGTATGGGCATGTGTACACAGACAGTAATACATATTTTCCCTTGTACTCTGATAGAAAAGGTCTGCGTTTACAGCAGGTAAGAGAGTACCTCCTATGAGACACAGTAAAATGCTCTGAGGATGCCATGTAGGCTAACTGTGCAATCAGGATACTCACTTTATCTTGAAGCTCCCTCAGGAGAAATGAGAGAGGTTGTCCATGGAGGCTTCCAGACTGAGTTGTGAGAGGTGTGTTGATGTCAGCGTGTGCATCCACCCAGATCACTCCGAGGTGCGGGCACTGCCGCGCATGGCCGCTGACGGAACCAAGGGCCAAGCTGGAAGTACAGTAGCAAAGTCTTTGGTCACCATTTCTCCTTCAGAACAACTACAAGGACAATAGGAAGTCTCTGCAATTTGAGTCAGCTGTGTTGTTACGTTTCTACACATCAGACATCTGTGACAATAAAGGGAGCATCCCATACAAACTGCATGGCATGCTGCTGTCATGATTCCAGGAGTCCAAGTAACTCTCCAGGACTGTACTGGTAGTGACAGATAAGACAGAGCTCTTTGCTGTCTCTGCTGCCACCCTTCCCACATGCTTCATCTTCACCTGCTCTAGATCCAAATGCTCTGGAAAATCTAGCCCGCTATTCACCCACTTTTTATTCTAGTCATACCCTACCCCACTGATGCCTTCTCGAGAGCTACCTAAAACCAGAAGCCACATGAAATTAGAAGAGTAAAAAGCAGTTATATTTATGAAGGGCCTTCAGGTACATTTAGGGCAGACAGAGCCCCCCCAGGGGCTTCACCCAAAATGGACGACTGGTCATGGCTTTTTGTACTTTTATAAGTTTGGTACATTTGCATATTGGGGTTTAATCTTCCAATTACAGCTTCAGGTAATGAAGTATTTTACCCCCAGTTTTCTCCCCCCATCCCACTTTTGTTTACATTTCTTGAGGCCTGAGACAGTAAGGTGTCCTTGGATCTCAGGCCTGGAGAGGAATTGTTTTGTCTGACCAAAATGGGAAAACTGTAGCTAACACTCTATATGGAGTTTAGATTTATACACTAAAGAATTGCAGGATTACAAATATATGAAAAATATAAAAGCTAAAATCCTAAGGCATCACCACAATTCATTCTTATGTGTTCTACCTTCTTCAACTAATTCTCAGTCAAAAGGTTAGTGAAAAAAAGGGAAAAGCTTCACTTGTTTTAAGATCTGTAACAAAATTGTCTGTGTGCAGGCATTACAAACCCATCCTAAGAGCTGGTGGGTAAAAGAGACACGTCACTAAACATTCAGCAATGAAGAACCTGAGCAGTTCCTCTGAAGGAGCCTTATGACACAAACTGTCCCAAAGAGGAAAACCTCATTTGTACATCTACAGACCACAGACCAATCTGGAACTAAGCAGTACTGTCTTAGAAGGCCAGGTTTTTGTAGCTGCCTTCTATGTTCTGCTCTAAAAGTCCCTACCCTATGGTATTGCCGGGAAATAAGCCCAAATTGTTCCTCCAGTCCCCTTTTTGAAAAAAATTAAATTCTTACACCCCAAGTGTCAACCTGCAGCATGAACCATGAGTTGTTTTTAGGTGAGCTCACCTGTGATCACCTCCCAAAGTCACACATCTGTGGCCGGCAGCTACTGCTCTGCTCACGGCATCAGCCAGCAGCTGGCTGGCCAGACCCACCGACCGCGGGTATAACACCAGGTTGTTGTACAGTTCATCGTTGGGAACTTGAGTGAAATTCAGATCTCCAAAGTCGTGCACTTGGCAGCCTGGGAACACAGCAACAAAAGGAGAAAGTGACTTACTTAAATAAGTTCCTAGAGAAATGTTCAAAATCATTTGGGCAAGTATGAGAGGAGCAACAGGAAAGGAATGGATCCATTTGATTATTTGCATGCCCTTGCAAACCGTCACAGCTTTATAGATTAGAAAGCTTCAGACTGCTTTAATTTAGCAATGAGCTGTGTCAATCATAAAAGGTCGCTTAGAAAAAGTTTGGGGACTTAAAAAAATTATTTCTTGATGATTTTTAACATGAAAAATTGTAGTCTGTATTGCCATCTTCTTCCCCATTTAGACAGATTGTGTACAGCCTTAAAGGAGCTCAACTGCTCAAAGATGCCTAGGGCTACAATTTCACTAACTCTACCTGAGTCTTAACAGTTACTTTACATTTTTAAGGCCCACAAAAATCCAGGCACAAAAGTGCCAAGTTACCAATAATATAATTTTCTTACACTACTTCCAGGCGACTCCATAGAGGATTCACTAGTGCTTTGTTAGGAGAACCTGCCCATTTTCTCCACACAAGATAGTCTAGAAGGCATTTTAATTCTGGGGCTTTGATCCCAAAGCTCTCTGAGGTCCTTTCCTTGCCAGTTACAGCTTTGATGGGCTGTTGAAGCCTGACAACATTCTGGGTATAAAACTCAGCCTTTCCTCTCAGAGACTGTCTGTTTGAGACAGGCCTCCCACTGAAGGCTCTGATGAGAGCAGTAAAGGCCCCAAGGTATTTACAGCCACACCGACAGTGGCTTAATAAGTCAAGACCACCCTGAATACCAGTCATGCCTGTCCCCTTTGCTCCTCAGAATAACTAGTCTGTTTGCAATTCAAAGCTTCCAGGCTAGAGCTTGACATTTTGCCTTTAGCCATCCTATGCCTAATGGGTCAATTTGAAAAAATTAAGGCAAGAAAGTCAACATGAAGAAACAGCCTAATTGGGGCTCTGGGTTCCTGCCTAATTTCCCGCTAAACCATTAGTCTAATGGCCAGGAAACTGGCTCTCTGAATTTGCTTGGTGGAAATTACATAAAAGGATAGTTGAGAAATACATGACTTTTTTATATTTTTTAAAGGAGATTTGATGGTGAAATGAGTGATGGAAAGTTGACTTGTTGACTTGTGCAGATTTGGTGCTGGGAAATAGGGAGGCATATGTTTTATAGCAGGGACAGAGGCGGGCAGTTGTTGGGGTATTTGCTAGGAGAGGACAGGGCAGCTGAGCACAGTTACTCAACAAAGGATTAAATAAATGTAGTCCCAGCAACTCAGTGAGAAAACACATTATGGGCAGTGACCTAAAGCAGCCAGCAGGACCATGACATACCACGCCCTGGTTTTCAAAAGGCAGCACAGGCACCCAACAGCATTTTTTCCTCCTGTAGACAATACCTAATTAGCCAACAGGATGAAGGCTCTGGAATTTTGAGCTCATTTCATTCATATTTGACTGTGCTATCTGATCTATCAGAATGTGCTATCTGTAGTGTGACCACTACATATTTTTACCTTCTCTTTCATTCGGCTGTTGTGCAGAAGCAGAAAAAAGTTGTGAGTTCCAAAATGTTCAGTGAATGTCAAAAGTTTATTTTACTTTTTTTGTTTGTGGCATCTTGCAAGGCAACTTCTCCCACATGCACACAGATACACATTTCAGAATTTCACGCTTGGATGAAAGTACATGAGTGTGCCTGGGAGACAAGTTTTAGAAGTAAGGCTTCAAGAGATTGTATCATTCAATGGGTATCAGGAGGTTTTGGAGACCCTTTTGTACAACTGAATAATACCTCTGACATCTGTGGGAAATAAGTCTGTAGTTGGGAGCCATGTGCAGGGACTTAGACATTGCAGGACAACACACTACACAGTGCAATGGAAGAAAGGACTACCACTTAGGTTTTGTTCTCTCCTGCAGGACACACAAGCACATCACAATATTTTCACCCATTAAAGGGCAAAAAATAATTTCCTTTAATTCTCTCGTGAAGCTCCATCTTCACATCAGTATAAAACAAAGATCCAACCATGCCATCTTTCATTACGGATTTAAGGAATCAGTTAACATTCTACAGGTTATGCTCAAAGCAGGTCACATATGGCAGATTCTAGCAAGTGTGTTTAGAGAAGTTTCAAGTGTTCAAGAATGTCTTTCTACTTTACCCTGCCTCCTTCCAGTTCCCATTGTGGGGCAAAAAGACTTGGTTCAGGTTCTGAATAACAAAAGCCATTTGTTTCTCAGGATCACATCAGGTTCATACAGCTTAGCATGTGGCTGTGGTAAAGACAGAAACACTTTCACGTTTCAGGATGCTGTGATCTTGTCCACCTTTTGAACACAAGGTACTCTTCTAATTCCCTCTAATTATTTTTATAGAAAAGCCTAAAGTCTATTAAAGACAAGAGATGCCTTCAGTTTTTGTTACCGTCTTCTGAAGTTCAGATAGGGTTCATGAACCTTGGAGCAGTTTCTTCTCTGAGCTTTGTGCATCCCTCTTCTTCAGGCCCACTGTTTTTATGTGCCTGCAGAGGACAGCTCAAGTTTCCCAGGGTGATAAGGAATGTTTTCAGCCAACTATCCAAAGGCTATCTGATTAAGATACACTTAATCTCAGAAATACATGTTAATCCAATACTCAAACAATATCTTCTCTTACTACTATTTCTTTTAATTGCACCTAGTGTTTTGAAAACTAGGATTAAGTGACCTTAAGGCAAAGGGAAAGGTTAGTGAATAGATAGTACACATAAATTCACAGGACCTGGATAAGCCATGTATCTCAAACTGTGCACATTTTTTTTGTATTGACCAGATTTTAGACATGAAATCAACATGCACATTTGTCTAAGTGTTACTCAACAACGAAAAACAGTTTAATACATCAATAATTACTTTAATAATTTGACATGGCTTCTATTTAGAATCTCAGATACTAGTCTAAAACTTAAAGACCTAAATTATTTTCCATTTCATCTGCCCGCTTGCACACAGATTTAAGTTTATTTCTTAATCTAAGCTTTCTCAACTACATTATTTAATCAAGACAGAAATTGTTCAATGGATAGATATGCTGGAGTGCAGTGGAGTCTGGTCGATTTTGCTGTTCCTTGGCCATTAGTGAAAGATTTTATCATCTATCTCACTGACCACTATCTGCTTACTTTCTTTGGTAGTTGGGACACTCTTTATTTTAAGATACTAATACTTATAAACAGACAGCTTTTTAAATCAGCACAGAAAGTTAACATGAAGAATATACGGGGCCTTTTAAAAGACAGTAGATACAATTTCTGAAAGGTAGAAAAAGCTGGGGGCAGATAGGAAAGCCAGCTTCCTTACATTCATTAGAAAGCACTGCATCCACACCATTTGTGAGTGAAGCAGATCAGGTCTAGCCAGGATTAAAGTTCTTTTAAAATGAAACAGTACCATACAATACTAAAGGACTAAACACCACAGACATTTTGGTAGCAACTAAAGAATATGAAATTAAATGGGAACAAAAGTCTTTTGTTCACACTTTCAAGCTCTACCAAATTACATGCAATTGAAAAATACATTCTGTTTGATTCATTAGTCACAAGTCGGCTCCATCAACATTCTGGCTCAAGGGGAGATCCCTTTTTGAAGTGAGGAAAACAAAAAAGCAGGCCTGAATAATCTACTTCTGTTACAGGAGCTCGAAAGAAATACAAGGGAGGTGAAGGTGTCAATCTGAGCATGAACACACAGCTCAGTGACATAACTGAGATGTGCATACGCACAACAGTCCTGCCAGCATGAATGACCAGCATGGAAAGGCAGCATCTGCTGCTTAGGAGTGCAATCCCCAGTGGTTCCATGTCCCCCCACCCCCCGACTGAGGGACATCACTAGAGCTGCTTGGGGGCACCTTTCAGCCAAAAAAATAATAAGTTAGCTTGAAATAGGTTGCACAGCAGATCATTCCCAGGTTAACTTCTTCTGATCAGAACAGGTTAGGGAAAAGATCACACAGGCATCCAATCAGCAGACATGGGGAAGGACAGCAGTCATTTATCCAGCCTGGACAGCCAGAAACCTTACTTGTATCAGGTAAAACAAATCCACATTTTTCCTACTTAGGAGCCTCTTAGACTTAAAATAAAAATTAAAAGGAAAAAAAAAGTACAAATCAACAACATACTTAAGAAAATAAGGTCCTCTGCATGCCTTTTCAAATATGCTATTAATGTATCACTCAGGCTCCACTCAATGCTTGTAACCAGGACATAAGATGCCTTTTAGCAAGCTGTATGACAATGCTAAATTCACTCCCTATCATAAGCAAAATACACACAGTAGGCAGCAGTTACTACAGTAATTTCCTTGCACAGATGGAGACAATTTTTTTCTGTAGAAACAGGCAGCTCATGTCAAGTGGCATTTCACTGGAAAACATGTGGGCAGCATCAGGGAAAGCCTCCCCCACATCCTCCTCTACTAGGAAATTGCACCAGCAAGAGGAGCAGCAAACTGATGGTAGGAGATCCAGCTTTCCAAACCCAGGCTGTTTGCTGACACTGCCCAATGGCACACTCCCATAATAAATACAACAGCTCTGAGGCAGCAAATGGGAATTGGAACAAAAGCACACAGACTATGGGATGGAAGTGATCTCCCAACACTGCTGGTTTACACTGGATATTTGTGAACTGGACATTTTAAAAAATCCTAAATTAATGGGAAAAATAAATCCTCTTCCGGGTGAGCTAGTTTCAAAAGAATCTGAAATCCCACAGTAATTAGACCTTATTTCATACTATGTTATATAAAGCTGCTCACATGAAAGCATCACTGCTGCAAACTGTTTTCTCAGACACAGCCACCTTTACGAAACCACCACAGACACAGAAAGGCTTTTTTGGGAAGCAATGACTGTTATGAACAGTGTCAATAGGCAAATGTAACATTTTACTTCCCATGGATGAAACAAAGTTACCATCCTTCTTTTCAGTATAAGCCCATGGCTTTATGGTACAGACTCTGTCATCCTTTCTCAGAGCACCGTGAAAATGTTGCACAACAGCAAACAAATGACTCAATTCATTATGACCAGTGCATTCTGAAGCTTTTTTTTTTTTTTTAAGACAGTTTTAACCCTCCGGAATTATCCAGGGTGTGTGTGTGTGCTACAACTATACAAACAAGGTGCATACTTTCGTTTTACATGAACAGGAAATTAGGCCAGCAAGGTTCCCACTGCAAGAGACTTAAGCCTTCAGCAGCCTGGTTTAATCATAACTCTCTTGCTTGAAAGTTCATTACAGAGCATCTACTTCTCTTTAAACTGAATCTGCTGGAAGAAATCTTCCACCAGATACAGATATTTGACTGCTCAATAGATTTCTGTCAGCTCTTAAACTTCACTTCCTAAAAGGCATGTTCTTATCTGAGCAATTCCCATCCTGTCATTTGGAATTTTGAGAGGTCTGGTTAAAGACAGAGTTTCTGTAGCTGTATGTATTTAGAAGGCTTCACCTCACACAACAGCAACAAGCAAACCCAATCCCAACTGCTCCCCCAAGTCTGTAGTCTCAAGTTGTCTCTTGCATAAAATGGGCCAAAAAATATGTTTCCAATCCCAGACTGAGCAGCCACCTCATTTCCCTTTGAAAACTGCTTATAATTTTAATCTCTTATGAAATTTAGTGTACTTGACCTTAGGAGGTCTTCAAAAACGTCAGAGTGGGGTGTTGGGAAACATTTGCACTGTAGCTTGCATCAGAGAGAAGGGTGTAGCTGTCGCGTCTGCCACGTCGCCAACAAACCCCGCGACTCCTAATTCCCTCCAAATGAGCTTAGCCCAGCCACAGCTCCTGGTAAGCAGAACACGTGGGGCACTCACAGCCACAGGGAAGCAGAATGCCAAAACAGCTTTCCTCAACAACAAGCCCCTCGTGCTTTAGATTGTTACAGAAGTAAGTAGTTATTACATTAGTTAACCCAGACAGGTAACACTTGAGAAGAAGGGACAGCAGAGTATATTAGAGATTACTGAAGTTCTCTTCCTCCCTCTTATCAGCTGCAAGAAACTAACATCTGACCACTTCACTTCTTCATATACAAATGAAAAATCTGGTTTGTTTGTTTTTAATTTAAGTTCAGTGCTTCATTCTCTGCTTTTCAGCAGGTGGTGTTACAGCAGAAATTTCCATCTTTCATCCAAAACCAGTTCTCCATATCATATTTGCACAAACACATGCCTGACATAGGTATCTTGGTCTTGTGAGTCCACAGAGAGAGATGGGATTAAAGTTTCTAATGAGAAAGTAATAATAGATCATGTGCACCATAAAGCAGATCAAAACCTAACTCAGTACCTAAGTTTTCCCTCTGTCATCTCCCTTTGTGCCTTCCCCTAGTAACTCCACTCCTTCAACAGTATTCATAGTGAAAAAATAAACCAGGATGTGATTTAAATGTACTCCAATTCAGAGAGAATTATATAGGTACAGAAATTCAGCTAACTCATGTATTAAAGCTAATTTTATAATATAAAAATATCTAGGATGAAGGGCACCATCATAAATTGAAAAAAATACAAAACTCTCAAGAGCTCTGTTTGTTGGTCCTTGAATCTAGTCTCCCTTTATTTAAAAATTAGGAAGAAATAATTCAGGTTTCCTGATTTCATCAGCATAGCTTCATTTTTAAAGGCATCTAAACTAAACTAATATACAAAACAATTACAGTTAAAGCACTGAGGGACATTTACCCCAAATTAACAACGTTTATTTTAAAGCCAATTTCACAGATAGTGGACAACCTCGAGTATGCAGCAGCCAAATGGGAGAGGGAAAAACAAACACCAACTCAATGACTGACACAAAACACTTTCATTCCAAAGCAAAACCAAGCAGGTTGTGTACTCCAGCAGCATGGGCAAGGGAACCAGAACCAACCAACTGCAGGGACTGTGCTGACTCTGTGTCTTTTCAGTGTTAGCATTTTTCTCCCAACTTCCAAGGCTAGCTGTAATCATGCAAATATCAAAGGGTACAACATGCAAAAGGATAAACCACAACTGGTGTCAGAGCACACTCCCCCAGAGGAGCTTAGCCTCCCCTGCTCAAGGCAAGATAGCTGACAAGGTCTGTTGGGAAGAAGTAACCTAAAAACAGCCTCAGTGGAGGCTCCTCAGAACAGCTCTCCTCCCAAAACCCTGCAGGGCTCCTTCTGCCTGCCAGGTCAGAGGCAGTTCCTGGCTGCCTTCCCTGAGGGAGAGGAGCAGCACCTGCCCCGGATGCATTCTGACAACTGGCACCATTTCACACTCATTGCAAATGCCAGCTACAATCAGCCCCTTTGGCCGTGCTTTGATTTTTGATAAACCACTGGTCTTTGAAGCTAACCAGTCATGGCTAAGCCACATTTGGGAGGTAAACAAGAATAGCAGAGTCTCTTGGATCTTTATCTATCTCTGTATAAATCAAGAGGTAATTTATTCTAGTTCCAGAAATAAGTTGCAGTCCTACATAAGTGTGTTTTACTGAGATTATTAAATAGAGGTGTTTGGGCATGCTTGTGTCTAAGGGAAAGAAAGGAATGGGAAGAGGTCTGCCACTTACCCATTCTGTTTCAGGGGAAAAAAGAGGGGGAGAGGGTGGGCCTGGGAAAAAAATACATTCCTGTTTCTGCTTTGTAGGGTAGAAGAATTAGCTGTTGGTCTGACCTCTTTATGCTATATCCAAACTGATTTTTTTTCCTGAGACTGTTCCTAGCAAACAAATCCTTAGCTTTGACAGTACTAACACCAGATGTGATCAGAAATAAAAAGACATGAACAGCAGCATTTCTTATCTCAACAATGTAGCGATATATCTAAACAACATGCTGCTTAAATGCCAGCAGTTATTCAAAATTTTGCCTGTCTCCTATTTCAACTTCATCAACAGCAGAAAACACAAGTCCAAAAAAGCCAGATCTTGATTTTATCTACACAATGAATTTAGACTTTACTGGGATTCTACAGATTAGAGATATCTGACTGGCTCTACTAATGTCTTTGCAAGTTTAAAATATTGAGTTTTGAAGAGAAACAACAGAGATAAAAGCTAGTGCAAAATTAAGCTAGAATCTAATCCAAGAATCCATTCCTGACAGGTCTTGTTTCTAACATAGAAGTCTAATCTTAATTCAGCTATAGGGCAAGCAGAATCATACAGTGTATCAAAGTCTTCAGGGATACAGGCAACTCTTTGAACACATTTACTGGATGGACTGATGAAAATTATTTTCCCAACAATGCAGCTGTAACTCTTGCCAGTCCACATCTGCTGAACCCCAGCACCTGTACTTATTTATGCATAAAACTGTTTATCTTCCTCCTAAACCCTTCACCCAAGAAGATTTAGGTGGAAAAACAGGAGATATATGTAGAAGCAGCTGCTTCATGATTTATTGTTAAGACTGATACTAACCACATGAGCTATCTTGGTGAGGCAGCAAAGTTGAATTGCTATTTTTGGCAGCAGATGTCAATAGCAGTCCAATGGTTTTGGGCAAAGCAGGAGGGTAACTCCAGTGACATGGGGATTAACAGCTCCACTCCTCTTTTAGAGGAGGTTACTCATTTCTGAGTCACTACACTGATCTCATGAAACCTGTTATTGAAGAACTTTTTTCTGGTCAAACAAAAGACTGACGATACGACGCTCCTTCTCTGGCAAGTACAGTTCTACTTTGTGTGTAAGCCACATGTCTCTGCAGTCCACCAACCTATCAAGACAGCATCTCAGATCCAAACTTTGCTAATCAATTCCACAGTAATCCAAAACCAAGCCTGACTAACCTCAGCAACCCAGCTGCATACAGTTCTAAATAAAGACCAAAAAAAATTTATTCAACAATCAACAACAGTCAATGTACAAGAATGAATATATGGGAAGAAATCTTACACTAAATTGTTCCCACGCTAGTAACAGCAGAGGTGCTCTAAGTCACCTCAAGGGCTACAGTAAGGCACAGCAGTTGTCTATCACGTGTAAAACTCTGAGTAAGGCTTTTCTCTCTTTCAATTAAGAGGACTAGACAAAACTCTGTATTGAAGTTTGATCATATTCTCTGCCTAATCTGCAGGAAACAGGAGAGGCCCCAGAAATTCTCACTTTAAAAAGCTTCATACTTTGCACCTTCTATAGCTTAGGGCAAATGCATCTGTCACCTATCTTCTCCCCACCTACCCACCAGAAGTCCAAAAGCCTCCACATATTGCACCCATTTCTGTTTACTGTTAAAGCAATACACAGCCCTACATGCTTTGCACCCTTTTCTCCCCCATGCCAAGGAGTTATGGGTCTCTGTTTTCACATAGCACTTTTACTTCTTTGGCAAGATGTCCTTTAAGGTGATAATATTTTCGTTTCCCTTAGGAGAAGCAGCAAAACCAAAAGACAAACATCACCAAGGTGAATAAAATTCCTCACAGGCAGAGTCAGTTATATTTTAAATTACCCCTGCTAGACTTGCACACCCACTGCTTTTGGCTTGGGAGATGGACTCCTGCTACAGTAACTCTTCCTGAGCACACCTTGAGCTACTACCAGCACATAACAGTGTTCTCTCTGCTTCTAACAAGGGGATAAAAGTCAAGTGGGTGGCTCAGATTCATCTCTGTCAGTGTGGTACAGACTGGTGATAACATCTGCCTCTGAGCTCCCTCCTCGGATGTCAGCCCGAGCACAAACAAGCCATGCATAGGCACTCGGTACTCGAGGCAGCCAAGAAGTTACCATACCATGTAGGTGTAGTCACAGAATCTTTCAAGGCAGGGATCCCCCCTCAAAAATAGAAATTGGAATAGCAGCTCAGAACATTGCAATAGGACTATGAAAGAACAGGAATCAGGATAGAGTCAAAGGGACAATAAAATCCCCTCCCAAATATACCAGCCAGCAAAAGCAAAGTGCAAAACAATGCAAAAAGTGAAAACAAATGTTTAGTGTCCTCACTCTTTCAGATATGGCTGGAGCACTATCAACAAAAGTCATTAACTCAGGCACACAAACACCTGGAGAGCCACGTGGCTGCTTCATATTCAAAGTAACAAACAAACATAGTACACTCATCTTACTACCTGAATGCTGCCTCTTAGAGGACATTCCAGAGGACCATCATTTTATACAGGTCGAATTGAACTTGAATTACAAATGGAAAATTAATAAATCAATCTTTAAAGTTTCACCAGAAATCTCTTTCACTTGAAACAAGGTGAGGGCAATTTTCCCAGTTACTGCTAATACAGAGGTTTCATAACAGGAACACTGCCTCTTTCCCCCATCTGTACTTCTTTAGATGGCCCAGAATCCACCCTCACACTTCTGCTGGGAAGCATCATGCCAGATTTGGCCTCATGCCTGGTTTCAAACTTGTCATTACAAGGAAAATGAAGTTTATAGCATTCTTTCACATGCAAGCAGGGAATGGGGGCATGTAACAAACGGTTTCCACGTGCACCCACCCACGTAGGCCCTATGGTCACAAATGCTTCAGAACTAGCCAAGACTGATGAAAAAGCCCTGTATCTTAAATATTACTTCTTTTTAAAGGAGAAACCTGGTCTGCTGCTGTATAATTTGCTTGTTCCTGGAAAACAATCAAGATCCCATGAAAATTATTAACTCCTGTAACAAAACAGATAAATAGAATATCCAAATTAATAATAAGAATAATAATGTGGCTCCATTCATACCATGGCCTTCTTCAAAGTATGAGAAGAAAATTCATAGTGTTAGCAAGACAAAGAATGCAGCTAAAGGTTTGCTGCCGGTTCAGAATACCACAGGACACCAAGCAATGGCACTATTATAACAGTACTACAGCCAAAGCTATCCTGGCATCCCAGGGAAGAAAAATAAGCAGCCCACACATAAAAACACTCATTTGTTATAGTTTCCATGAACAACAAATGTGCACAGGACAAAAGGCTAGATGGCAGCATCCTCCTCCATCTACCACCCTACCCTCAAGCAGGTTGTCTTTGCACTCCTCTGTGCATGCTGGTGGCTGCCATTGTTTCGGGATGGGCCCTCAGAGCAGAACCTGTTCTTAAAAGAGCTGCAGAGATTTAAGCTTCAATAGACATCAACACCAACTTAAGAAACAAACCAACCCTACCCCAGTAGAAGAACATGTCAGCAATAGGAAACTGCATCTGCAGAAGGAAGAAATCCCAGAGGCTCTAAAAGTTCTAAGGGAACAGCAAGAAAATATCTCCATGTGCATTATTGATTAATGAGTAAACAATCCTTAAGAAACTAAACGTTGGCAATGTTTTTTTAGGATTTTTGTTGGGTTTTTTTTTTTTTTTGTTAACTTGCTTCATTTTTATTCCCACGACATTTTGATACTTGAATCCAGAAAGGGCTTGAATTGTTCTTTCTACCTTCTACAAGCTCCTATTGAAGTGAGCTTATGTCAGGCAAACAAGAGAGCTTTTTCTCCTGCTTTTTAATTTTGTTGGGTTTTGTGGGTTTGAGTTTTTTTTTCTTCAAGAATTCTTACAAAACAGAAACATTAGCTCTGAACCACTGGAAAGAGAACCCCAAGCCTTCCAGTATAAAATTCTGTTATTGATACAAAATCAACTGCTGCATACAGTCTTATTTAGAATAGCATCCTCCTTCCAAACCTAGTAATTCTGTTAGTTTTAAATAAACTTTCAGCTCAGTAACTATTCCAGTACAAAGAATGTCTTTTAGATGCCCTCTTCTACATTTGCTGATCATGTTCACTAGAATTCAAATATTGCCAAGGATGGCAAGTGTCTGTACTTTGCACAAAGCAAGACAGAGAAGAATACCTACTCATCTGGCTGCAAACGGGGACTTTTCAGCTTGTGAACCACAAGATACGCAGGATAAGCCTACAGGGCTACACAGAACAATTGCTTCTGTTTTGAAGAGGTCTTACAATTCAGAATAAAATTGCTAGAGGGTTATTAGGCAATTATCTTTGTATGCATCTGAACTGCACTGACACTGACCACCCAGGGAGCCGTATGGGTTCTTTCTGTGGTCCAGCCCTGCAATCCATCCCCATCGCACGGTTTTCAGTAACACTTTTCAGATTAAAGATTCTCCAAGACAGAGTTCAGCTTTACGAGTTTCTGTCCTCCGTGTCCTGTTTCTAATAACTGTGATACGGTTTTCTGCAGGTCTCAGCTTGCAGAAGTAATAAATGTAAGAAGCTGAATCACAATTAAGTGCATGGCTTTGCTTGCACGAAAAGACCAGAAACAGCCCTTTTCACGGAGTAGAATTTGCAAGCGTTTTCAGAGCAAAACTTCAGACAAGACCTCATACATAAAAGTGAGGACTTCTCCAGAAAGGTCTGAATTTCATCACCTGAAAGCATTCGAATCTTTTAGGAACAAGCTAGTAACAAACCTGGGATAAAAAACAAAGACAGAGCCCATATGATGTGAGAACCCGAGGCTCACAGTTCCTCGCCTGGATGCACTGAGCGCCCAGCGTTCCGAACGGCCTCTGGCTTCCCCGGCTGTGCTGGAGCTCCGGCTGCCGGCACCGCCGACTCGCCCCGCTGCTCCAGGGCGGCCGCAGCGCATCGCGGCCGGGGAGCCGGGACC
>VZRZ01006846.1:2958679-3015955 GCA_013398175.1 Climacteris rufus | reverse complement strand
AGGCCCTGGGCCGGCTGCGCCCCTCAGCCCGCCCCGCCCTCGCACCGGGGCTGGGTGGCCGCGCGCGTCTCCAGCCGCGTCGCCTCGGCCGAGCGGTGCCCCGGGCACGGAGAGCGGCCGGAGCCCGTGGGAAGGCGCTCAGCGCCTGTCCGGGGCATCGCCCGCCGCGGGCTGCCACCTGCGTGCTCCTGGTGCCTTCTCGGGTGCCTCTGTTGGTTTGTAGCCCCTTGACAGATAGGCTAGATGTACGTCTGGGTGCTGAGTGATGCCTGGCCCATGCTTGTGAGTCGAAATGGTTACTTGGAGAGATGAGTTGTGAGAATCTGGAATAAAGGATGTATGGAAGAAGGTGAGTGATTGTTAATCACCAAAAGGAATTTTTCTGAGTCATTCAGAGATCACTGCACCATGAATGTGATGACATTTCACAGATGCAGAAATGCAGTACAGATTTCAAAAGCTGCTGATATCTAAACTAATACTTTTGGATTTATCAAAAACTGGACCCAGGCCAGTTACCTCCAGTCTGAAGTCAGTAGTTTGACTGAAGAAGCTGGTCATAGTGACCCATCCTTTGACTGTTGCACATCAATGTTTATCGGTGTTCCTTCCTAAAAAAATGAAGATAGAGATTGCAATGTGAGTCAGTTGGCAGGAGTCAGATAGGAAAAGATGATTCACGTTCCAGTTTAATTTTTTAGAAAAGAGAACACCCCAGCCAGCGGTTACCACCCCCTGCTCTGCTGCTTGCCTTTATTCATGCTCATGCAGCCTGCATGCAAGTGACTGCAGTTCTTCCTTTTGCCAGGAAATAGGTCTGAAAGTGTCTCTCTCTTTGTGTGGATTTCAGGGTCTATACTTCATGATTGTTTTTTTTTTTTCCACGATAACAAATTTTTGTAGAAGTCCGGTATACTTTCTGAAGCCGTGGCTTCTTTAGCTCACATGGTGGTACAGGCCCAACTGGAGTGGTAGGGCTCTTCAGGAAGTGTCATTATAACTTTGATTCATGGGTATGTGGCCTGGAGTTCTCTAAAACATGTCCCAGAAATAGGTTGTAGGTAGTGGACCTTTAGAATTTATTAGCAGGTCTTCAGATGTCTTACAGGTGACCATAGTTTCATCAGTTACATATTAAAATGTAACAGCAATCCCAAGATTGCAGCATGCGAAAGACATTGGTCCTCAGACAAAGAACAGGAGAAAGCAGATTTTCTTGGGATTGGTATTTAAGGCAAGAAGAGGGTGAGGTTTGAACAAGTTTAGACTGGCAGTTCATAATAAAAAAAGGCACCAGGGCAGTGTTTTTTCCTGAAGGAGGGTTCTTCCCCTCTGAGAATCCACCCTTGGGTCTAGTAAACCTTTCACAACACTTGCCAGTGACATCATCTCTCTAGCTGTTGGTATAGTACACTACCGTTTATATAATTAGCTTGTTTGGGTTGAGATTTCTGCACTGAACTTACAAGGGAATAGAATTTTCTTGCAATTTTCAGTTTCAGCTCCCAATTCTGTTAGTGCGTACTGTGAAGACTGATTTAAATCTCTTTACATCTGTATTAGCCAGCCAGGTGAATAAAAGGACTCTAGCTAAGTAAAAACACTTTGCAACTGTAGCACAATTTACTGTGCAATTTTACTTTCTCTAAAGCTGTGTTAAAGTAGCTGTAAGACCAGAGCTCTGCCTTTGCTTGGCCTGTGTTACAGAACAGCATGGTGCTTTCTGCTGCCATCTTCGTCACCCTGATTGGCCTGATCATCTACCTGCACTTCGTGAAGATTGACCAGGAGTCCCTCTTGGTCATCGGCTCCCTCGGCATTCAGGTGACCTCGTCCTATGCCTCAGGGAAAGAGAGCACAACCTTCATTGAGATGGGTCAGGTGAAGGATGTGGTTATCAATGAAGCCATCCATATGGTAATCATACACCCTCTTTCTTCTTCTGTGGGCACACTTACATCCAGTGTAGTTTCATGAGCGTGATTTACCAGGGCAGTTAAACACAGCACCATCCATAGCCTTACTGACATCAGGAGCTTTGTTTCAGATTTCTCTCCTTATTCTCTCATCTCTTCTCTCACCTTTAAAGGAGAACTCAAACCAAACAAATAACCTCAAAAAGCCAGATGCATCCCTTAGATAATGCCACTGACATTGAGCTACTGGGTTTAGTTCTTTGTGTTATGCTGTTCTTACAGATCCGGATGCCCAACTCTGTATGTAGTCAAGATGGAGATGAGAAGATAAGACAACACAAATTATGATTTTTCCTATTGCTGAGGTTTTCTGCAAAGCTCCTGTAGAAAAGCAGACCTTACCCTTTCAGCATGTGTGTGTTCTTTTCAGGTTAAAAACTTAATAGAAAAAAAGCACATATAAAATTATTCTTTTATTGTGTGAAAGCTATAGATATAAATTTGTAGACTTGACTGTGACCTGGCTTGATTTGCCTTCAACCCAGTGAGTTGAAACAGATACTATTTCTATGGAAACTCCATGCTTTTTGATAGCATTTTTATACTCCAGTGATTTTTGTGTGTTTGTCTTGTAGCAAAAAGTTATCTACTACCTGTGTATCCTCCTCCAGGATCCTGAAGATCCTCAGGGAATATCTGAGATTGTGCCACTCTTTCAGGTGAGTTTGACTGAATGGTGGAGAAATCCAGGCTGTGGTATGTATGTGGGCACCAGTTGTCTCAGCATATCTTTATTCCACTACAGGTAGCTGATTACAGTTGCCTTTCCCTGGCTAGGCTGTCAGGGTGGGTGACATTTAAAGTCTCATAGAAGGAGATGGGTACTAGGGATGGGGTTTTTCACTCGCTCTCCATTCACAGAACGGGGGGTTGTGTCAATCTGAACCCAGCCAGGAGTTTGCATGAACTAAAAGTCTTTGGCTTACGTAGGGTACTGAGGACTTGCAGAGCTTTCTGTGCTCAGGGTTGCCATCATAACTCTGGCACTGTGCTGCAGTTGATTTTTCTCTCAGCTCGGTGTGCCAGAAGTTCTCATGAAACCTTGGCATTGGAATGACTTTCCCTGCCTGACCTGTTGACAAAGATCACAGCACAAGCCATGACCAGTTTGCTTAATGTATAATAACTTCTTTCTGTTGCTGTTGCCCCATCTCCCCTCTCTCTTCTCTTGCTAACTTGTTCTGAGTGTTCATAATTCCATTTTTGGAACGGATTTGCTTTGTGTGTGTTCATGCCTAACACAACAGTGCCCTGATCCTTGAGTGGTGGTAAGCAGTACAAAGGTACCTCACTTCTTAGACTGCTGAGCTGTATAGCCCTCTCTGTCCTTAATTCACCTGCTGCTGCTGACTATTTTGTAATCTACATAGTTTGTGACTGGATAGTCAGTCTTCAGCTAAACATTTATGAGTATAAATAGGCTGGATATAAATGGATATTTGCTGCTAACTCAGTCCCACAATTGTAAAGACGTTTAGTAATAGTAACATAAATCAGGTATTTCACACCTAGACAAGGGAATAGATGGATTTTCTGGAAATCAACAACTAATAAATTACAGATAGCTGTATTCAGGAACCTGATTTTGGTTAGATATGCTCCTTTCCAGCCACAAAGACCCTGCCTGGCATCTGTATAGTTTCTCTTTTTTTCTTTTTTTTCATCTTGACTCTGAACAGTTTTATTTTCATGGAAATATCTTAGTAGTGGTAGAGTTGACTCCACCAGCAAAGGAGGTACAGAACTGTGCCGGTTTGATATTCAGTACCTGTCTGTAATTCTTACTTTAGCATGCAAGTTAGTAAGTTTTGTAGTTTGGAAGGAGCAGTGATTAGTAACTTTGTTGTCTCTCCTTCATTGGGTTCCTGTAAGTTATGTCAGCCTTCAAAAATACAGTTTTCCATGTCACTGAGCTCAGGAGCCCTTCTGCACGGAATTGACCTTTTGTTCTCTTAAGCAACAGTTGCAAGGAGGCATTTGATTGACTTTACACAGTAATACTGTCTTGGGACCTCAAAAGTTATAGGATCATAGGGACTGTGAAACTTTCACCTCCTTGCTGGACCTTGCTGGTCCAGGTTAGAATTGATGAAAAATCATTGTACTTTGACCACCGTTTGCTGTTTGTGTAAAATTAATTGATGTTTTCAGTTAACCTTCTGTTGTCCTCATGCTGACAGTACTGACACCAAGAGTCAGGTGTCTAAATTCCCTGTCCTGAAGGTAGATTTTTTAGAGTGGAGATCATCTAGGATGGTAGATCAGTGTATGGAAATCTGCTGTTCCTTAGTCTCTAGAGGAAATATGGCCTAATAGGGTGATGAGTGGGGAGGTGTGGATGTTCTTCCAGGCCCTCACTGTGAACTGTGAGCTGAGAAACGGGAGGATTTCTGATTTGGTGAGAGATTCAGGCTGGCTGCACAATGGTGCTGCATGTCTTGACCTGATAGCTTTAGGGACTGACATTTTTTCACCATAGAGCAGGTACAGCTTAATGGAATGGCTTTGCATTCCTGTATCACCAGCTTACATCAGACACCTCCTGGATTTTGATGGATATTTCTAAATGAACATGTATAAGGGAAATCTATTCACCATTGACTTAATGTGAGGAAGCAAATCAGTTACAGGTATCTTGTTTTTGCATTCCTTACACGTACATGCTGCTGATGGCTTTGTGTCAGCTCTCCCCACAGTCCTGTCTGTGCCTGTCTCACTAGTGGGAAGTTACAAGCTTTCCAGCTGTTTTACAGCTACTTCAGAGCCTGATTCTCTGTTGTTTGACTTCTAGAGCTCCAAGCCACGCCTGGACTGCTTGACAGAAGTGTACAGAAGTTGTCAAGAGATCCTGGAGAAGAGGAAGACAGCTCCACAATCAAGTGGAATAAAATAGCTGAGAAAAAGGCAGCAAACTTTCAGCAGGACTCACAGGGACATACAGAAAAGCAAGCAAAACTGCCCCATGAGCAGAACTTTTTAGGCTCAGACAGAAGAGGTTTTTCCTTGCCTCTCCAGAAAAGAATTATAGGGAAATAGGGCAAAGGGAGACAAGAAAATGCATCAATTTTTTACTCTTTCATGCATCTGAAAGTTATGCTAAAGTTATAAAATAACCTTAGCAGAACTGCCAAAAACATGCATTCTTTTGTTTTTTCTTAACCCCTTGTTTGGGAAACACACTCTAAATACCAAAGCTGATTGTGTGGGTTCAGCTGGTAACTTCCTGACTACAAGAGAATTTCAGAAGGACAAAACCAGAAAATTAAACTGTTGCATTCAGTTATGTTTAATAAAATAAAGCTAAGAGAACTGAAGACCGACCTCTTCATGGATCTGCTTGAAAGAGTCCCCTGGGATGGGGCCCTAGAGAGAAGAGGGGTCCAAGAAAGCTGATTGATAGTCAAGGATCATTTCTTCTAAGCTCAAGAACAGTCCATCCCAATGAGCAGGTAGTCAAGCAGAAATGCCAGGAAGCCTGCATGGATGAGCAAGCTGCTCCTGGCAGAAGTTCAACATGGAAAGGAAGTGTAGAGAAGGTAGAATTAGGGACAGGTAACTTGGGAGGAATACAGCAATACTGTTTGAGATGTAGTTAGAAAAGAGAAGCCCTGCTGGAGATGAATCAATTGAGTGCTGTCAAATGCAACAAGAATGGCTTCAGTAAGTATTTAACTAGCCAGAGGAATACAGAGAAAATGTGAACCCATTGCTGAATGGGGCAGGGCCAGTTGACACAGGACATGGAAGAGATACGGTGTTAAAAGGGCCACATCAGTTACTCTGAGAATATGAAGCAGATGTGTTGTTGAAAATGATGGTAATGACAATGTGAATAAAGTTTTATTGATCTGTGCTCTTGGGAGTAATTTAAGGTTTGGAAATTCTTCTTTATTGATAAGCCAGAAGTTACTGTAACCCTTAATTGATATTTTTCTCTTTTTCCCCCCACTACGCCTTAGTATATATAAACTTATATAACTCCTTATATAACTGAGACAATGGAAGTGTCAAAACAAAAGCTAAACCCACAAGTTGGCAGGAGCCTGGAGTTATGCTTATTTTGCATACAATGCTGTACCTTGCTTGTTCACATAATCTGTAAATTAACACGTGGCACCATACCATCATGCAATAAGGCAGAGATAAGGGGATTTGTGGTCTTTTTTCCACAGTGCCACAAAGTTTGAAAGACAGAGGCTAGCTCATGTCACAGGAAGCATTCTGGTTGTCCAAGTGAAAGGCAGCAGCTCGGGGATGTGCCACTGCCTTTTGTGTCAGAAAAGAAATTATGGTTCAGCAGAGTGGACAGAGTTGTGGGCTCAGGGGTGTGCTGGGAATGCTGACTATGCTGTAAAAATCCCATTAAGTCCTCAGAATGTGCAGTGAAGAAATTACCAAGAAGCTGTGTCACAGTAGGATTGTTTTAGCAATCTTCTGAAGGTGTGAACATCCTGTGCCCATGGTGTAGTCATCCACTTAAACTGAGAGATCAGCAGAGAGAAACAAAGAATCAGTCTAGGGCAGGTATGTACCAGCTGTATGCCCAGATACCAAACACAATCTTTGTTCATTTTTGTTTACATCAAGAATATTCTGGTTTTTAAAATAGTTTCTTTCATTCTGAGAATAATACAGATTTAATTCACAATTATTAATTCATGAGCTGCATTTTATTAAGAACAAACAGAAATCTCACAGTATCTTCCAGACAGCCTTTTAAATACACACAGCAGTTAGGAACACAAAGGCTTTTATCATCTCAGTATATGCTGCATCAATAGTCATTGCAAAAAGCATTGATTAAAATTAAAAAATTGTTTTCTCTACCAAAGAATCATACAAAGTAGGTATGTGCACAGGGTGGGGTGTTTGAAGACAGGTAAGCTATAAATAGGAGGGGTATGTGCATCCATCAGAGTGGGGTGGTCCCTGAAACACTCAAGTAGTGGTGAATATTTTTAAGAAATAAGGAAGAAAAAGTTCTATGTGTCATGTTTCTCAATTTAAAGTGCAGTTGTGGCAAAAACTAACAAGCTTCAGGAGAGCTCCTGTCTATTTAACATCTCTGCTTCCTGTTTGCCCTGGTACAAGTCTCTGAGGACATGAGTGTTAGCACTGCAAGGATGTACAGCCTCCAATCTGTGAACTGGAGCCTTCTCTGCCTGAAGCATCCCCAGCACCAATGAGGGCTCCAGCCTGTTCTGAAGCATCTTTATTACTGCTGGGATACCAGAAGCAGGCTGTCAAACAGACCTTCAGATACAAGAGAAATGGTTAGGCACAGGTGATGGAGCGAGGAGTAAAACTTTGTGTATTCAAACTGACAGAACTGTACCAAGATCACTGTGAGAGAGAGAGGGGAAATACAAACTACTGACTATCGGGATATATAGTCACTGAAAAGTATCTAAGGGAAAACAGAAATTATTAAATACCTTCTTTAAATTCTTTTCAGCTCAGAAAGCTTCTACCCTTTTCTGTACCTTCAAGGGGTGGTCCTTAAATTTGTAACAAGTGGGTACACCACAGTACGTGCAAATCAGGCACAGCTACAACCTTTTTCCTGTATTATGTCAGCCATTTTTTTTCCATAACCCATCATGGGGTGATTTTGGGTTGGGTTTATTTTGTTTAGTTGTTTTGGGATTTTTGTTTTATATTACAAAGATGCTGATGAAGGATTGCTTAGAACAATTTTTGTCTGTCCCCTGCTCTTCTCTTATAGTTTGTGGCTTTGCACAAACAAACAAAAATTTATTGATGTATCAGCTCCCCTGTGTGCATTAGTTGGATGTGTCAAGGTTGGTGGCAGGTACTGGAGAGTAAAAACACTGGTATGGTTGGTTTGCTTATTTGCAAATAGCTACTACTGACTTCAGTCTAGTGGTTGGATTCACACTGTTTTAATTTGGTTACGTTGTCCATTAATGCATAATTATTATGAAGTTGGACACGGCACTTTTGAAAGTACAGTTATTCTTCCTTAGCTTTTTAGAATACTTATCAAAATAGCTGAACTCAAACTAAGTAGATTTAGATTTTTCATGAAAAATTGCCATTTTTCTTTTATTTGTTTAAAATACAATAATCTTCTTATAACAAAGTCCCCTTGAAACAGATCAAAAAAATCAAACCTACCAACATTCTTTAGGAAAGTCAGAACATGAGTACACATTTGCTGACTACCTCCTCCTTGCTTATGGTACATGAAGGAAGCAGGAGTTTGAAAGAAGCAGCTTCTGTCAAGTCAGAATGGCAGAGCTTGTTTAGGAACATCTGTTCTAGTTGCTGAAAGACAGAAAAAGTACAAAATTTGCTTGCCTTGTCTTCCTTTGTCTGAGATAACGTGCAGTTCCAAACACATCTACAACAGTGATTATCAGAAAGGCTTTGAAAGTGCTTGTCTGACAGTGGAGCAGAGTCCTGCCCCCCAGCAGTGATCTACTGTTCATCTATTGCCTGGGACAGCATCAGCTCCTAAAATGCACCAGAGTCCTGTAGGAGCCAGGGCATCTTCTGACACTGTTCCAGTCCCAGTTGTTCTGAGTGCTCAATATGCAAAGACCCTAGGTTTCCACCTTTATTTAAAGTTGAAAGTATTCTTAATTACCACTGAACTCTAATTCTATACTCACTATTTCAGGTCTGAAATCAGCCTTGACTTGCGTCACAATTAATCTTGTGAGTTTAATTCCTCTTCCTTCTCAGCAATGTCTTTCTTTCATGCCTGAGCAAGGACATGAAAGTTTCTGTCTTTTGAAAGCTGAAAATGGGAGGGATTGAAGAAAATGTACATGCTAGTAAAGCAAGGCAGTAGGGTAGGAGATGGGAGAATGAGTGCAGATGTGATGTGGCTGGAGCACTGTGCAGGCAAATGACCTGAGGCATGGTATTTTGGATGGAGTGTGTCATGGAAGGGAAACTCCTGCACAGTCCCCCAGATCAACTTTTTTTCTTTTTAAGAGAAAGTATACTTCCTCTACCTCTAAGGAACTTTGTCTATTATCACGGAAAAAGAATCAGAGCCTGCATCAAAATGTGGTATATAACCAACAAAATGAGCTCATTTGGAACAAGCCCTCAGAGCAGGGTGGGCCCCTTAGTGCTTCGGGGCACAGAAGGGAAAAAGCACCGATTGTCAGTCTCCCAGAGCTTCTTAGCAGCTGTTTTGCTTCGTGAGGGCTGTGTGGAAGACAGCAGTGGAGGTGTCGAACGGTAGTTAATGTAGCTGGCAATAAGAAGTGTTGCTTCAACAATCTGAGGAAAAGAGAAAATTATTAACTGTAGGTCAGTTAGAGGTAAGAGTGCCCTTTGACTTTTAGAATCTATTGACTGCATAGCTTTTGTAAACAGCTTCCTCCCAAGGACTTGTTCAGCTTTAAAATGAAGCTCTGTCTTTAAGAGTTAGGTAGAATAAGTCTCTTGTTCAAAGGTTCCAGCTTACAAGGGATTGGTTGCATGTATATTGCTAGTGCAGCAGCCACAAGTACCAGTCCCTGGGACTTGTACAGAACACCCAACTCTGATGCTGCCAGCTGGAAAGAAACTCACTTTTCATTTGTAATTACCTTTGGAATTGCCATTGTGAAGAGGAGTTTTTCAGTGCTGTTTTTTCCAGAACTTCTTTCTTTCATTTGACTGACTACAATCATGAAGTCATCTCGACAGCCTCCAAAGGTCAGCACAGAGGAGTATGAATAAGAGACCTTCACATGCTGCAGACAGAGAGTTTGAAAAAGTCATCATTCTGTAAAAAAACTCCAAATGCCTTAAAACTAATATATTAGTTTATATTGTTAGTTCTGCAAGACCAGGTCTCCACCAGGTCTCCAGCGGTAAAGGGCACTAGAGGCAATTGGCTTTATAGGTAAAAGATGGGAGAGAAAGCTCAAGTGAGAATTTTTAGTTTTCTCCTAGTTTGCTCAATGCCTCACTACTTCATAGTCCAAATTTTGTTATATCCCAGATGGTGGTAGTAAAGCACACACCACTGAGGTTTTGCAAAATGTATGAGCATGTTTGCTGCCCTACCTTACACTGCAGCTGTAATTTTCCTTTGTCTATGGAGTATTCAAACATAGTGCTGACTTCCCTCATCTGACTTTTACAAATTAACTTCCATTTGAAGTTAAAGACAAACTGTTAGTGACTTGCACTGGACTCAGGGGAATGTCCTTCTGTGATAGGCAAGGTATTTTCCTGAAACAGTGCTCCTCAACATACCATTGTGTTATAATCCAGTATGCTGAGACCATCTTCATTCACTGCTATCCAGACAGGGCAGTCTTCCAATGAGGAAGGCAAAATAGGCTAGAAAAAAAGAAAACTATTAATTCAGGTATTTCTTGACCACCACAGAATGATGTTTCTGATATAAATGTTGAGGTTTAAGGATAAAGTGAAGATGAGAAAGAATCCCCTGGGCTTAATGGCGTGAACAGGTTTGATTTTTAAGAGTTTTTTTTCCAAAATTTAGAATAACATTTTCAGATTTACATACCCTTTTTGGAGTAGTGGCATGAGAGATACAAGGATAACAAATTTTGAAATTTGAAATTAATTAGACTCCATAAGTATGATTAAAACTGAAGGAAATGCCAGGATAGAGCAACAAAATGGCATCTCTGTTCTGCACATGTTTTTATATGGCTCCTACAGGTCAGGCAGGCAGTGAAGACTGATGGTTTCTATGCCAGTGTACCCAGTACCATCACATCAATGCAATTTTGTTTCTCACAGAATCTTATGGCAAATGCACATCAATTGTTTGTTAAAGATGACTTGTTATGGCTAATGACATAAATCTTTCCTGGCAATCTGCTATTGCATGGCTAATGCCACAGGCTTTGCTGTTTAACTGATGAAAAGTTACAAATATGTTAATGATCAGAAATACCAACATTATTTAAACTGTGTGTGGACCTCTTCTATGTTCTGATTCTTCAGTGTCAGTAACCTCAAATATTAGTAACCTCTTCTGACAGTAACCTCTTTTAGTCCTGACAGTGGAAATAATTGTCTGTTGGAAACTTCTTGTATATTTACTCAAGAGGTCACTTCCATCATTAGACTTTTTTTCTGTAACTACAGCAGCTTTGACTTCAAAGCAAGAGACATGTAACCACGAAGAAGACCTCTCTCAAGCTTTCAACTGTGGAAATTTCTGCTGGGATGGGGAAGATGGTTAATGCCAAAACAAGATTTTCCAAGACAAACACTATGTGCCAAGATGTTAGTTCAGGCACAGGCAATAGGTACAGAGCTCTAGCCTTGAATGGGGTGAGGAATGGTACAGGCTACTGGAAGAACCACTCCCTCCAGCTGTTCTTTGCTCTCCCACTGATGCCTGGGGGCTGGCAGCTTACCCACAGCGTACTTTCGGTTTTGTTTCTGCAACTGGACATTAGCAGTGCTTGCCTCTCTCAAGTGGCAAGGAAAGCATCCAGCTGTGTGTCAAGAGAACAGAACTGAAATACCCATTCTCCTCATAGCTGGCATCAGCTGTCAGGTGTGACTTAGGGGGGAATCTTCCCTTCCTCCCCCACTGCAGTATGCAAATTGTATTTTTTAAATTATCGTTGCAGTTTTGATGCCCAGGGAAGTTCCTGCCTGAGAAATCTTTGGCAAGGTTTGTAAGGACAGGTAGTACTCTGTATCATGATTAATTGACACAGCCAGGGAACCTTCAGTATTTATTTACTGAACACTAGCAGCCCCTAGCGTTTAAAAAATACTTCTTTCTTTTTCAACCCGTGTGGTAACAGGGCTGTTTATTCAGCACAGGGTATTGTTCTGTTTTTTTCCTTCCCGAAGAAGAAGCCTTTTCAACCCGTATAACAACAGATTGTAGGTATGTCTCTGCTCAGATAATTAACTCTTGGCAAAGAAAAAAAGTGTGCTGCAGTTACCTTAGCAGCAAAAATTTTGCTTCCAAAGAGAGGCCATTTCCGGGCCACCGTCAAGTATATTCGAATGCATTCTGGTGGAGAGCATCCCTGCAGCACCATCCATTTCGTTGCCAGCCTGTCAGTCAGCTGCCTTTAGGAATCCAAGACACAAGGCAGTATTATTTACTAATGTTGTCCAAGGAAAGTTGTGTAAAATGAGAACAATTAATAAATGTACCTCTCTGCTCCAAAAGGGCTGTTTTACATGGCACTTACGGGCAGAGCTGTTAGCACTATCAGTTGTTTATTTTAGCATTTTCTCTACTTCCACATGCTTTGTCACCTTCCTCATACTTTGCCTGTAGTATGCTTTATATGGAGTGGCAATATATATTAACTCATTCTTGATTTGGCTCACTAGGGATGGTTTGGCAGCTACCTTGCCACGTGAAGATGGAATTTGCTTCCAAAAGGAGGTAGCTGTGTTAGTTCCACCACTGCATCCCTAAGTAGCTTAGCATCTGGAAGACCATTCTCTTGTTTTGAATCAGATACATCTGAGATCTGTGGCAATGTCTGAATTCTGTACTTGAGCTCTCTGCATTGTGTGTGACAATATCCAAGTCAGAACATCAAAAAACCCTGCCAAAATATGTTGTACCAGAATTACTGCATGGCCTGAAGCAACCCGTGTGAGCTGGCTTTATGGCTCACTGCAAATGTTAGGCATCTGGATTCAATTGGCACTTGGGGGAAGGGTAAAATAAAAACCCAGAAAGAGAATTCATCTTAGGCTTGGGTTAGTTTGTTGAAACTGAGATGCCTAATTTGGAAGATGCCTAATTTGGAAGTGAAAGGCTTAAACTTCCTGTGTAGGGGAAAATCAGTTGGTGATTTGGCTCTTTTTATATTAATATTCTTTTAAGGGAACCTTTTCCTGACACTTGTGTTTTGTTTAAGTTTATACATCAAAGAATCTTGACAGGGCTCCTTGAAACTTCTTAAATGTGAAGACAATTTTGCAAGTAAAAGCTTGTGGTTTCAGTACTGAAGTACTGAAAGTATTGAAGAACCAACAATTTACCTGAGCTGTTCAGGAGTAATGTTTTGCTTGTAGTGTTTGGGATAGAATTTATCTAAAACCTGATGGAGAAGATGCTGCATTTTCAATTGTGATGTTCCCCCGGGACTTGAAGATCCTGGTCGGTCCAAATCCCCATATTCCACCTAAGACAACATTATAGTTTACAGTGCAACAGAATTATGGAGTTTTTCATGCAGTAGAACAACCCATGAATTCCCATACTGATAACTACTGTGTTTATTAGTCATGCAAAAAGACACAGGCTGGGGAATTTTGTTTACAGCATTTAGCATAGTAAATGTATACAAATGAGCAACTACTGAGGACACAACTGCCCAAGGAATGATCTACTGATCTGAGAAAGTGGAACAGGATCTTGGCCAAATACTTGTTGTAACGAGACACATCTGTATAAACTGCAGGCTTTGGGGGTTTATTTTCAACTGGCCAATTAAAACAACAGGATATTTGTAAGTAGTTTGGACCATGTCCCCAGCTTCTTCATCTCAGTTTATGCTGCTTTAACAAATACTACACTCAGTTTCAGCTCAGTAAAAAACCATTATCCTGCTCATCCTGCCCACAAGCCACACGGTGTGTTTTATGTAGTAAAATACTAAATGCAAGCCTGGAGGCCTAATGGAGGATCCTCCAAGATGCTCTTTCTGAGTAAGAGGGTACTGGCAGTGCAAGGGGGAAATTTTTAACTATTAATGGAATTCTAGTAGTGGTACTATTTCCATACCTCTACTAAGGTACTACTTGGAGCAGTGCTGGTGATAGTCCAGCCTCACTGTTTTCTCCAATATTTTTCTTCAGAAAGAAAGGAGAGGCACTGCTAGAGCAAATTTCTCTACAGCAAGAGGTTGTTCTAATAGATGTATACTGGTATCATGTATTTGTCACGGTGCATCGCTGACTGTACACATCATACGGTGGGTATGTTTGATGCACTTTTGATGTAAAAGATAGCTGAAGGAGGAGAAAAGAGGATGCCTGTCATACTCACCTGAGCCATCAGAGCCACCATTTCCAGAGCTAATTCCTTATTAACAGGAAACCTTCCATTGGCTATTTCATTGCTGACTTGGAAGGCCAGTAGCAACCGCTCACGGTCTGTCTCACCTTTGGCCTGGCTCCGAAAATACAGTCTAAACAGTAGAGAGGATTGTAAAGGTAAAAAGATACTGTGAACTGAAAGTGCAGCTGGGAACTTGAATCAAGGTGAGGCAAAATAAAAGCGTGTCTGTTGTGTTATGTTGGGGGTTTTTTTTGTTTTTTTTTTTTTCTGTATTGAGGGGTACTGGACAGAGACTTGGAAACTGAGGTGCTTTCCTTATGAACAAGATTTGAGCAAGGAGGCTCAAAACATGCTTTCCAGCTTTGGAAGCTATTTGAATGCTGTAAGCCAACCACTTCTAGACAGTGAATCCTTATTAAACACACCTAAATCAGTGTCCATTCATTCCCATCAAACAGAGACAGGCAATATTTAAGTTATGGCCTTCTCTGCTTAGAACAGAAGAGATAACTACCTCTGCTCTATTATGTATAAGCTTCTACAAGGCAGCCTTGTAGACCTGCCATCTTGGATTTGACCACTTACACTGAAAACTAATTTAAAAATTCTTCAGTTTGCTTCAGCAGGAAATAAGAGACCCAATTAGCAGGCTTTGTTTAAAGAAACATGCTTGTAAATGAAAGCTTCCTACTATTGTTTATTCCATTCACACTTGGAATTTTTTGGATGTGGTATAGCAAGATTACTAGTTGGGGTTGAAGACATCAGCTTAAGGAATGCTACCCAGAACCATTCCTCATACATGCCTAATTACAATGCACAACATCCAATTCACATAGTAATTTCAAGCTGCATCTATGGCTATATATTTCACAATACTGCATAAGATATAAAAAAACTGGAACGAATTTTTATGTCACCTTGAGATTAACACTACTAGGGCCATAGTGGCCTTACAAAGGTCTTATCAGAATCCTTGGTGATAGAGCAGCCCAACCTTGGAAAGCCCTTATCAAAACATCCTTGCTGTCCTTGCTAGGTGCATTGCAGCCCAACAAAATAATACTGCAAAGTTTCACTCCTGAAACAAATGCTGCCTTCTGGGTCAAAAGCAATAACTTCTGCTTCCATCTCTATTATACCAACTAACAAAGTTAAATTTGTTTCCACCATTACAGTCAAAAAAGTCATCATATGTTCAATACTGAACTGTCTGTTCAGTTTTGGGGTGGCCTTTGTTTTGCCTGCAAAGAGAATTCATTCCTTGTTTTCATACAGCTCTAGATTTAATGTAATTCAGAATTCAAAAGTGATGAACTTGTTCCAGTTGTTGATTTAATCGTTGTCTTGTACTTCCTTTCTCTACCATCTTTCATCATCTAACTTTTAACATTTCTTTCTTTATAAAGTTTGGGCATTGCTACTACATGTCTTTTCTACAGCTCACATGATTTCGAACACTGTTCTTGTCTCTTTTTTCATCTTTGTGATTGTTCACTTAATTGCAAGTTTCTATGTATTTGTTTTCACTGGTGATTTTTCCTCTAGGTCTCTCTTCCTCTCACCTAACACACATTCTTTAATTATGTTTTATGATCTAGGCAAATGAAATTGTGCCAAGTATGTCTTATTGTGCTACAGCTAGTCGTTAACTCATTTTAAGTCTATTCTGCTATTGCAAAGTGGTTCGGGTTTTACCCCTAGGCCAATATGCTTTTGTATATGTAACAGAAAAAAGCCATCCTGTAGGATTTAAATGTATCTTAGCTAAAATAATTTTGGCACTAATGATGCTTATAAATTACTGGTCATCTACAGAGATATATGCAGTCTAGAATGTTTAATTTATAGCAGTAGGGAGGCCACCCAACAAAGGACAGTACCTGTTCTTATAGGTCAACTTTACAATTCTTGTGCCACCTTCATATTTCCCAGGATGCAATTCTTTTAAGGCTTGTTCCCATTTAGAAATGACATCACAGATCTTGAAAACATATCAAGGAGAGAGGAGACACAAACTGAGGTGAAATATATAGTCAAGGCTTGAGGGGAAATTAAGTGAATAAAGTACTGTGGAGCACAGAAGATAAAGAAACAGACTGGATCAGCACAAACACAGCCAAAAGTGAGAAAACACCTCCTTTTTCTATTGCACAGTATGTAAAAATTAAAGCATTCCATCTGGAAACTCCAGCTCCAACCAGCAGGGGGACATGTGAATTCTGGTCTGGTAGTAACTCTCGTAGTTAGGTCAACGTTAGCAAGTAGCAAAGCTCAGGAGGAGCAGATCTGCACAGAGAAACACCCATTCCTAAGTCTCCATGCCCATACTCTATGTGCTTTAAAGGGTTTCCTTTTGCACTACCTTTAGTCTGATCAAGTGACCTGAAAGCCCACTACTATGTTGGATCACATCTTCCAGTTCATGTTTCATGGAAAAAGAATCAAGTTCATGCTCTCAGGTTACTCCTTAATGTGAGTCAAAGCATGGTTAATAGGAATGATTGGTAGGTTTAGTTCAAAAGTACCCTCCTGAGCCAAGCTAAAGCACTAACATATCCTCTGAACAGCAGCTGAACATGCATGGCTATACCAAACCCTTGGATGTGAATCTCCAAACTTCAGGAATGTTTGGTCCTAGATTCCACCTTTGTAACTCAGACATATTTTTCACAATAACATGGTTATTTTTATTCGGTTTCATTCAGCTCCTCCTGGTTATTCTAGTCCTTTTACAGGTGGTCTAATGAAGGCCCCTAGTTCTCTTTTGATGGCATCTCAATGAAAGGACATAAGAAAGCCAAATGAAATACATAACGAGATCTCTAAACCTCTCTTAAGCTACTGAGATTTACTGGTTATTATTTACTTGCCAAGGCAAAGTGATGCCTTTGATTGTCTCAAGCTCCTTTGTTTATTCTGATACCTCATCTTTCCAGCTGGTGGTCCCATTACCAGCAAAGCTCCAGATTACCTGATCTATATCAGGCCATGAAAACAAACTATATAATTTGGCACTGTCTGTGGTAGTTTCCTTTCAAACCATCTATTTCAAAGTTATTGGTATCTTCTCCCTCTGTTGCCTAATGTGAAATTTTACACTCTGTAAAATTGATTGTTTAAGTTCTCTACAGGAACCTTATCAGGACCTCTTGAAAGTTGCCACTACAACTATTCCTTCATCAGTGCTGTATGACAAATTATTCTCACAGGTTTGTACCAAGCTCTGATGTGTCTCATTCATGGCAGCCAGCCTGCTCAATTAAGGCAGTCATTCAGCTGCAGCATGGGTAAAAATCTCCATGTGAAAGACACATGCTAATACTTTATCTGCTTTCTTTTTCCCTTGATCTGAGGCACTCCACTCTTTCTTAAAGTGAAGCCATACTCAGTAGAGCTTTCTCCCCTAAGTACACTTACCAACAATGAAAGCCTGAGTTATCTGGAGACAGAAAAGAGATACTTCATAATCCAAGAGCTGAAATTTATATAGACATGCCAAAAGACTCGCGGCCTAACATAAATTTGTCTCAATTAGGAGTGTCACAATTGATGTCAGTTGCAATATCTGATCGTGCTGGCTAGCTTCTTCATGTTTCAATTTTGTAGTCAAGACAAATTAAACTTTAATATGTGCTAAAATCTGAGTTAGACTTTTTAAAAATTGACCAATTTATCACCTACTAAAATAGAACTGGCTTTCTATTAAAAACTATATCAGATTAGGCTAACTAATTATAGAATCATAGAATAATTTAGGTTGAAAAAGACCTTTAAGATCAGCAAGCCTAATCATTAAACCAGCACTGCCACATCTACCACTAAACCATGTCCCCAGGTGACACATCTACAGAACTTTTAAAAACCTCCAGGGATGGTGACTCCACCACTTCCCTGGGCAGCCTGTTCCAATGCTCAAGAAACTTTCAGTGAAGGAACTTTGCCTAATAGGTAATCTAAACCTCCCTTGAAGCTGCTTGGGCTTTTTTCTCTTGTCCTGTCATTTGTTACTTGGGAGAAGAAACCGACCCTCACTGGCTACAACCTCCTTTCACAGAGTAGAGAGCAATAAGGTTCCCCTGAGCCTCCTTTTCTCCAGGCTAAAGAACTTCAGCTCCTTCAGCTGCTCCTCATCAGACTTGTGTTCCAGACCCTTCACCAGCTTCGCTGCCTTTCTCTGGACTTGCTCCAGCACCTCAATGTCTTTCTTACTGTGAGTGGCCCAAAACCAGTGCTGAGTACAGGGGGACAGCCACTTCCCTGGTCCTCCTGGCCACACTATTGCTGATACAGGCCACGATGCCATTGGCTTTCTTGTCCAGCTGGGCACACTACTGGATCACCTTCAGATGGCTGTTGACCAAGATGCTCAGATCCTTTTCCTCTGAGCAGCTTTCCAGCCACTCTTCCCCCACCTGTAGGTTTGCATGGGGTTGTTGTAACCTAGGTGCAGGAATTAATATCTCATCTGTGACTATTAATCTAGATAGATTATATCCAAGCTTGTTTGATCTTAATTCATTAGAAAAGATTTATTAACCATTTAGCAGTTCTTCAAAGATATATACTGAAGGTAGCAGAGGGAAAAAATAGATACCTTCATGTTGCCTGGCAAACAATGTTCCAAATTCCTGCCAGAAGGATCATCTGTGAACAGAGAAAATCCCATGTGGGATGGCTTCCTCATTCCTGTCTCCTGGTTCAGTCGCTGGATGAATTCATCAACTGTTGAGGAACCATCAAAACCTACAACCTGCAATGAAAGAGGACTTAGCTGGGGTTACAAGAAACATGACATTGATGGGTATCACAACTAATGAAGGTGGTTTCCTACAGTTTAGTGTCTCAGGATTAACTGCCAGCTCCAGTGACAACGCTTGTGTATTGTCTCCCTTCATACCACATTCTTTCCCATATTGAGACACTTTCAACATTTCTCCCTTTTTCCCAGCTCCCTTTTCTTCCTAAGACCTGTAGAGCTAGGGATGACTTCCTTTCATTTTCTCAGGCCAATGAGCTAAAATGGTAAGGAGGAGAAACAGTGTTTATCTCGCATTATCTGATGTATGAATAAATACTGTGGTGCCACCGACCCACATGAAGGGGACAGGTTATGGTGCAGTCCTCTAGTGCCCAGAAGAAAGGCTGCTGTGCTGGCTCACCTGGTAAGTTCCGTTCATGAAGTGCACTGGGATGCTGAAGGGGAGAGAGTGGTGGTAGGGATTTCTCAGCAGGATGGACACGATCTCCATGCGGGAGGGCCTGGCTTCCCGCTCTCCAGCCTGCACCGTGCGGTCTACTGATCTCTGGCAGTAGATGGCATACTTGCCTATTTCAGTCCTAGGCAAAGAGGGGGGAAAGAACCACAAACATACTCCAAGTGCCATGTCCTCTTCAATTTCCCGTGCCATGACAAAGCATTCCTTCCTCAGGCTTTTGCTCAAGCAAAGGTGTATCTCTGTGCAGATATGCTGTTCATCTCAACAGACTAACAGCTCAAGTGAAAAGCTACAACACAACCCTGAGCTCCAAGGACCTGCAAAACTAAGGCAGACAAAAGACTCTCTAGAAAACAATAGAGCATTCTCTGCTTTAGGTGGACTGGATACATATCACTCTTCTGTACCCCACTGCCATCATAGTATCTGTTAAGTCAAGATCAATTCACCTTCAAACGTGCCGTCATGCCAGTGGAATTTAGTTACTATCATGTCACATCCTGGTGAAAATTAACAATGAGTTGTATCCTGTGAGACTAATGCATTGCAAGTTGTGTTTATCAATTTACACGGTTGTACAAATTATAAGTTCCCATGTATTAAGCCTATCTGCCAACCAAGATGCTCTACAGAGATTCCAAGCAAGCTGAGAGTTGCTGACAGTTCCATACAGGATAGAGATAATTACCAAGACGATCAGTTTACTGTCTACTGAAGAGAGTGCTCCATTGAACGGCACCAAAAAGATATAAATGTCTTTAAAGCCAAGCAGGAGCAGTCAATTGCACCTTGTACAAAAATGTTAAGAATGTATATACTGAGTAAGTTCTGAAACTGAAGGATTTATATGGATTTGTAACTGTGCTATCACTTTGCAGGGGAAAATAATTCCATTCAAGATGCCTTCGGGAGCCCAGTACATTATTAAATCTCCAGTTAAATCCCTGAAAGCAACATGGAAGTCAGCAGTTCTCACTTTTCACTGCAGCAATATATTGCTCACCTCCCCACTAATGAGTTTGGACAATTTTCAAATAGAGAATCTTGCTTCAACAAGATGATGTTATGCCTGGTTTCCAAATGCTCCTGAGCCCCGTGACTTCTCACTTAGAACTCTGCCCCACTTTTCTTCCTCTCTTAGAGACTGGATATGTACTCTGAGATCATCTTGCATGAAAAACAATACATGAAAATAAGATACAGAATAGATCTAGACCATAGGCATTATGCAGTATAAACATTCTAGTGTCTTGCTTGCTGTGTGAAACACGGAAAGTATATCAACTTAGCTGGTCAAGAAACAGCTGTATCTGCTCCATCCAAAGAGACCTAAGTATTCCCAGAGCTAAGGAGAAGGAACCAAGCTAAATCCCATTTAGCAACTGCTCCAAATCTAAGCTAAACTAGAGGTGAATATGAGCACATTTTCATGGAATTTCTTGAGTTTTTTTCTAGCCCTAATAATTGTTTAATAGCTGGATTGTAAAAATAAACTTTCTCTTTGTTTCTGCTTGGAGTACGTTTGTTCATAAAGCTACTTTTGGGCTAAGAACCTTTTACTTGTTCATAAAGATACTGGTTTTGGGCAGACCACCAGCAGAGTAGTGCTTGAAGCTGACGTAAGAAATCAGTTTCACAGGGCCCAGCACATCCTTATGAAATTCAACAGTCTCCAACAGTAGTGCAGCTCCACTAGTGAGTTGAATGGGCCAGTCTGGGAGCTGGTAATGCACAAGTTTGAAGAGATGGCTTCTAGTACTAGACAAAAGGTCCCTACCATGTTGTTTTAGCAATTGGAGAGAGAACCTGAACATTGAGGTGTGCCCAATATCTGTATTTTTGCTTCTGAGAAGAAATAGCAAATGTGAGGCAGCATTTAAGAAAACAAAATGGCATTGTTTCCTTTGCAGTGCCAGGAGACTTGTAGCTTGAGTTCCATGGCAGAGTTAGGCTTATTAATATGAATTTTTGTTTGAAAGGAAACTACTCCTTTAACCCTTGTCTTAACAGCAGTATATTTTTGCAACAGACAGCTAGACATCTCTAGCTGACCTCCCCCCAAGGACACAGTGAGATATGCTGAAGACCAGATCACCATGGCAACAAACAAAGAGCACAGCATGAACAATGGAGAACAACTTCTTGCTGTTACCATAGTAACATGCCAAAGAGGTGGGAGAAAAGAGTATTAGCACACATTTCAGGTTTGTTAGTTTTTTCCTAACATTTTATGGTTCCCCGAGATGTTCTCAGCCTTACTTTTGTTCTGTCAGTATGCTTGCTAACCTGACAGCAAAACATAATCACCTAAAATTTGAATAATTCATTCCAAGTAATTACTTTGGTCTGTCTTTCTATCAACAAAAGAAAGTAGCTGCATTAGCAAAAAACTTCCCGATGTAGCTCCAGTTATGTCTGCAGAAAGTTCTTTTGCTAGTATAGGTCACTCAGTTTTGTGAACTAGTTTACTCTAAGTGACAAATTAATGTGAATGACTGAAGGGGCACAGCTTTAGACCACTGGGAACCTTCTGTCCTCCCTCTCAACATATTTTTGTAGGTGTGTGTTACAAAATTACTTTCCTCTTCATCTGCAATGGATGCAAGAGGCAGTCAGCTTAGCAGAAGAAAATGTTGTTGCAGCCCTTACCTGGGGTCTGCATGTCGCTGCAAGTGCTGTTTGATGTACCAGAGGAAGTGATGTTGAGGCAAGAATAGAGGAGCACATAAAGCCAGGAGCTGCCAGCACTGTGAACACAAAACTGGACATCACTTTTGTTCTGTACTTCTTACCTGTTGTCTTTCATAGAATACTACAGCCAAAATGATGGATGGTGACTAGTGCTTTTTGGAGTGACCAGTTTTAGATGTGTAGTTCAAGATATTTCAGAGGGAAGTGATGGCCAGACAGACTGCTCTTCAGAACAAGAGTTCTAAATGATTGGCTACTTCTGAAATACTAACTAGTGGAACCAGAACGGAGTGAACAATTGAGACTTAAATTAATACTATATAACTGCAAATCATAACAAAAAATACACAGGGAATTTCAAATTAGATCCATTATTATCCTACCTGATTTTAATTTCTCATTTGAACTAGGAATATTGTAATCGAGTATGTACATTCATGCTGTAACTTATTCATTTGATTTACCCAATAATTACAGTGCCAAATTAAGTTTTTATGCTTAATAGTAATATTCATGATTTGCACGCTGTTGATTGTCTAAAATGCAAACCTGAAATTAATTAAATTAATTAAAACTTAAATTAATACCATGTGACAGTTATAGCTAGACAACACAAGCTATGAACTTTGATTTTGAATATGGTCTGAATAGACCATTTGCAACTGGTAAACAGTTACATTTAAACTAAAATTTATTTTGCAAGTAGTTATATACTTAGTGTTTTTCTTTGCACATCAGTGCCAAGATTCTCTTTCCCCCTGCACACCTTTAGCATTAGCACTCTTTTATGAGAACCAGTTCCACTGCTAATTATTAAAAACATGGAATGAAATAGAAAGCATTTGCAGAGTGGCAGTGACGAAAGAAGAACCGACCTGAATGACTGAGTGATTCTGGGGTTGTCGGCAGCTGGTCTGTTTAACAAGCTGACAGTAAATTTCATTCTGCAGCTCAGTGTGTGTCAAGCAGACCTGCAGTGCTGTCTGGGCAAGTGACACGTGGTAATCAATAGAGGATGCCTCCACAGGAACATTGATGAACAGCTGACAGGACTGTGAAAAGACAGAAGTTAGTTACTCCCACAAATACAGCAACTCTTCCCTGATACTTTCCAGGCCAGGTTCCCCAGATGTATTTATTAACTTACAGACAGTTAAGAAATAACCTTGAGAGGAGGGAGGAGATTCAATACTGAATTTCTATTCCTCCCTCCTTAGTTATGGCAACTAGAAAATTTACTCAACCTCCCCCAGTCTAAGTAACTTACAAGTCAGCAAGAGAATTGAGGGGAAAATGTGCTTCCTGCCTTCCATGCCTGTGTTTCACCTTGTTCACACCGTCCAGTCTCACTGCTGATCTTACACTTGGAGAGTGCAAAAATGCAATCTCCAGTGGCTTCACCACTGGTCTTACTGACACAACTGAGTTTGCCAGTAAACTGTTACTGTTTCCTTCAATCCAGCTATTGGAGAGGAAAGAGCAAGATAAAGATAACTTTGAAGCATAAAGTCTGCGGACGATACTACTCCTAAACTCAGATTCTGCACAAGAAAAGTTAAACTTCCAAAGAATGAATGACACCTAATATCCAACTGTCCTTTTGTAATTAAATGAGTCAGCAGGCCTGTCTGAAATGACCAATAGTGACAATAAATGTTGTACAACATGACCAAACAATGTTGTTGCCCTAGCAACAGAGCAAAATAACTGAAAACCATGCAATGTCCCTTTAAATACCTTAAAAAGTTTCAGAGCTTCAGTCTGTAGAGCCTCTGATGGCAGAGTAGTGAGGGATGTGTGCAACCCATCTTTGCTGTAGCACAACATAGGATGCTTCCACAGAGGAGAATCTGAGGTAGCAGATGGGCAAAAACATGCAGTGTCAGAAACAGGAGAGAGAGAACAGTGTCCATGATGACGAGGAGCCTTGCTGAGATGGCAAAGCACCCAAGGAAGCAGCACTGCACTAGGCCACATTATGTTTGCTGACACTTCACTGATTTCAGCAAAGCCCACCACGGATAAGGAGTCACCAGCAGCAACAGCCATCAGCAGAAAGAAATACTGCCATCCTCAATCCTGCTACATCAGAGCTTCTCATCAGATGGATTCTGGTGAGAAGCTGGTCAGGTGTGTGTTCAAACCAGAGACACAAACTCTGCCAGGGCAGCTGCCTTCAATGGGGGTCTTTGTTAGTGCAAGTCACTATTCAACAAGAAGCAAGGTTCACATAGAGATCCAGAATATATGAATGTGCAGGAGAAGAGTATGAATGCATATGTTAATACATATTTGACAACATGGTGCATAAACATAGATGCATGAGCAGGTATCAGAGAGGAGGAGGAACAGACAAGCATGCATGTATGTGTAAGGGTTTGTACATGCAGACAGAGAAACAGATGTGAAGGCAAGTGTGTTTCAGTGTATTTAGAGGAAAGAGCACATGTTTGTATGGTCAAGATTGCCTGGAAAGGAAAATCGAGACCAAGAAAGAAAAAAATTAAAGCTCCAGTTCTTTATTTTAATTTGAATTAATGTTACAGACATTTCTTAGGCTTTGATAAATGATGTGATGGACTTGACTGAGAACTAGGGAGAAGGACACTATACCATATGATGTACTACTGAGAATCCCCTTTCTTCACCATTGGCTGGATTAAAACTGGGAATTGAAATTACTTTTCCTTATGCTTTGCTACCATGGAAGAGTTTGTGGTTTCTACTTACTAGGGTCTCCCTCTGCATCCAATAGTTTTCCAATGAGTTGTTCATATGATGTGCCCACTGTGGCATTACTGCTACCAGCTGCAACGGTCAGATGGTACAGCCAAGTGTTCTAGGTACAAGGGTGAGAACAGTATGGGTCAATTCAGACCTGCTCTCTACAAAGAGGTTAAGCATGTATGACCTGTTTGTTCATTGTTACCAAAAGAGTCTTACTCTCCAAAAAAAAGACTGCTTTTTATACCTTCTCCTGTTTGGTGCGGATGAGTAAATATGTGGGACTCTGGTCCTGTGGGTGAATCACCAGTGTACAGTGGCATGACAGAAGTCCTCTCCCAGTGGCTTCATAGTCTTCATCAGAGTCACAGGAACGGTCGACTTCTTCCACTTTGGACTCACGCAGAGGCAGATGCCCTAAGGGACACTAACAGGAGCAGAAGCACTTGAGGTGAGTGTGTCTCCTCTCCCAGTATGGACAGGGAACAGTGGGGAAGAAAAGCCAGGTAAAAAATGTTGGCAGTTCTATAAAATGTAAGGAATAAATAATAAATAAATAATTCAATGTTTAGCTAATGTAATTTTGCATTTCTAGAGAATCTGTTCTCTTTCAAAAAGTACTTACAAAGAGCATCTACAGGTCAGAATGAGACTATGCAAATGTAAAGATGGTTTTTCCCAGAAGGTACTGCTTTCTTCCCATTACACCTGATGGTCAGTTGCTCAGTATCTTGAGCCACTGTTTACTGACCCTGGTCAGACTTTCTGCTTGCTACTGGAAAAGAAGTACTTTTAAAATTCCATAAGTAGATTCAGACAGAGGATATCTGCTGTGCTAACTATGGAGGTTAATCCCAAATATGAGTCACAGTATTTCTTGATATTCTAAAACTTGGGTTTGACATCACCAAGGCAAAGTAATGGACTATTGGACCAAGTGTCCAGAAATGGAAGCACATTTCACTAACTAAATTACCTCCCTCTTCCCAGAAAGCTGTTGCTATATATTTTCATGATGATATGCAGAATCTATCAGCTGTTGTATAAAAGTCTGCTATAAAGGCTACGCAAGACCAAGTAGAGAAAGTGAGGAACAAGATATAGAGTAATCTGAGAAAGAGCAATCACTTGCCTTTTAAGTCTGCTATCATCTAAGCATAAAAAAATCAGAAAAAACATTCTCTTTGTGAAACAGGTGCTGTTAGAAGAGAAGAAAAACCAAGAAAGGGACAGGAGAAACAGAAGCAGTAAAGTAAAGAAAGATTCATAAGAAATGGGAAAGGAGGATTCAGGAATAAAAGGGGGCAAAGGAATTAATTACCTTATCTTCATGATTTCTATAGTAGTAGAAAGTTTTTCCAATCAGTGCACACCAGACCAGTTTAGAGTGACCATGCTTGACCTGTAAGAACAAACACATTCATGTTTTTAACATCAGCAGTATCACTGGAATGATTTTCTAGGATATCAATTTCCAAATCGACTCTCCCTTAAAACTTTGCATATATTTTACTTGTTTCATGTTAAGATAAGCTTCTGTCAAAACATACAGGGCACCACTTCCAAAAACAGGCAAGTACATCCCACTGAAGTACGTGGGACATGGGTGCTTATGGGAATGGGTCTAAGATTTTGTGAAGTATTTTACTCATTCATAATAACTTACCATTTCTGTATACTGCCATACAATATTAAGAACAACGTTTTTAGAATTATAAAAACAAATCAGTTCATCCCAGCAGGAAAAGACCAGTCAACCTATAGTCTAGAGAGCTCTTTCCTATTGCAGATGAACAACTTGCAGATGCAGGCTGTCTTTAGCCATCTTAGAAGCTGACCAGAATTATATTAAAATATTCATAGTAACTTGCAATGCAAAACTAATCTATTGAAGTGATATAAAGAATAAGAACTTTCAGCCATTGTACTTTGTACTAAGGCACCTGCAGTCTGTTATAACAGAAATAAATGTTAACCTGGAACCAAACCAGCCATTTCTTTGAAACTCTCCTATATCACCAAGTTAAAGATCAATGAAATGCAACATTCAACAGTGTTGATTTTTTTACTATGACATGCTGTGAATTCTGCTGAAGAAAAGCATACATAAGCTAGATAGTTGTTATTACTTACTATTTGACAGTCAGTACCTTTCAGTAGCCTTGTTTGTCACATTCCTTATCATTTATATAAATGTTTCACTCTGAAATACAGAAATCTGCAGCCACTTTACTTTCTTTCCCTACTCCTACAGAGAGTATTAAAATAATAATTTCCCACTCACATTTACTGTGAAAACACATTTACTGCAAACCAAGAAGCTGGTACACTGTCAGTTCTGAGATAAACTGAATAAAGTATGAAATATTATTTTACCTTGGTGAGCCAGCCTTTCACAGTAGGTTTGGCATCACTGTGAGGAACACCAACAGGACCGGTCACTTGCACTCTCAAGATACTCTGTAGGACATGAATCCATTCCTCCAGGATATTGGGAGAGTCTGCTGTCAGAAAGTAGGTTCTCTTTTCTGTCACAAGCTGAAAGGAAAAGGAGTGAGAAAGTATAAATCTGCACACATACAAATCTTTTCTTCAGTTGCTGAGTTTCTTTATCCCATACAGACTTTTTTTTTGGTCATTCAGGAGAGATTTTTTGAGGGTAAGAAAGAAGGTGCTAATCCTCAAAGCCCAAGTGAAAGAAATGAAACTCAGATAAATCAAATTCTCATAAGCTCTCTTTCTGTTTGTGTTGGATATTGTGGCTTTGTCTCCTCTCTCATAATTTCTTGTTTCTCAGTGCTGCTGCTAGTTCTTAACTTTAAAGGTGACTTTTAAAATGTGGGGGTTTTTGCTGCCTGGACTTTTTATTGCATTTTGCCTTCATTACCTTGTGACTCTGAGAGGAAAGATGCTATGAATTTAGTAGTATTAAGCCTTAGCAACTCTTCAGTTCCATAAGGGCAGAAGGTAGCTCACAGATCAGGCCATGTGCCTTCTGGAGTATGAAAAAAACATTAATGCTGCCTTTATAATGAAGTCCTCTAACAATAATAACTCTAAAGTGAACCCAGTGATGGTCTAACTCCTAATACTTCAACAGTCAAATTCTAATAGGAATCAAACACTTCAATGATTCTTCAGATCCTCCAGGCATGTAAAGTCAGATCTTGTGAGAGGAGTCTTTCAGAAAGAGGAGATCCTAGGTAAAACCTATCTGGTTTTAATTGCTCTAAGAATCACTTTACCCCACAGATTTCAAGCTCTAAATACTAACTGCAAAAAAGAGAAAGTGTTATGGTGTAAACCAGGACAAAAATAAACAGGAATTTCTTTCAATTTTGGAAAGGTGTATTTGGGTTACCATTTAGCTCTTTCCTCAGTACTACTTATTAGATTAACTGCCTGTTTTGTGCCAGGAAACAAGAGACCAGACAAAGTTAGCTCGTATCGAGACACACGGTACCATTCAGTCTGAAGTAAGTGATCTCTCTCACCCAGCCACTGAGTGTATGGTTATCTGCAGGATAAAAAAGCAACTCCTACCTGGAATGTTTGGGACCCTTCGCCTCTGACAATTTGGCATGAGGAATTCAGCTCCATCTGTCCTTGTGGTTTGCGGATAACATCACTCTGAGGAAAGAAAAGCAAACAATTTTTTCAGTAGGAAACCTCAGATAGGTCTTAGAGTACTTAAATACAGCGTAATATACACATGCAGGTAGGAGTCTGCACTCATGAGCTGGAAAGGACAGCCAAAGGTTGCCAGGAGCAATATGAGACAGTGATCCCATTGCAATGATGAAGCAAAAATCTCTTCCATAGTGGCAGACAATATAACAAAACAATGATAATCAATACTGTCTTACTGTCTTACTGTGTTCAGATTGGATATTCAGATTAAGAAACCAAAACAAAACCCAACAAACCAAACCTTTTTAACTGGGAAGGCAATACAACACACAGTAGGTACCAAGACCATGGCTGAATTTTCACTTTTGGAAGTTTTCAAGATTTAGCTAGACACTTGTTAAGTTTATTCATAATTTTGTTCTTCATCTGATGCATAGTGAATCTTTCTAATGTTCATAATGCTTTTCAAAACAGTGACATGTCTAACTAAAAGTTCTAGTTTTTTCAGTATATTAAATTTCTCTGTGCCTCCAGAGGGAAGGAAACATATCCCAGTGACTTACCGGGGACTTGTAGTACATGAGTTGTCTGTTTCTGAGAACAAACCATCGTCTCTTCCACATCTTTACCTGACTGCCCATTTTCAGCAAGTAACCCGATTTCTCCATTGGTTCCTGGAGGACAGAGCAAAGGGGAGAGAAAGTTATCTTGCACCTCTCAAAATACAAATGAAAGTGTGCTGAAATCCAGCATTTGCTGCATCTCCCATAATCTTCTGCATTGTTTAGTAGCAGCCATCATTTCACTGATTGTTTGATGCACTGTAAACTTATTTCTCTTCTTATCAAAGACTGATTTTCCAAATAAAAGTGAAGGCTGTCTCTGTGCCATGATTAGACTCCTGATCCTTGTCTGTTTAATCTCTTACACTTAGGAGTACACACTTTAATGCTGCCCATTTTGTTTGAAGTTTCTTTCTTTCCTCCTTCCTTCCTCTGAATTTCCAAATTTATTTTGTCCCAGAAGTGTAAGGCCATTGTTGAAGTAGAATATGACTACTCTAGGTCAGCAGGAAAGAATACAGCCCTTGATGCTTTTATCTAATCGCATAACAGAAAATTGCACTTTTTTCTGAAGCATCAGATAGTGTCTTTTGACACCAATCAGCTGGACCAATAGCCCAGTCTGTTAGAGCACCACTTTGCAGGGGATTACTCAATATATCGTAGTTGTGCTTTTTCCCTTTTAAGGTCAGGGCTCTGTTTGCATGCCTTTACAACTGTAAGGTAGCAAGACTCACAGTGGAGATTCCACCATCGGTGGAATAGGAAGATGTTCGCTGTAGCTTATGTTCTGGCTCTGAATAGTCACCATCCAAGGAGTAGGCATCAGGAGGGATGGCATAGTCACTCTCAGAGCTCAGTGAGGACATAGATACACCTGCTCAAAATAAAGGAAGGAATGAGAATTATGACTAGACAGAAGCATGCACTGAATACTGCATACACCAAAAAAGTTTGAGTTCACCATTAAGGCTTTTTTTGTTCAAGAAGAACAAATCAGATCAGGCTTTGGAAACTGAAACCTCACTAACCAGACTTCCGAAACCTCTTTTTTTCCCTAAGAAGACAAGTAGTGAAAGTGAATTTCGGAAACTGACTGTGAAATAAATTTATTGTTGAATAAAGACAGATTTAAAAATCTATTTTAAAAAATCAACAGACTTGTTATCTGAAGGGCAGACAGTTTGTTTTCACCTGGAAACATCCATTATAAAGCCTCAAAGTCCTCCTCATTAGCAATGGGACTTTGCTTTCTGTGAATCTTCCACCACTGCTCCATAACAATGCACAGACACATCTGCCAATGCATTACAACAAAGTTGAAATATGACTCTATTTTAATGACAACTAATTGTAATGAAAATTACATTGAAGGATCCAGTCTACCTCTCCCAACATGCAAGAAAAGCTGTCCTAGTCAGGACTCACAGTACCTGATACCTCTCAAAGATAGGAAAGATTTGCTTACTGGTCAAGAAATGACCAGCCAATGACAAAGACAAAAAAAAAAGCATTTTCTTTATTGTGTCAGTACTAGCTTGCTTCCAAGGAGAAGTCACAGAAAAGGTATGGATGACTGGATATGTGATGAATAGAAGAGACCAATACTTCCCACAATCTTAGTTTAGCAACTGTCTGAATGGAAATCTATCAGCAGTAAAAACCATCTAAGAGAACAGGTTTCTACTGTCTCTACTGTTCACATCTGCACGCATTCTGGAAGAACTCTTTATTAGCATCACCCTGCCACTGCTGATGCTGTTCAGAGCATCTTGCCTCACGTGTGATGACAGCGTTCATCCTACTCAGTATCAATATTCCCACTTTACCTCTCTTCACAGCACGGGGGCTGCCTGGCATGCTGGCTTTCCTGTTCTCGGATCCAGCAGTAGAAGTCCTGAAGCTGGCATGGGAGCCACAGTCATCATCTGAGCCTGAAGACTCATCTAAGAAAGGCACGTTGCTGATCTGTGTGGCTTTCTGGAAAACAGACCTCTATGGTTAGTGTGTGAGAGAAGAGTTTCCCTGGGAGAATCCCTCCTCAATAAGGAGACAGAGCAATCCATGCCCTTCATCTTCACACTGCCTTGTCCACTTCTGCCCCAGGGTTCTTTGTTTCCTCCCCTTCCAGTCTAAGAATGTCCAAGCTGGACTCTCTAGTCCAATCTGTTTGGGTCTCCTCTGGTTACATCCTCCTATCCTTTCATGACCTTTATGTTCCATTTCATTCCTTAGGCTACACCCACTGTCACTTCTAGGTTTCATAGTGCACACTGCAACTTCCTGGACCAAAGCTAGTTCTGTAGTCTTAAATATATTTATCATTTGCTACTCTTGCTGCATTCTTTTGATGTCCAGTACTTCCAGACATTCTCTAATTTTATTTTCGTCACTGCACAGTTTCATCCTGTTTTCTCTCAAATTACTAGCAGCCCTGGACCATGCTTCCCATAACAGAAAAAGTGAGGTAACTCCTTACCCCCTTCAGCGTAGTGTAGACTGGCACTGTGACATTTCTATAGATGAGATAGGTAAATGGCCCAGAAGTTGAACACGAGAATTTGGAAACTGGGAAAATTCAAAGACAAAGCAAGAGAGCAAATAATACAAACTGGTGAAAAGTTGGAGGTTTTAATGGAGAAGCACATGGAGGACTGCCATCCTGGACAGTGTGGCTTCAGAAAGGCCAAGGGGTGTGTTATTAATTCCATACAATTCCCAGAGAGAGCTGCAATGTTCCCTCCATTTAACCTGTAAGACATCTTACCCACCCTGTGCTCCCCATTGTACAATGGCAATCTGGTGTACCCTGTCCAAACAGATAAAAGTCCTAAAAGGACAAGGTGACAGTGAATCAGAAGACTAAAAACAGGCCACAGACAGGCAGAAGCAGAAGAGTGGCTGCAAAACTGATGGAGGAGATAATGGAATCCCTGAAGATGTCCCTGAATGTAGAGGCATAAACAGCCCAGCACCAACCACCCCTGAGATCATATATATCCTCCTCCCTTCCTTTATCCAGGATATTTATGAGGTCAAATTTACTTTGAAAAGAGGCAAGGAAATGAAGAAATGTGAAGAGCCAGAAGCTCAGGTCCCATGGTATCACCACAAACTCCCTCTAAGGATGGATCTTGTCTAGAACTTACAGCAGCTGGAAGTATCATCCACCATGGCCACTTCAGACAACCTCATGCCAGACTTGGCCACAGCATAGATTCGGCTCTCCTGAAACAATAACACCATGAACAACAACGATCAAGCAAAAACGTAATTTTTACAGAAAGAAACCCTCATGTCACAGAAACCCACCACAGTGACACCTTTGGACAGGAAGGAGGGGCTCTCCAAGAAAGGTTGCTGAATTCCACCATATGTTGTGTGAATGACCATTAGTGGAAGTATTTTACTCTGTGTGAATTTCCAGCTACAGAGGTGACATCAACAAACTGGAACACCTATACTGTTCAATTATCAATAAATTACTATGTCACAGCTGAGAAAAAGATGGGGTTTTTTACAAATTATAAACAATGCATTAAAATGAATCAAGAACAGCTCTAAACCAGGACAATTTATTGAGTCACCACCTGCAAGGGATGACCATTCTCTAATAAGAGAATGAAAGAAATGCCTGGAATGATCTCAATAAGCCTGTGTCTCAGTTATAACAACATACAGAACTTTCAGTTCAAAAGATCTCCAAGTACTTCATGAATTGATAAAAATTCCAGAGGGGAAACCCAAATCTGTGTCTAGATGTGGAGTTACGACTAAGCCATCAACCAATGTGAAATAGATAAACCCCAAAGCTAGGAAACCTCTTGCGCTGCTCCTTAAAGCATACCACCAATCACTATGAAATAGCATACATAATACATAATTCTTAGGAACATGAAAGTTCCTAAGACTGCAAAGTCTAGTACACCAAAAGATTTATAAGACGTAAGAATTAATGAGTGCTTGACTTTGCAGCTTCAATGAATCACTTGTTTGCCTATGCCTTTAAAAAAGCAAACAAAGACAGAATAATCTCTTTTGATACTGCATTGATTTTCACCAGGTTTGTCAGTTAGCCTGACACAGGCTTTGGCCTGTTTATGGATTGATGGAGTCTCTCAGGAGTCAGTCCTGAGGGGCAAAGGAGTCCAGCAAGACTGAAAATTCTTCAAGCAGGAAATCTATACAGTGCAGGAGCAGGCCCTCAGCACGTGTTGAAAGATGAGACAATGAGGAACACCATCACGGCTGAACAAAGAACTTTGGCTGAACTCAGCAAAAAAAAAAAAAAAAGGAGGATTTGTGACCTTTGGTAGAAGGGACAGGTAACTTAGGGGAATCACAAGCACATAATGAAGTTATGCAGGGAAAAAATTAGGAGGGCCAAAGCCCAGCTAGAATGTAAACTGGCTACTGCAGTGGAAGACAGTAAAAGATTTCTATAAATACATGAGAAACAAAGAGAGAATCTCCATCCTTTAATTAATATAGGTGTGAAAAATAGTGACAAAGGATGTGGAAAAGGCAGAGGTACTCAATGCCCTTTTTGCCTCAGTCTCAAATGGTAAAACCAGTTGTTCTCCAAGTACACAGCCCTCTGAGCTGGAAGACAGGGAGCAGAATGAACCCCCCATAACCCAAGGGGAAATGCCCAGTGACCTTGCTATGCCACTTAAACACACATCATTGCTCTGTGGGGCCAGGTGGGATCCACAGAGTACAGTACAGAGTACCAGGAGGGTACTGAGGGAGCTGGAGAAAGAGCTCACTGAGCCACTGCCCATCAGTTACCTGCAGTCCTGGTCAACCAGGGAGGTCACAGGTGACTGGAACCTGGCAAATGGGACACCCACCTACAAGGGCCAGAGGAGGATCTGGGGAGCTACAGGTCTGTCATGCTGACCTTAGTGCTGGGGAAGGTTATGGAGCAGATTCTCCTTAGTGCCATCACACTACACCTGCAGGACAGCCAGGGGACCAGGCCCAGACAGCCTGGGTTTGTGAATGGCAGGCCCTGCTTGACCAACCTCATCTCCTTCTATGACAAAGTAATCTGTTTAGTGGATGAGGAAAAGGCTTTTTTTCCCAACCTAAACAATTCTAGGACTAAGAAACAATATATCTATCTGACCTTACAAGTAACTGAAAGCAAAAACAATAGGACATGTATATTCATTTTACCAAAGGTTTAAAAAAAACTTTCCTAATAGCAGAAGTGTACCATGAGATAGGAAGGCTGAGATCTAATCCATATATCTACTCTAGTATTCACTGCTATCTGGTCTGGTCCACTGCATTTGTGACTCATTTTCCTATCTTAAACACATGACAACATAACTAAGGATTAACTTTTGATGACCCATAATGATAAACCATAAAGCAGCACTTTTTGGCTTTCATTTTTATTCCTATGTTTCTTGAGTACTGATTTTTTTCCATGGATTTTTCCCCCTTATAAAGAGGCAAAAAAAGAAAACAATTGTCAATGGAAACAGCATGTCTCATGATCTGAAACTGTCAGATGGTGTTTCAGGAATGTAACCTGTGATGTCCACAGGTAACAATTGCTTGAGAAAAAGAGCTGTTGTAGCCTAACTACTGGCCATAAAGATAAGCAGTACTTCTCATACTGTCATCCTTGTGTTTCTTACCCATGATGGGAATCGGTGCAGCGGTGGTGTGGGAGGTTTACCTCCTGGGTCAAGTATGCCAGCCTCAGAACTCACAGCTTCTCTTTGCTCTGCAGGTAAGTGGTACATCCTCTCACAAGCTCCAGCTTCTCCCCTCAGCAGGCCACATTCTGTCTCCATCTTCTCCAGTACTCCATCATCATCAATGTCTGTCTCCTCCACATGCCCATGGCAGACTGACGGGACTGCTATGGGTTGAAAGGTGCTGGCCTCTAAGTGCATCACACGATGGAAAGAATTAGCCCCTGGCTGTGGTTGGCTGTGGTGTCTTTTGGCTAGTTGGATACTGTCTCTTGGTGTATTGGGTGTTCGTATTTTTGGAAAGGTCATACTATTCCCAAGGCTGCATTCCCTCTCTGGACAGAAGGAATGCGCTGTAACAGTTGACGTTGACACAACCAAGGGTGGCTCAGTAGTTTGGAGACGGCCCTCAAGCATGCTCATTATTTCCCCTGAGGAAGAGGAGTCCAGCCGGTGGGAGTGGAATCTGGCACTCAGATCATCAGAGAAGCGGTTGCCATCCAAACCCACTTGCTGCAAGGTGCTCACGGCTTTACAGTTTCCTTCCAAACATGACTGGAAGGTCAAAGCCTCAAGAATTCTTGTGGTCTCAGCTGGAGAGTCCAGTGATATGGGATCAGAGCACCCTAAACCGTTTTCAGAACTTATGGCTGGGAATACATTTTTCTCTGTGGAGAGATTCCAGCTTGATGGTTCAGACATGAGCTTCAGCATGCTCTGGGAAAGCAGAGATTTATCCTCTCCATTCTCAGTAAAGGTGTCATTGGCAAGGACTATGTTTGGTGAAGAGAGGACCTGTTTGGTAGGTGTCTGACACACCTCTCTGAAACCAGGTGCAAGGAGCACAGATTTCTGGTCTACCTTCTCAGCAAAAGAAGCCTGCGATGCTCGGGGCTTCAGGGAACTACAGCTCCAAAGAGATTCAAAGGGAGGAATGCTGGTCATATCTATGAGGGAGGAGAATGTATGGTTAGGGCATTCAAATGCTTTAATGTCCCAAATATTGCTTCTTAGTGCACATTCAATTGTATTTCAATAACACCCTGGCCTGTTTAGGACTATACAGAACAGAAAGGAGATGGCTGGGCACAGTTACAACAAGAGTGCTAAACACTTATAATTGGGAATAGCACAGAAGAAATGACTGGGAAATTATTAATCACTGTTTCTGACACAATCAAAATTAAGGGGTGCCTAATGAAATTATTAGGCAACACATTTGAAATGTACAGAAGGAAGTGTTTTTTCCAGACAAAAAAGGAAATGCTGCAGATAGGCCAGAAAGAGTAACGTATCAGTAGTACAGAAGTTCTGGCCTAGGAAATTCCTAAACTACTGACAGCAAAAGCTGGAAGGGTATATGGAGAGAAGGACAGCTTTACTTGCAGTATTTTGTATGGTCTTTCTTGAAACATGCACAGCCAACCAGGAGATGGGATATGGGCCTAGGCAAGCTTTCAGTTGAATGCAGTATAGGAGTTTTTACTCTTACCTATATGCAGTTATGCCTCTTCTCTTAAAACAGCCATAGGAAGGAAGTGCACCTATCCACACAACACTTTGTCAGAAACATCCAAGTGGCCAGAACACTGCTTAGCATGGCTTTTGGCTTTAGTGAACCTACAGTGACTTAAGTCATCAGATAAGCTGGTATGATTCCATCCATTCCCAGGGTCTAGATGAGGCTTCCAGCAAAGATATGGAGACCTTTTTAACCATCACACCACTCAGTGAGTTTAGTCTCTTTTCAAGAATTTACCTAGATATTTTTCCTATCCTTTTGTGCTATAAGACCCATGCAGTGCTTTATGTCACAATGTTTTATAATAGTTACTTACATGTTTTGCTGTAAAATCTTCCTTTTTTTAGTTCTTTCTCTGCCCTTTCAGTTGCTATATGAGAGGATGACATAAAAGATAGATCCTAGATTGCCTCCACTGGCCTTTGTCTACTTAGTACCTACACTTTATAATTCTTATACTTTCTTCCTTTCCCTAATTACAAGATTTAAAGACTACCTCAGTTCTACAATTTCCACTGAGTACAGCTTTAGAATATGAGAAAGCATGGGTAAAACTTGGAGTAGCAGAGGATGTTTGACTGACCTTAGCATTTATATACGCCTGACTGAAAAAGAACCAAATCGTCAGATGCTTTGGAAATTGCAAAATATGGGCAAGCGTGACACTGCACAGCTATTGCTGAAAATGCTGCCTGAGCATTAAACTGTATGGGTATTGCTTAACCACCCGTGGGATTTACAAGCAAGTAGAAACAAACTGAAGACACAAAGTTACAGAGGGAAGAGCAAACAGCAGAATAAATTACTGCTGACAGCAGAGAGGATGAAACCTGCTCTTGGAAACAGCTGAGAAAAAGACAATCATGAGAGCATGACCTTGGCACTTGAGTCCCAAGGAACTGAATGTTAACAAAGCTAACACATAACACTGGCACGCACAAATCCTGGCACATGTTCCCTGACCCTGAGGTAAATGATTAGTGTAGACTGAAAAGAGGCCATTCATTTTAAATATTACTGGTGTTTAAAATTTTAAATATTACTTGTATTCCTAGACGTGACAGGAGATTAAGAAGAAGAAGCTGTTACTATTAGCATAGGAAGCAAGAAGAGATTTGTCTCTCTGCAGAGGCCTCTGACTTCAGGCTGGCATAGTGAGGCTAGTGAGGGATAGGAGGAGAGGGCAGCACTGTTTACTGCCCAAAGAGCCGGGATCCAGGGAACACTTAATACCAGATTATTAACACAGCTTACCAGGCATTCTCTTTTTGTGAACAGTCAGAGCCAGAGGGGATGAGAAAAACCCAGCCATAAAGCATTTCACTAGAAATGTGGTGGGATTTAGAAGGAATTTTGCCCTATTCCCTTGCTGTGGAGTAATAGGAATGCCAGAACAACTTCTGCAGGAAACAAACATCCCCTGCCCACATGCCCAGTGAAGTTCTGGAAACTAGCTCATTTTACTGTGACCAAACCAAGCTCATTAAAAAATAAAAGGAAGAAAATGGTTAAGAGAGAATTTCCTTGTCAAAGTATGTTACAATGAAAGGCACTGAATTCAAGTCTGGAGACCAAAGTTTTCCATCTATTCACCAAACAAGAACTGCAAAAGCCCAAACACCATAAGCAGCTTTCTCCAACACAACCTGATAGCACAGAGGAACCTGTCTCCTAAAGGCAGACCAAACAGCTGCTGCCTTGGCTCATTCAGTCACTCAGCTCACATTCCAGCAGAGGTTCTGTGGGGATGAGAACAATTCAAATGTGGAGGTACACTGAAATACTTCAGGGACTTCTCCCCTGTAGCAGTGAAGTGAATGGAGAGTTCTATTATGTATTTCAATGAATGTTTCTAATTCAGGAGCTTAATGGCTTCTTTTAATGGCAAAAGCAGATACTAAATAATAAAAAAAAGAGGTCTGTGCTCAGTTGGTGGTGGGAAAACAATTAAGAGTTTAAGGCAGGTAAGTATGCTATTCCCATCTTAAAAATGAACCCAGTAAGGAACAGAGCAACTCTACTGGTTGCTTTCACAAGTGCTAATTTCTGACAAAGTTAAGAACACAACCCAGGAATGCGAACTTCCACTCTTGTGGTGGTTACTAGGCTACAGTGCCAGCTGAACACATTTACCTTGCAATGTATCCTGAAGGGCTTCAATTTGCTCCATCAACCTCTGATTACAGTTTTTCAGGTGGTAATTTTCTAGTTCAAGCTATGAAACAATAGGAAAAATAATACAAAACTGTGTGAATGTGTGATCCACTACACAGAATATTCCTTCATCTTTATTACTTTCAAGTGTCTTAACAAGGAAAAAAAGATGGGTGAGTCTACCAGTCACCTTGAAATCATTTTACTCAGCAGCATCACTGGACAACCCACTTAAAACATTTTGCTGTGCTTTCTCAAAGAGCCTCTGTATACACTATTGGCACTTCTAAAATAGGTATTTTAATTTACTTCCCTGCTATGACTTATCCTTTACTCCTGTTGCAGAAGTAATTGTCATGAAAGACAGAATCAAAAAAAATTACCTAGAAGGAGCATTTTTCCATCTCACCCTGTATGTAGTAAAAGAAGATCCCATGGATCCCGGGGACCAAAACGAAAGCAAACAAACATTAAGGGTGCATTCACATTTCCCATTAGGGAATGAGAGATTCTTTGCAAATTTGTCTCATGCTTTTGCTTGAAGTATGTCAGCACCCACTTGCAAACACAGTAGTGGTACACCCAGACGCATTTCCCTCTCGAAGGAAGGAATCACCTGTGTTGCTGTCTAGAGTAACCTATTTGCATCATGGATGCCAAGTCCTCCAATTGGCAGTGGTCTGCTTGTGCATGCTATGGAATCAGCATCTGGCACAAACCTCATTGCCAGTAGAGACACAGTGTGAATGTATGGTCCTGGATTCACAGCAGGTCACACCAAATCAAGCCCTCTGCTTCCTCCTTTGTGCTGCACCAGTCAGTAACAAAAATGCACCTTAAGTTATCTCAGACAGGGAAGACACGCAGCACAGCAGCTTGGTGGATTATCTAGGCAATCTAGACATTACAAAGTCACATCATAACATAATCAGTGCCCACAAAGACTGCTTTTCCCAACTCTAACAAATTCCCTTTCTGGCGTAAACTTGGATATATGTGCCTTTAACTTGGAATAAAAGATAGCACTCCCAGTTGAAAACAATTACTGCATTTTTAAAACTGCGTGCTGACCCACTGCTATCTTTGTTTTTCTAGGGGGTAGGCCCAGATAGAGGCATTAGTCCACAGGACACATAGGACAGAGAGGTTAGAGATGAGAAAATGCTGGGCAGTAGGAAAACTGCATTAGTCAGAGATGGTCAATTACAGAAGAGCTAAGGACATGTTTATGTTACAGGTGCTCTGTCAGAAAGAAACAGAAACTGCACCCAAAGAAAAAAGGGGGAGGTAGAAGAAAGCTAGCTGAGAGCCACTTGTGACTAGTAAATCTTCAGGGACTGCTTTTGGGCACTGGTGATTGCAGAGTCATTTACAGTTTGCCCAATAATGTAAACAGCCCTCAGTAAGACTGATGACCCCAGCTCTACAACTGAGTATGTGCAGGGCAAAACAAGCAGAGAGCCTCTGTGGCAGACTGACTGTCCTTGGACTTATCCTACACATGACCCCCTGGCAGTGCATCCACTGTACTTACTCACAGGCCTTGAAACCTGGCAGTAAACTAGAGACTTACCTCCCTGAGCTTAAATGTTACCCATTCTTTGATCTTGGCAGCTTTCTCTTGAACAATTTTGGCTTCCTCCGTCCTCAACTGTTTCTGTGCCAAAAAACCAAAACCAACATTAGATGCATTAGGAGAGTACAAATAACTGTTCTCAGTGAGTTACTGCATCAGGACTGACTAAAAACACTGAAGCTCCCACAGCAGACAGAAGATTTAAGACTGCTATTTGGATACTATAATTCAGCCGGCCTCTGAAAAAATCGAGCTCTAAGTTGTCTTACATGATCCCTAGAGTTAAATTCAGAGGCTTGTTTCAAGAGCTTGTTGTGGTCAGGTAACAACTGCCCACCTACCACAGTTTGGGTACAGTCTCCTTTCTGTTTCAGATGGTTTTGCAAAGTTGCTGTTTGCTGTTGAGCATTTGTAGTGTTCCCCTGGCCTGCACACACATTATTGGCCAAAGTTAATGAGAATTAAGCAGTGCCTATTCTGCCTATTCAGTGATTCAGAAAACATTAATCATTCCATGCAAAAGGGATTAAGTTGCTGTAGGAACAGGTTTGAGGCACAAACTTTCAAGGTGCACAAGATGGAAACTAATACCAACAATGTATTTAACACACACACACACACACGATATTCTCATTGAGAAAGTAAATTTAAAAAAAAAAGCTTCAAAACTTGACCTTAAAACACTAAGACCTGCTAGGAGGATTTCAGATGATATAAGTGGTTGTATGTTTACCTATCCATTAAAATAGGCTCTAGTCCACACAAAGGTGTTATGGCAATACTGTTGATTTGCACAATGAACATTTTCCCCCTAAGTATCTGCTTGGGTAATACTGCTACATCATTTCTGCAGCTGTGTTTTCTCAGCTGTGTTTTTAACTTTTCTGGAAATTTCCTGTGAAAGATGCTGAATTAACACTATGATCACCTGAAGTTTTCTGCTTTATCTCCTGTGTGGCTTCATCAGTACTGAAAACGCCCCCAGTCACATAATGATTTAAACAACTGCAAGAAGAAATCAGCTCCAGGAGCAAGGGAGGGAGGGAGAGAGGAGGAATATGTGCTGCATGGCATGTTCAGCCCTGGTTTTCCCAATTAAGGGTCAAAGGTAATACCTTCTGGTAGCAGTCGGTGGTTTCCCTGCTAGATTGTCTTTTCTGAAGTAAATAAATACCAGTAATTATGATAATAAAAATGTCAGTCCTTCCTCCCACTTTTAATTTTTCACATTGATAAATACTATATAAATAGTAGTAGACTATTAGTAAACAGTAGACTACTAGTAAACAGTAGACTGCACAAAATTGCACACATTTTTACATCACTTTTAATCACCACATGCTATTTATCGTTATAACTGCACATTTAAAGGCATTCAAGGCACATTCAAGTATGTTTGCTGACTTTAAAATAGATCTTCGCAACATTTTAGGTAGCAGTAATATTTGTAGTTGAACACAATTAAATAAAAGTAATGAAATCAGATGCTTCAAGATTTATTTAGCTTCTTTTCCTTTTATATGGCTGTGTGTGTTCCTAATCATCAGGTCTCAACCTTTGCTTGAGTTAGAATAACAGATGTGCCTACAGGTCTGAAATGATCTGGCACATACAGTAGATCTACCATCTCTGAATATCCATCACATGGGAACTGGCTTTGAATTCCTAATGACCTGGACTTGTCTTGGAACAAGATCCAGGTAGTAAAATATTCAGAATATTACTATGCTATATGGCAAAGTGCAATGTCAAGATTTTATTCAGGGTTCTAAAGCAGAATAGTGGCACGATAACAGCACTGTCACCAAGCTTAGTAAGCTCTCCCTCTAAGCAGAACCAAATCACTCAGGCACAGCACCCACAGATGCAGTTATTGAGCTTTAAGATCCAAAAGCAATTAGAGATTCTTTGTGTCCCACACTATTGTGTGGTCCAGACATGACCTCAGTATTCTCTTAATAGTGCTCTGAACTCTACAGCTCTTCCCATCCCGATCAAAACAAACAGGATGCCTTAGAGGGACCCTTAGTAACCTTCTAGCCCTGCCACCATCTCAACCCATTCTGAAACTAAACCAGTGACCCTGGTAAACAGTGTTTCTTGCCTGGAATCGTCAGCCTTTGGCTTTCATTTCTAGAAACTAATTTTGCCTCTTGTTGCTGGAACAAGAAGATTTCTATTAACAGTCCTTGAAATATGTGACAATTAGTTCAATATAAATCAAATGGCCAAGTAATTTTTTTTTGTAAAATTCTACTTCTGTTCAGAAGTAATTTACTTAGCAACACGTAAGAATACCTCATTCTTCATGTTATAAAAACCACAGGGCAAGGCCTTTACTAGAACTGAAATACAAGCCCTGCTGTAGATGTAGCTCCCTCCTTCCACCAACTGAAAATGGAAGAGACTAAGAACTATTTGTACTGGGAAATAGCTGCTCTTTTATAATGAGGACATCTGACAAGAGATGAACTCTGCTACAGGACTGCTGAAGACTGGGGAAAGACCCTTCTCAAGAAGCAGCATGAACAGAGTCAGAAAAGATTTCAAAAAGCAATCTATGTGGCAGAAAGCCAGAGAAGCACTGACCAGACTACAGCATTACAATGTAGGGTCTCATCACTAACATAAGGAAGCCCTTTTAGCACACTGACTGATCTCCAATAATGAAGAGACATTGGCTACCAAAGCTTAGTGGATGTTTTGTCTGAAAAGGAAAGAGAGGATCTTGTACAGAGCTGGACTTCATCTTACAGCTGATCCAAAGGCAACTGAGAGAGTAACATGTAATGAGATACAATCCATACCTTTGAACTATACATTACAGAATCCCTCTGACTCATGAAAGCTACAGGTCTCCCCACAGAAAATATCCCTACCTGTTTTGCTAGCTGTGTCTCCAATTTGCTGATCAGATCCTCCTTTCCTTGCATTGTGCACATCAGCTCCTGGTATTTCCTGTGCAGGGTGCTATCAGATTCACCAGTCTTCAGGTTGGCTAGTTTTATCTTCTCTTCCATAACTCTGACCTGTAATGGCAATCAGAAGGAAATTAAAAAAGAAAACAACCCAGAAAACCAAACCAGACAAACCAATGCAAATTAAGGAGCTGTTTGTGTAGGGGTAAGACCATAAATAAGCATATTTATGGGTTTCTTTTTTTTGAAGTCAGGAAAAATAAAAAAAATAAATCCAAAACTACAAAACCCTTTGGGTCACACAGTTTATATCCACATTTGTGAAAAGAACATTGTCCATACATTTTTAATGCTGAAGCAGTAACATGAAAACTGAACCATAAAGAGATAAACACACTGTAGATCGTGAGATACGTGCGCACTATTAATCGAAGAGGCCACACAGGCACCATAGTCTCCATACATGTATGGACAAGGTACATCACATTTTCCTTTTTTACAATATCGTGGTCAGTTTTTTACCTCATTCAGTACCAAGGTATATACAACAAAACCCTGGTGATTTGCTTCAGATCAAAATTTCTATACGAAAATATACTTTGAAGTTCCTTCTTCCTCCTAGCCCCAGCTTAGGCAGAGTTTTGGCAGCTCCTGTCTTTCTGCCAAGTGTTTTCTCCAGGCCTGCTAAGGAGTTAAAATGTTAGATAGTTCAGGAAATTTGCCTGTCTTTGAGCTCCTGCCAGTGCTAACACTTCTTCATCTCAGCAAGAGAAACATCACTGTAGTTAGCGCTCCTTCACGAAGACGAAGTTTCAATGCACTAAAATCTAGTGGCTGCTGAAGCATTTCAGGATTTTAGCAAATTTTTAAAACCTCTTCGCTCTCTTCAGAACATGTCTCTCAATAATGCCGCTCTGATTTACCACTACCTCATTCTATTACAATGGATTATAAGAGTTCATTTCTAAAGATGAATGGAATCCCCTCAGCTTAACTCAAATGTACTAATCGCAGCATTTGATGGTGGGAAAATCTCTGGTTCCAATGCATCCCAAAGAAGATAAATCTACAAAGAAACCAACTCCATATACCATTAATTTATCATTACTTTAGAACCAGAAAGGCAGAATGCAGGCAGCAATCTGAGCACTTCAGAGTCTGTGCAAGAGTGTTACTCATGCTTTGTTGAGCAGCCTACACTTCATACTTGTAGAAGCTGTGTTTTGTTCTCCTGTCTGCCTGTATTAGGCAGAGAAGCAAACTGCCTCTTCCTCATACTGAATCAGAAAGGTAAGCACCCAACATCCGAGCCAGAAAACTAAGCCTGCTGAGTCGGATGTGTTTTCATTAGAGTTTAGGGTGATTATAGTAAAAAAGAAATGGCCCCTCCTTTCTGTCTGATGCCCAAATGCTGACTCTGTACTAGAGGCTCAGCGAGGGGACTGCAAACATGTGATTTCCTTAATTGAGGTTGGCAGCTACAGGGAGTCCATTGAATTAACAAATCCAACACCCCAGACTCCTGGAGAGAAAGATAACAAGGGATTTTGCACTTGATGTGGAGCCCTCTCATTTGTTGGCTGCTTCTCATTCATGGTAAATGTACTCATTAGTGGAAGGGAATGGTTCTACTCTAATGCTGTCACTTCTTCAGGCTGTCAGGCAGCAATGTAGCACTTCTCTAGGTACACTTATCTCTGGATGCGGATAAGGCTGCTGGAAAGGCAAACATTGGGGGTTGCTAGTCTTTAGGACCTGCCAACATATGGCTACAGAACTGCTGGTGGCAGGTGAGTGAAAGTAACCCTCATTTCTGCTCGTGGCAGGTGAGTGAAGGCAACCCTCAATTCTACTACACCTTCCCAGTCAAGTTCTCCTTTTCTTGCCCATTCTTGGACGTGGATTTGACTTGCTGTCCATCTTGTCCCTTGCTGTCACTGCATCTTATCATATCCTGGGCATTCTACTCCTGTCTACTAGTATGAAACCTTTTTCACTTGCCAGTGGCAATAACTCTATTTCCTGCTGGTGCTGTTGCAGCTGTCACTTTTGCCTGTATTATGTTACCTTTGCCAGTCTTGGTTGGGTGTGGACTTACTGATACCACTCTCGAGAACAACTCTTTTTCTTGGGTGGTAGATGCTGTTCTAGCATAGAAGCCAACAGCACGGTGTCAAGACACAGCATCTTTCCTAGTATTAAGCTGATCGGTAAAAAATGTTGATGTCACTATCAAACTGGCACGGAATAGTATGTTCTCCCGACAGAATACCTTTCTGGGTACTTCAAGTTCTTGATTCCTACGGCAATATGTTTCCCCAGTGCTAATAACACTGCCTATTCAGTCCTTTACTTCAGAAATCACCTCTGACAGTCATTCTTGGCTGTGTGGCTTTTAGTTCTGCCCTTCAACCTCTGACTTCGTCTCAGTCCTGCAGCTCTTGTCCAGCTGGAGGGAGCTGATTCACTTCAAGCCTTTCCTTCAGCAGTGGTCTGCAGTGATGCAAGAGCTCAGACCACCTTGCCCTTCTTGGCTCTTCTGTTTCTATGATACTCCTTACAGTGCAGACTGTCTGCTTTCCAAAGGTCCGTTATTGTCTATAGCCTGTTCACAACCTGAAGTGTGCCTCTCTCCCCTTCTCAATTATTCAAGAAGCATAGAAGGACTAGTGTAGACAATATGCCTAATTTTTTTATGATTACAGTAACAGGCAATTAATACAGCTCTTACTGTTTTTCTCCGTGGGCTCCTGAGCCAGAGCAGTAATTACTGAAACGTCCAAAACAAGTGATAAGGGTGTGTCTGCAAAACCTACTTCTTTCACAGAACCTTCTCTACTTATAGACAAGTCCTCACCAGTACTCTTACGCATTTGTTTCCTGAAGACCTGCCAGGCAGCTCTATCTTTGTGCTTTAATCCTGAGGTAGAACATCCCCTTCCTCTTCCATAACCAAGCATGCCTATCATGGATGAGGGGGCAAAGGCTGTGAAGCTGAGTGGCAGATACAAGGTGCTGGTTTTCACTTAGGGTTCAACATATTCAGGCACCTGTTCACAGCTGTGGCTCAAAGACTGGGAAGCAGACCAGAAAATCCATTCACCACTGTAAATCAATGTTTCCCTAGCAGGGCATAGCACTGCAGAGTGCTGTCTGTATGCTAGACTGGAAGGAATTTAGAGTAAGTTACTTCTGGACTTGTACCAGAACCACCATAAAAGAATCTCTTACCTGTTTCTCTGCATCCTCAGCTCTTTGCTCTGCTTCTATCACTCTCTGTTCCAATTCCTGCATCTTCAGAGCCAGAAAAGAAAGAAGAGGGGAAAAGAAAGAAAATAAATTAACATCACCTGGAAATTCACCTGTTTTACTGAGTACTTGTGCAAGCCTACAGATCTCTGGCATATTTTGAGTTAAATGGACAGCTTTGACCAGGAAAAAAATAACCTTTGACCTTTTCCAGTCTTCTGCCCCACTTTGAATATACCGGAACCATTTTCTCATTAGAGCTTCATCATTCATTACACGGGTCAAGGGAACAGTGCCAAAGTCTTGACCTCATCTCTACAATTTACCCATCATGGGCTCTCCCTGCAAGGGGCCTGTCTACAGTGCACCATTCTCTCATCTTATTTCAGCTAGGATTCATTCACAATGGTAAATAAAAATGAATACTTCTTGGAAAGCTCACAGCAGGTTCTCTATGATGCCACATTATAATCAATGAATATTTAGATTTGGCTTCAAAAGCATCAGACTGATAACTGACAAGATTAACAATAATCTTAATTTTCCTATGCTTCTTTTCATTTAAAAGAGCTTTGCAAACTGACAGTTCTGTGATTCAACACCTAAATATTGCTGCTATTGAAGTCAAAGGACACTGAATAGAATTGTATCCTAAATGTATATAAATCACTTAATTCTCATGAAATGCAGATGTACCAGGGATTCCCCTAACACTTTACCACTAGAGCCCTTTTTTTGGGGGGTGGTGGTTCATTTGGGATTTCTTTTGGTATATGTTTTTGGGGGGGGGGTTTGCTGTTGGGTATTTTTCAGTTTTTTGTTGTTGTTGTTGTTTGTTTGTTTGTTTTTAAGTCTTTTAAAAATAGCAATCTAGTATCTCATTCAATGCTTGCCAAGGTCATCTTCCACCATCTGTCCCACTTCAATGGGTCTCAGATTTAATCCCAGTAATACAAAGTCAGCGATACTAAGTTTCATCCACCAAGTTGCAAAATTTGAGGAATACTTCATGGAGTTTCCAGCACTTATTTACATTTTACTATGGAAAAAATGACATAGAATAATCTTCAGAAGATTAAAAGAATCATGCTTAAAGAAGAAAAACTGTAAAGGAAACTGAGCTCCTTTTCTCTCCAAGGCATTTTGTGATTCTTGATAAAGCACTGGAGCCAAGTATTCAGGTTGGTCACTAACAGGACTAAACCAGTATTTCTGAAAATGGGACTTTTTGGGTTGATCACCCAGAATGGATGTGGCAGCATTCCCCTGTTTCCAATTCCCTTCCTTCATATAACAATAAGACAACTCTTCTTTCTATACATGCCCATTGATATACAAGCAGACTGACACCTATCAACAAACATATTGAAAGGCACAAACATGTAGTCACCTCATTAGTTGTGTAACTAAAAAAGCAATGACATAAATTCAAACCATGAAGATCAAAACCTGCTACATTTAGCATGATATCTCTCAGGTTTGATTTTTCAGTGGAACAATCAAGGACATCAGTCTCTGTAGCTTAATATCCAAATCAAGGATGCTTCTTTGGCAGAGGAACAGAGAGATGCCACAGAGGATCGCACAGACAAACCAAGCTGCTCTGACCAAAGAGTCTTAGAGGAAACTGAGCTCAAGGCAGTCTAGCACAGACAGCAGTGGTCTGTGTTACATGGGTATGTGTCCCTTTGTAACAGTGATGTACCCATGCATTCATCTATCAGTCTCTGGACAGTCATCACCACACACAGCAGCACAACAGAGATGCTAAACATACAGTATGTATGTGGAGACATACTACATTTTGTGAAACAAAGACTGTTTAAGACAGTAGCTTCAGAATCAATGGTCTCTGCTAGTCTTCTGATTAACATTCACAGCACAGGTGAAACTGTGGGCCTTTTTACCAAGGTATCCTCTTAGACTAATAATTCAATCTTCCACAAGGTGGGCAATCTCCATGAAAGATTCAGGTTATTTTAAGAAGACAACACTGTTCTGACTGAAAAACTCCTTGTTGTGCCAGCCTCACAGCAATGTGCTTTGCATTGCTAGCAGTTATGGATCCTGATCAGGACAGTTGAATGTATGTTGAGACCATTCCTGATCACTAAAAAGTTATGAAACTTGTGCAAGCAGGGTGACCTGGCTAAGTTCCAGTCAAATCAATTACTTTTGTCACCCTAATTCCCTCTGTAGCCTTAAATGAACTTGTATCTTCTTAATTTCCTGTACTACATTGTTGGGTTGTCCTGCTATGAACTGTTAAATAACTGCTGTGTTTCTCATATACATGAAATGATTATTTCACTCATCCCCAGTGTCAGCACTCTCACTGGAGCACATTCAGATTTAATACATCCATGCTTGTAAGGGCTCTTTCAAATCCCTCCATGAATTAATAATAATGCTCGGTATTTACATGGGTCCTTTCATTCAATATGCTTTATAATTTGACAAATGCTACTAAGCAATGTGACCCAGGTCACATAAAAAACTTAGAAACCAAGCCAAATTCACTGAACTCTTCTTCCAAACACTAGCCCAGACAGCTTGTATGGAAGAAATAGGACTAGTTGAATAGCCATGCCTGCATGAGACAAAAGAGCCTTTTTCCAAATGTTCATTGTTTATTGAACTAAGACAGAAGCAGGTTAAGTTACCCAGATGGTCCTTCTAAAAGCTGCAAAAGATCCTGCCACCAACCATTCACAGAGGCTTTCCCTCTCCTGATGGCTCAGAACAGACTACATAAAATCAAATGAAAACAAGTTCTTACACCTCTCAGTTTCATTTTCCTCCTGTTGTTCTGTTCACTCCTAACCAGGTCAACTTGCTGTCAAGGCAATGGCCTGCTATGCCACTCACCAACAGAGAAGTATCCCTTTTCCTTGTGTATGTACAAGAAAGTCAGAGTAAAAACAACTGCCTGTTTCCAAAGAGATCCCTGCTAATGTCCACAAGGTAGGACTCAAGGGTCTCGTGCCCTGTGGGGTCCAGCAGGATGGCAGAGCTTTGAGAGCCCAGGGGCTAAGGCCCTTCTTCTGCGCTGACCCCCAGCCAGGCTCTGTGCAGCTTGGGCAGCTCTGTTCGACAGCTGAGACAGGGCTACCAACGTGGAAGTTCACACCATGTGAACTAGGGCATTGGCAGTTAAACCACTGGGTTTTAAATTCCTCATGTTCTGAACAGCGATCTAGATTATTCAATCTAAGCGGCTTTTAAAAATCTCAAGTATTTCAACTGTTAGAGCGCATTGTACTACCAGTGCCAGGCATGAGTGGCTGGGGTTTTTGCGAGTTAAAATAGTAAAACCTGTCTTGAAATCATAAAATCAATTATAAAGAATAACTTAAGATGTGAGGGATCAGGTTCCCAAGCTTTTCAATCCGTTACCTCCAGACCTGAGACAACCTTGCTGGTGAGCAAGTATCACATTCTTATTAACACTGTTCTTCACTTTTACGATCTAAGACCACTTTTTAAAAAAAAAAAAATTCCTGTTGTTGGAAACCATATTGAGAACATCTCAGGACGATGCTCACCACAGGTTGGCACACAGCTTCTATCTGTACAGACTTGACATTTTTCCAAGAGCGTCCCCCCTCACTGCCTCAAAAAATGTTTTTAGAAATGCAGAACTCTCCAATTTGCCTGAATCTCTTCATTCTTATAATGAGGGGGAAAAAATGAAAAATAACCGTTGCTATAAAATCTATGATAAACATCCCTGCAGCTGCCATCACTATGTAGCTCCTTCAGTTCTCCATCAATGCCCACCTGAAAGAAGCAGTGCAGACAGGAGCCCCTGTCGCTGCAACTGCTGGAGAGCCTTGTGGCCACTTAGGAGGAGGAAAGCAAGTTCTCTGAGCAAGTCCTTACAGACCAGTTGGGAAGCTGTGGCCCAGGACACTTCCCAACAGAGTGTTCAGCACGAGCGCTCTGCGCTGAGCAACTGCTGTGGTGCCTCAAGCCCAGCTGCAGCAGGAGAGTCTGCTGGAGCTGCCCCACAGCCCCCAGCCGAGGCTCTCCCATTCCCACATGACATTCAGAGTTGGGAATTGCAAGCCTGCTAGCTCTTTGACCCTTCAAGTAAGCCTACAACAGCTCTGTACAAGTAGTTACAGAATAACCTGATCACTGAACCAAGCTACTCCTTAATCTTAACAAATGGAACATCGCTTTGACTAAAAGACTGGACAAATGGCAGTCAGGCTTCTGAAGCAGACAAAAATTTCATTCTCTGACCTGACCCACAAGATTCCCCAAAGAGATAGTCAAAATATAGCTGGCAAGTCTGTTGGTTTGTCTCGTGTGTGGGTACTCATGAAGTTTCTCAAAGCAGAAACTATAAAGCACAAGGACACAGATTTCATACAGCAGCAAACATAGAAGTATTGCACATGAGTACTGGTTGTCTTTACCAGAACTGTTCCACATCTCTACATAACTTTTTAAATGTACCTTTATCTAAAAATGGACTTTACAACCACTTTCAGTGTTTTCCAAGGTAAGTAATCACTAAGGTCCCTCTCAGAAGCTACTTGGAAGAGATGAAGAGGCTGCTTAGAATTGCATGATTCCTTAAAATATGAAGGGTGGAATGAATATCTCATGCAGTATATGGCATTAGTGAAAATGTAATTACAGTGAAAGCAAGGATGAAAATTACTCCACTCTTTAGTAGCTGTCATCTGGATGTTTTACAACCAAAACCAACAAACAAGAATACACACATTGAAGTTACATAATAAAAAATGCAGCAGAAGTGAGTTTAGAACATATCTGTCATCAGGTGTAGTAACCTGCAGTCAGCTGTGCAGATTTCAACTTCATTAGTAAAACTGTGACAGAAAGAAACTGTTCTCACTTTCCAATAGTAATTGAATATCTGAGTAATCTCAGACTGGACTGTGATAATGTAAGATGTTTTGAAAAAATGAAGGAACTCCACAGCAACCTACAAACTTGGACTTTATACAGATTTAGTGAAAAAGCTTTAATTCAAATTGAAAAACAACTCCATTTAAGGTCAAGAAAAAACACAAGAAATTCACACCATGACAAAAACAAACAAAAAATCAAAACTCCAATGAAATCCTCAAGTCTTTGTCAGTCGTCTCCCCTAGGATGCAAACAAACTCACAGAGGGCATTTGAAAGAGATTAGTAGGAGATGCCTCTAAAACCACAGATACCATGTAAATTTCTAACATCCAGATCTCAGCATATCTGGCCCTGCCCTTCAGTATCCCCAGAATGTTTTGACTGGGTATGAAGTGTTATTCTAACACTCTGGCAATAGATGTATCCCTGTCTGATCTCTTAACATTATAGCATAATTCGCACTCCTGTAAGCTTTTCTGTTGCCAGCCAAGTCTTGATCCTGCTGTTCTTATCCAAAACATCCATCTTTGCTCCGCAGCTGTCTCAGTCACTTTAGAAATCCAGAGTCTTGCTGGTACAATGTTTTCCACTGGAGTCCAAATACTTGGTGATTTTGCAGTAAACAAGGCTAATTCTTATTATGCCACTTTACACTACTCTGACAGGCACATCTGCATCACAACTGACAAGCAGAGAGCAAAGACATACTGCAATCAAGGAAGAAATCCTCACTGCAAGTAACAGTTTTATTGGATAGCTCAGCATTTACAGATATTTTGCTTTCACATCATAACTCACAGCAAAGTAGAAGTCACCACTGCCTTACCTTCTCAGCTAACAGCTCTCGGATCTTGCTTGCCTGCAAGCGGAATTTGAAGAGCTGGGACTCCAACACAAGGCATCGCTTTTGCCAGTCCATACAGTTGCCATTCTCCACTGTGAGTTCTGCCATTGTGAAGTTAACCATCCATTTAGGATGTCGTCTGAGGTGCTCTAAAAATCCTACAGAATAGAAGGAAAAAGAAATATGTATTTTAGAAAGACAAACTTATCACCCTGTGCCTAGTTTTCATTGGTCCATCTTAGAGAATCTGTAATGAAGGCCATTTCTTCTCTAAGCAGAAGATGAAGTGGCACTACCCTGAATTACTGATATTGCCCTCTGCCAGAGGTCACTCTTAATGGATAAACTTTTACCTTTAGAGTGAGTAAATAATTTACTAACACATTATACTGCATATTCCAGACACAACCTTACTGCCACTCTTATAGTCTTGCTCAGCCTCTGCCCAGAGATTAGGAGTATTTTTTACTCCTGCTTCCGTTCTACCAGTATGGCTGTAAACTCTCAAGTCACCAAAACCTCCTATTTCAGGTATCACGCCTTTTTAACTTGGGTCATCAGTGCCTTCTCACACAGACTGTGTTAAGATAATGCCATGTATTAAGCAACACTGTTCCCAAGCAATAACAAGAGCGGAAGTGCCCCAGTATCTAAACAATTGCTTTGTTAAAACAAAGAGAACCCATCCAGGAATAAGTCAGGACTGAAGACAAAACACGCCGTTCTACTGAAGTCCTTGCAGACATCAAGAGATACACACAGCTCCAGAAACTGAAAAACGCTGTGGGTTTGGAAGTTCTCTTATTTTCCTACTCAGTAACCGTTTAGATATTTCAGATACTTTGTGCTTATCCTAAAAGATACATAAAATGTAGGTAATAAGTGTTCTTAAATTCAGATATTTGTGAACAAAAAGGTCAGCTTAGTGTGTGTAGTCCAGCAGCCAGCTGCATTATCATACAACAAAAAATGTTTACAAAGCCAGAACAGCATTAGCTCAGCTTCATCAGAGCAATGAAATCCTTACTTGTTAAAGGAACTTCTCACCTGCTCACATGCAAACTCCCAAGTCCCAAACAGTGACAGACCAAGGAACAGTCCAGGACTCAGGAGAGAGCAACGCTCAGCCTCGTTGCCTTTGCAGAGAGGAAAAGTTTAAGATGTCCCTCCAGTTGTACATGTTTTGCATGTAAAACTTGACATTCAAATTACCCTGAGTATACACAATAGTGTGAGCATACATAACACAACACACCACTCCATTCACCTAGATGTCTGATGCTCTGAGTTAAGGAAGATGCATTTCTTACCCTTTAGCTACAAACATTACCTGTGAGTTATTTCACGTTCAGGTTGCTTTGTTCAGTAATAAAAAGTTTCCCAGACAGCAAGTTGCCTACTTTTCCAATTACTTGTGAAATACTATTCCAAAAGGCAGATTTAAGTAAAACAAGGCAAAGGCACGCTCATGTCCAGTACTGCATCACTGAAAACACTCCACAATTCAAAAGAAGACAACTGTTCTACAAGCAGCACACTTACAGCTTCACAAAAATAGAGGCCATCCTTTTCCACAGCCCATCCAGCACACTGATCTAATCTCTAGCCCTAGCTCCTTGCCAGGCATTTAACCACGTTATCTTTTGTATGCTTCCCTCTGAGGTAGTGCTATCAGTCCTTCCCAAGACAACAGATTGCACTAAATCATGGAAGGATCCTACAACACTGTTAAGGCTGTTTGCAGCTAACTCTGTTCTGGATATAAATACTAATTCAGCTCTCAAATGAAAACTTGTTCTCTTTCATATAGGTACAAAGAGATTTTGGTCTTTATTCATAAAGCTAAAGTCCAAAGAGAACATACAAATGAATGGGATGAACTCGAATGACACAAAGCAAAGCAGAACAAAAATGATGTACGAAACACCTTATGCTAAAGCAAAAGTAATCTTCCCACACAGACCATTACTTCTGACTGAATTAAAATACCCTGTTTGGAATAGAGGGTCTAGGATGGGATAGGTGTCCATAATCATTACATCTTGTTCTTTATCACTACAAACAACCACATTTTATAATCCCTTTCATAAATGAACACTGCCCTTCCCTAGAACCACACAGACAATTTTGCTCCCACTATTCCTGTTGTTCTAGAACCTCATCTCCCTAATGAACTGACTTCCAATTACCAGCATAAATGTAACCATAACCAGCTTGTATTGGTTAATTATTGTAGATTATTGCCCTTCACTTTAGCTAGGTCTTTTTCCTCCCTCATATTTACCCCTTGATATATCCATAGATATCAAAAGCTTCTCCTTAAAGACCTCAATTTGCAAAGACAGAAGTCTCATAAGAAAAGCTCGCTGCTTTCCCTCTGCACCTGGTCCAGCTTCAGTGCACATCATAAGGAAGAGACAGTTTTTGTCTTCTTGCTCCCCTTCACAGTCATGGGAGACCACAACGGTATCTGAAAGGCAGCATGCACCCACAACAAAGCCTTGTGTAAAGGCATTTTAGCACTTTCCACTCTCCTAGGAAATGCCTCATCTGATTGCAATTGTCTTTTTGACAACCATATTGCACTGGTGGTTGGCATTCACAGACAAGCCAGCATAAATGGAGCAGAGGACTCTCAGCTGGCTTTTCCTTTGCAAATGCCAGATGTGGGAGCACAGGAGGGTAATTACAACTGGAATGGAACAGATTAATAAAGCTCACATCTGTGCCAGATCTCCAAAAGATCAAGATTCTCTGCGCTACAGGCCATTGTGGTACCGCACAATAAGACAAGAGGCAACAGGCAGAAACCGATGTACAGGAAGTTCCATTTGAATAGAAGAAAAAACTTTTTTATTGTGTAGGTGACTGAGAACTGGAGCAGGTTCCCCAGAGAGGTTGTGGAGTCTCCTTCACTGGAGATAATCAAGAACCATCTGGACACAATCCTGTGCCCTGTGCTCTAGGATAGCCCTGTTTGAGCAGGGAGGTTGGACCAGACGACCCACTGTGGTCCCTTCCAACCTGACCCATCCTGTGATTGCAAAATTCAACAGGCCCATGGTTACTCTGTGATTGATTAGTATAACCATGTGTTATATTTTTAATTATAGGCAGTATTTTTATGAATCACTAATATTTAAAAGGCACAGTTTGGGGATTTTTTGGTATCTGGAAGCTTTTGCAGCCGAATCTTCTCCTCTGCTGATTTTAAAGAGTGGTCTTCCAGGTTTGTGCCTACTTTATTACTACTTCCAATGTGCAATTTTGTTTCATTATATTAATGCCCTGTGTCAGTAGTCAACTCTACCAGTCAAATACCTACCATTTAACAGCCCCCCTCTTCAGCACTGTGTTGTCACATTCTCCTCTGTCATTTGTCTATCTTACCATTCTTGTATTAATCCCCATCTCCTCCACTTAAGCTAATAACTTCCCCATGTATCATTATACCAAATGATTTCTGAAGTCTAGAATTATGGCTTTTCCCCTAGCAAAAAAGTCTGACGTTTTTCAGAGAAAGTTATTGTATCACAATGTCTAATATTTACCTCTAGATTACAACTTTATTTTGTATCACAATGTCTAATATTTACCTCTAGATTACAACTTTATTTAAAAAATTTATTCTGCATTTTTATTTACTATAAAAGTGCATTGCTTCTTCTCCCCTATTCTCCTGGACATAAGCAGTTCATCTGCACTCTGTGAACTACAATATCAACTTTATTTTGACAGACTGACTTTAAACCCTTTCTATTGGATCTACCAGTTCCATGCCTTTTTTTGTAATGCTTAACCATCTTTTTTCACCATGTTTTTTGATTCCCCTGCTCTCCCAGATATTAGTTATTAGTCCTTTTCATATCAGAAAGATAATTTATATTGTTCTCTAAACCATATTGATACATTTATATGACTTGCTCTTTTTTCATTTACACACATGAAGAAGTTTAGAGTCAGATATTTTCAGAGGCAGTACTCTGTTTTTTAAGGGACTTGGAAAACAGTAGACAGCCACTCGGTTCAAAGAAGTTGAGATTTTCAAAACTTAATTCTTAAATGCATGCAGCCACTTCTTAAAGAGCAGCTTCATTTTCAGTGTTAAGTATCCAATAACTGTCAGTAACAATAATGGGAGATAAAAAGTCCTTAAAATTCAGTGGGGTGAAAAAATGACTGAACCACCTGCTAAATGCAGTTCAGTTGGAAGTCTCATGCATATATATGTAAGTTTTGACCAAGGTCAGAGACAGTTCTGACACTAAATGCCATATCCAAAATAAATATGATCATATAGAGTTGGAATGTCCATATCCAGCTGTAATTCTGATGAAGTTGAAATTTAAATCAAGATGTCACATGTTTGGGGTGGGGTTTTTTTTTGGTTTTCAGACCAGAATCAGCTGATGTTGCTGATGTAGGTGGATCCAGAACTAGAATTCAAAACACTTCAGAAACTGTACATTTCCACCTGAAAAGCCTAAACAATCAATCAACATTCAGGTGCAGATACAAATGCAAGGAAAGTGTTTGCAGCTTTGTTCATGCAGTGCAAACAGTGAAGACAAGTGAAGTGCTATTTCCATATTTCACGTGCGAGTGTCTGCTTAGCTCAGCAACAGGTTTACACAGGCTGTCATAGGGGATTCAAAGCACAGGAGGACGGCAGTTCTTGGCACCTGCCAGTAAAATGCACCAGACCCTGCCTGAACACCAGAGCTGAATACCGGTCCAGCTTTCATCTACAATCTTACTACAAAAGGAATCAGTAGAAATGTAATGTAACATACGAAAGGGGAGAGATTTGTTCCCATGTCACTGAAGCAGCATCAAGAGGGTCGGAAGTACAGGCAATGAGCAAAACTCAGTGGGGGAATCCCGTACTATCAATTGCCTGTTCCCAGCCACCTCACTTTCCACTTAATAATCAGCCTCACACCCCAGCTTTTTAGCCCTGAGGCCACTGGAGTTGTTCAGTCACACAGTCATTTCCCGTTCAGGAGTGCGGCCTGAGATGCGCAGAGCTTCGGCGGGGAGAGGCGTGGAGGGAGAAAATAACACAAAAACGGTGGAAAGGGCAAGGAAAAAGGTTGTCGCTGGTTGGGGGTGGAAGGGAGCGGGGAATAATTTCCCCTCTACATCAGTGCAGGTGGCTCAGCTAGTAAAAGCGCCCGGAGGCAGGAAGAGGGGCTCCCAGTTGTGCCATTCTACCTGCGGAGGTCTTGCCCTCACACCGGGGCTTACCGGGAAGGCAGAAGAAACCCCAGGGCTTACACACATTCAGTCTTGGGCTACATTTCCCCCTTCGTGTGGCCATTCCTCCCCCCACCTCTTCCATGCCTCTTCAGGGCCAAAGCCCTAGACTCGAACCCAAACCTCAATTAACAGAGGTGACACAACATCACCCCCAGGACGCTCCCGCCAGTCACCTTACGGCCACCTTGGAAGAAAGTCAAGAAGGGGGAGAAAGGCTGTGACAGGCAGCCCCGCACAGACCGGCCCTGCAGAGCCCGCGGCCGCCCTCTCACCCCCGGGGGCCCGGAGCGCCTCCCCGTCCGCGCTCACCTTGGCCGGCGCGGGGGTCTCTGCCCGGCGGGGCAGGGCGGGGGCGGCCGCGG
>VZRZ01006846.1:2934646-2958373 GCA_013398175.1 Climacteris rufus | reverse complement strand
GCCGCGCTCTGCCCCGGGCGGAGACATCCCTATCTCCGCCCACCCTGCACCCTCAGGGGCTGCCAGCGAGTCGTTGCCCAGCCCTCAGAGCCGATGTTCCCAAACCGTCCCCTCCCGCTAGGGCAGCGGTGTTTTCCGTGGAGCAGGCGGGCAAGGAGCTGGCACCCGGAGCAGCCCGCTGCCCTTGCCGCCATTGCAGCCCTGAGGGGCGGGTGGCTCGTCCGAGGCTCCAGATGGAGCACCCTTCACTGATTGTAGGCAACCCCAGGGCATGAGGTTGGTGCCGGGACAGAGATGAAAACCAGATTAGTGTAATGGTCTCCTGACCACAGGACACCAACGTGCCCCACATGCTTGGGCCATTTCTCACATGAAACGGCTCAAGCAAACAGGTCCAGGGCATCAAGCATTTCTAATGATATCTGCTAGCATACAAAAAATGTTAATCAAGCATCAGGCCACCACTTACTGAGCCACTTTACAAGCAGCAATGCCTTATATGAATAAACGGTGACTTATGGGAATATATGGCCCATAAAGAACTGGTGATCTTGCCTCCTGAGGCTGGGCACTGGCAGCGGGTGTGCGTGTGTTGCCAGCTGCTGCCCTCTGTCCCGGCCACTCCCTGACACCCCAGGCTGGCCGACCCCACACTCTGTTCCTTTGTGTTGCAGACCAGGACATGCACATGGAAGTGAAAGGAACTGGAGACAGATGAGGGCAGCAGGACGAAATGCACCCAGAACTTTGGGCCTCAGACCAGTATGTTCCAAAGCAAAAGGTCCTTTGTTCTGGTTCAGGCTTAGCAAATACTTGTCACTTACTCCATTTTAGGCACATTACTACCATCAAAGATACTTTAAAAATGTCTATGTGAGGCTCCCTCAGTGGAGATAACAACAGTCATGCTGGCATGTGTCTTTCCGGCCGTTTCCCATGGACCTTTCACATGGCCTGCTTTGCTGCCGTGAAAGTTGGTTTCATCTCGAGAAAGTGAGTCTGGCTTGTTGCAGAAGAGCTGCACCAGGATGATGATACCTTGAGTGATTATGAGAGATCCATGAAAGCTCTGAAACTGTACTTTGGCTCCTGTTGAGACTATTCATGCAAAACAGGACAGTCTGAAATAAACAGGCTTCAACAATCTATGAAGGAAGCAGGCAGGAGAACTGAACAAAATTATCTTCTAGTACCATAAGCAACACTATTCACTAGGTGTGGTTAAACAAGATCTTAAGAATGGAACACTATTCACTAGGTGTGGTTAAACAAGATCTAAAGAATGGCTATCTACTCACAAATACTGCCTGGTTCAAGATCTGCTGTTTATTCAACTTTCATTGTAAACTCTTTCCTCACATTGATAGTGTACTTTCACTGATGTCTCGGCAGAGAAACAGTAGGTGCCAAAGCACTTACTATGCACAAATGAAAAGACTGATGTAATTAAGTGGTTAAAATATAAAATTATAACTAAAAACATAAGGTCAAGATTTGGACACTAGAGTGAATAAAGGCAGACTCTGAAATCTACACCTCATTATCCAAATAAGTAGTCAGATTTCCAAAGACTCTGAGGACCCTGCAGTTCCCTAAAGACGGTTTTGCTTTGGATTTCTCATCCGTTTCCAGTTCCATGGGAATTCGGTTGAATGAAGCCGCCTGTTCCTAGGTAAGAGACAAAGCACACATTACAGAGCTGGTTCAGGCAGAGAGCAGGACAGCACCACACAGGGATGGCTGGAGAGCCAACTGGAGACAGGCAAAGAACTGGAAAGAAACAGGCATCTGGTGAGGAGGTCTCCCAATACGGCCAGCTGATCAGGGACAGGCAGGATTACAGGCAGAGATCAAGCTGACTGTTGGGACAGTATCACCCAAAGAGATTGCTCAGGCAATTCCCAGTGGAAGGGAGTCCAGTTGCCTACAGTCTGTATGTTGTGTGTGAGTCTGTATTAATCATTATTCCTGGTGATCAAAGGATTGTAATAAATAACCAGAAACAGCACAATTTGTGCCTCCCTACAGGTATTTCAGAGGGCAAAAGGTAGCTTCATGCTTTACAGAGTCCCTTCCTGAACTGAGGCTGGCCAAAGTGAGAAAAGCAGTTATTCCCTTCATTCTCCCATCCTATTCTTGCTCCTTTCAACCACAGCATGCAACCACAATATTTCTTCATCCGAATTTTATAAGGTATTTTTATTCTTCCCTTAAAGGCACTGGTCAAGTTCTCTCATTTGCACCAGCAAAGCCAACCGGATCATATCACTCACTGAAATGTCAGTCTGGCCTTGTGTTTTTCCCAGGCAATGAAGCTTGACTGCCAGGACATTCCTCAGTCACTGAACTTTATACAAAGTACCTCCCCAAGAATTGCCTGTGCACACCTTGCTTTAACCCCTGGAGGCCCAGAACTGCACCAGCACTCACATAACAATGTGCTGCCATGTATTTAATGCAATTATTCTACAAAGCTGTGCCTCCTTATGTCTTCTGTTGCTTCTGTTAAAGTATTTAACAAAATTATTATTTTTAAACAAAGGGGCTTCCATTAAATGATGCAAATAGAAAAACAGTTTTGACTTCAGAGGGAGAAGGTTGTAAGAACAACCAGTAGTATATCATACTTCCCAAATTATTTCCCTTGGCAGTTATCTTTGATATGGCTGCTCAAGCACTGTATGTCAAGTCTTTCCAATTTGCAGACAAATCATTCAGCAAAAAGTAAAATTTACTATAAACAGCAAATATCTTATTGACAAAACAACTCTCTGGCTGATCCAAGAGAACTAACTTGGCACTGTTAGACTATCGTTATCACAACACAAGCACAGGCTGCTTTGTTAAGAGGACCATATCCAAGATACCTAAATAGAAGGACAAAGAGAGAATTGAGAATTAGGTGTCAGAAGATGAGAGCAGAATAAACTCTTTCTCTTAGTAAGCAAAGTTGTCATAGTTCTGCAGGTGGGAGAGAGCATTGCGTTCCAGACACAGTGCTGCCAAAAACTTACCAAAGGGGCAAAGACACCATCCAGACCAAAGGTCCATGTGTCAGAGCCCCACTGAAGGCTCAATCCTGTGTGGGAAAAAACTGGCACAAAAACAAGACAGTACCTTGAAGCACCTGTTTGAGGTACTTGTCTCTCTCTACAAGCAGCTTAGGCTTCATATTGTAGTTCTTTAAATTCCATCTGTGTTAGAAGCTTAAAAATGTTGAAAATGGCTTTTGTGCCTAGTTCCCTTTCTCTTTCTCCTGTGTTTGCAATGTGTCGACAGACACAACACAGAGTTGCAACCCCCTGCCTTGCTTCTCTTCTAATCAGCAATGACAAGTTCATGCAGCAGAAAAATAAGAGACTGGCAGCTGTGGATCACCTCCCTGCATAAACCAGTTGCTCATGGGAGGACCCAGTGGGAGGGCCAGGAAACCACTGCCCTCCGGTACTTTGTCAGCTGGTTTTGATTGCACTACGGTCATCTCGTCACACTTCACACACAAAGACACTCGTGTGTACTGTTCAAGCCAGAACTTGAGTAAGAACATATGTTTTATATATACAGTCTTGACTGGCACAGAGCAAAACAATTGAGAATTCCCATTTTCCTTAGGGAGTCATCCCAGGGGCAACTCCATGTTATTCTCAGTATTAATAGCTCTTGCTTTGTTTCATCTCTGGATTTCTCCAGTTTCAGCGTCTAAGTACCAGATTTCACTATGTCTTTTTCTGATAGATTAAGAAGCCATCAAGTATCATTAAAGTAGCCTGTGATAAAAACCTTTCTTTTCTATAAAAATACACAGATATAATATCTCTCACAATAATTATTATTTTCTAATGCTTGTATTTCCATAGGTTTATTTTGATCATACATTAAACAACTGGACCTTAAAAAGTCGTTTGGGATTGTTATCAGCATGTTGGGGTGTGCCTGTTCAACTCCTGTTTCAGAGCAGGGAAGAAAGGAGGATGGCATGTGGGAGTCTTCAAGCTGAGGAGAAGGAAAACAGTCCTTGCAAGTGTATTTGTTTTGTGTGGTCTTTCTGTGTCTGGCATTGGCTGCTATAAAGCCCGTAAGTTCTCACATACCACAGCACACTTTGAATCTGTTTCTGAGTCCACAGGCTACAGCAGTAACTGCTGTGCAAGTGGTGCTGCACATGATGCATGTCACAGGTAAACTGTGTCAAGCCCACATGCTGCAAGTATGCATACAGAACTGGCTCAACAGCACTTGCAAAAGCAAATGTTGCTGCCCTTAGGATGAGAGGCCTGTCTGCTCCTGCTGAGGAGAAAAAGGTATGGAAAGAGGGTGGTGGAGCTGTGACAAGGTGCTAAAAGGAATCCGGAAGGGCCTTGGAGAATTGGACCTGTTGCTTGGGCAGTCCCAGTGGTGTGAGAGATGGTCACATCTGCTGCTGCAAGGGACAGTCTGTGTCCCTCAATCTTCCCTGAATGGCAGGAATAGGTCTTTCCTCCTGGGGAAGGGAAGTTCAGGCAAAGTAGGCAACAGCCTATGGTAATTTTGCTTTCCCAGGTACCATGTAAAATGCCAGGAAAATACCTATTTACAGAGCTGTCTCTGGAAGCACAACACAGAAAGCTGCACCAGAGAAAGATCCAAACAACATAGGGAGCAGGGATCCAATTCCGTTATAGATTACTGGTCTGAATTCAAGACAAGTAAAAGAAATACCCTCTGGTCAGCTACCTTCTGACAAGCAGCAGCAGCCAGTGACAGCTGTATGGACAGACTGGTCATCTCAGCCCAGTTCCTAAACATCATTTGTCTGAGGGACATGTTTATTAGGGGTGAGCACTGAGGAGGCAATAGTGTGTACTGCAGGTCTCCAGAGGAGCTCCATGGGGCATAGACCCCTATAACTACTGTTGTTCATTACAGTTCTGCATTCACTCATCACTGAAAATAGCTTTTCAGCACAAAAACTCAGACCACAAGAGATCATGGGGACAGAACTCATGTCTGAGCCTCACTAGACTTGTGAAAAGAGTTGCTGGATGGGAGAGATTTGGGTAGGCCAGAAGGGGTTGTCCTTGTCCATGGCAGAGCTGGGGGGAAATGCTATTTCCAGACTTCTTACATCAATACTTTCAGTAAAGAGCCAAGTAGGTCCCAGCTTGCTTTCTGTTTGGGTGCTGATCAGGGAACTTTGGCATGGGCACCTGGGGCAGCTCTGTAGTCAGAGCAGGAGAAGCTGCACGAGACAGCCTCTGATGGAAGATTCCTGCCTTTCCACAACCAGTAGGGTGGCCTGTACTGGCTGGGAGTAGGGGAGAGAAGATACTAGTAAGAAATGGGGCTAGTCTGTGGGAAGGGTTTTGGCTGCCTTCCCAGTATTGCACTGAAGTTATGCCTACAGCTGCCAGATGTCAGGTTGGGGTGTGGAGAACAGAGTTCCCTGCCGTAGGACTCCTACTTGCAGAGCCTTTTTTGCTGAAACCAGTGTGCAGGCTGTCCTCCATGAAAGTGCAGCAGAGGGTTTTGGCTCTGTTCCTGGTCTCACACCAGAGCCAGGCACACAGCTCCCAGATGTTTGTGATCTTTGCTCTGGGATCTTTCAGACTTGTCAAGGCGTTGTGTAAAGGGAGGAATTACTTCACTTCCACATGGCGGGTGGAAATGTTGAGAGCTCCTGCAAAGATCCTCTGCCTGCTGCTCCCAGGAGGGGTCATCTCCAGGTAAGCAGCCTTGGAGAGGGCTCCATCGCTCCACAGATGAGATCCCCAGACAATGCACTCTCAGAACAGTGGTTGTTGAGCTTCCCTGGCATGACTCTGTTTCTGGTAGTTTCCATGGTGATCCACAAAACCAGCACAGATCTCTTTTGGAAGGCAAATAATACAGCATGACACAGCATGTGCCTGGGGAGGGGGCACATGCACATTTTATACAGTCAACTGACTTCTAGGGTCAGTCCTGGGGCTTGCCCCCTTTCCTTCCTGAATTGGCAAGGAAAGCATTTCTGTGCACTTCCCCAAAGGGCTCAAAGCAGTAGCTCCCATTTGTAGGTGTTACAAGCTGCCACAAGCAGGTTCAAATGGTATTGCAGATTGGTTTGAATGGACAACATTGGCAAGTGATGTTGACTGCCAGCAGGCAGCCCAAGCAAACAGTGTCTGTCTGATAGTACTGAAACTGCTTGGGATTATTGGGAAGCACTCAGGAGCAGTGTTATAACATGGCCCAGCAGGCAAGCACATACACAGGTATGACATACCTGTCAATCTAAAGAGAAACCTGCACTCTGCCCTCTCTCCTGTTACATCTGAAAGCACATGGACAAAATCTCAAACAGTTCTCCTTCATTGTAAATGGAAACTATTCATATCCAAGAACAAATTCACAGTCTTACCACCACAGTACCATGCCGCCAAGACTTCACCCTCTGCCCTGAAGGTTCCATCCTGCCCTCTTCTTCATTACAGAATTGGGAAGTGTAACTCAGCACACTCTTCCCCACGCAGTTTGGAGGTACCTGCCTGCCTGATACCCACCTAACCCTTTGCATGCAGCAACAATAGCCAAACAGCACAGCTGCCAGGATGAAAGGACAAGGAGGGAATGGGTGGAGGGGTAGCTTTTCTGATCTACATCAGTTTTGTGATGCAGCTTAAGATTTCCAGAAAATTCTGGAGGAGGGGACAGGTAAAAATTATAAAGGATAATATGACTTTCAAACACAGCCAACATTCATCTTAAAAAGGAAACCTAATTTTGTGTGCCTACACCTCTGGGCAAAATGTTCTTGGCTTGGTTTCAAAGGTGCTGGGAAATTCAAGGGTTGGGTATCTCTGAAAACCAGCCCCAGGGTGCCTGCAACAGGGTGACCTGGAAAAGGTGCCAATTTTGAAAATGTTATCTTAATTTTGTAACTTTTTAAATTTTGTAATTTCCTATCAATGAGCACTCCCTGGGAGGCTCAGAGATTGATCTAGAACTTGTCTTTCAGTCTGCGCACTGCCTGAGGCAGGAATCCTTGTAAAATAAATGGCACCTTAACTGTAGATTTAGATCGCGTTTGGATTTCATTGCGCTGACTGGTGTGATGTAGGAGACTCCCACCCATTTCCTCATGCTGGGCTGCCTTGCCCAGAGACCTGTGGGTCTGCAAGGGAGCTTCTGAAGCTGAGGTCACCGCCTGGCCTCTCCCTCTGTCTGTGGTTGCCTCCCCTGCTCAGGGGCAGCCCTCAGCCCTGGTGTAGAGGTGTAACCTCAGTCCTGGTGTAGAGGTGTACTGTGCCTCCTTGTCCCTCAGAAGCTCACGCCAGGATGCAGCACTAGACAAACAGCCAATTGAAACAGCTCCAGCAGCTCCAACACAGAACTGAGTTAGGGCCTTCCGCAAAGGATGTCATTACTTATCTGTTTAATTAGTGTTAATTGCACACAGTAGGAGGTCAGAACTCTGCCTACAAATGCTCAGTTGGCTGTGAAGTCTGAGTTCTCCAGCCATTCTAGACACTCCAGTCAAGGAGAAGGAATTTCATTTGGCTTCACAATGTCTGTTTCATTCACCGCAGATGAATGAAACTCTGAGAATTTTTTTCTGACCAGAAGGAGGAGGAGCACAAGAAGTATAGGAAGCTCATCTGGGGAGACACCAAGAGGGTTAATGGGCACCTTGGGCCTCCTCTGCACTGGAGACACCTCGGAACACCTTCCTGGCTGCACAGCCACCCACCCGAGGCAGGCAAAGGCACCTGTCCCACATGCAAAGGCTTGATCTAGGGTATCTAAACTGGGGGGAGGTGTGCATGTGCGTCTGTGTGTGTTCAAGTCAACCTTTCCCTTTTGGGGTTTTCTTTTGGTCAGAAGTGTCTTTCCAATTGCAGCTGTTATAAAAGATTCTGATAATATTATGTGTCTGTGCTTGCATTCACGCCATGCAGACCCGTCAGCTGCCGTCTGTCCGAGAGCAGCACGGCTAAGGCGGCCCAGCCAGGCTGTCCCGCCCAAGGCCCCGGTGCCACGGGCGCTGCCGGGCCCGCCCGGCCGCTGGCGCTGTGCTCCGGCGCCGCCCGGTGACGAGAGGAGGGATGTTCCATTCCGGGCTTCGGTCTGCCGAGGGGACCCCCCAAAAACGGGGGTCCTGAGAGTGGGCGATGCTTTTGGCTGGTTTCTACCTTATCAGAGAAACAAACTTCCCAGCGGGAAAGTCAGGCATCGCCCTCTGACAGACATAAACACAACCTCTGCTAATTACAACTAATAGAGATCTTCTTCTGGAAAAAGTAGAAGCGTCGGATCAGACAAACGGCCAGGCCGTTCCCAGGGACCATTATGGGTGTGCAGCTCTGCGGAGAAAGGCAGTATGAATTGCCATAATTTGTTATGGGCTCTGTCGGAGGGGTGCTAAAACTTAGCCCAAACCACATCTCTGAGATACTGGATGCACATGCTAACATGTAATTCTGGCTCAGAGAGCACTTGGGTAATTTTTCCTGAAAACCAGATAAGCATTTGATTGTTTTAGCAGATAAACCTATGGAACTGTGTAGAGGAGTAGTAAAAGTTGTTCCTAAGTCAGCGATTGCATATATTAGCTATGTTCAGTTAAGACACTACTTCAAAGAACCATTTTCTCTTTGGTCCAAATCCACAAAGCATCTTAAGACTCTTTTTTCCCCCTAATACTCATTAAAGTTGGAACCATTTCCACTCTTAAAACAGGTTAAAATTCAAGCCTAATGTTTCTATATAAGCCCCTTGTCTCGTCTCAGCCTTGATTTTTTTCTCATAATAGCAAATTGACATGAATTATTACCATTTACATTTGCCCAAAGATCATTTAGCTTCTTTGAATACATCGCAAAAATAAAAAGCCATGTATTAAACCTTTCATAAATTAAGAATTTAAAAAAAAATATTTTTGTGCTGGATCAAAATTATAATGTCATTCTTCTAATGAGCAAAATAATGCCACCATTACTGCAAGGAAGGATTGTTTTTGCTTTTAAATCTAGGAGAGCTTCCGAGCCTGTGCTGCTGGCTTTATACTCCCTCTGCAAAGCAGTGTGCAGCCATACAGAAATGTAGGATCCTGACTCCAGATTTCTATAGTCTTGTCTGAAATCAGGGCCCACAGTGTTCTATCTGGGCTTAGATTTATGTTTAAGGTAAGTCTGCTGCCTTAAAAAGTCCTCTGAGAATTGTAGCCATGTAGGCATAAAAGAAGAGAGGATTCAGAACATCTTCCACCAATTTTCCTGCACAGGTTCAGGCAACATGCCGCTGCTTGCAAGAGTTTATGCTTGCATGGATTTGTGACTGGGTCATGTCTTACCACCTCTGCAGAAGAGACAGCACATTTGGACAGCAGCAGCTGTGCTACTCCTGAAAGCTCATATTCAGTCCTTCCAGAGACCAAAATGTCTGGGAAGTGCCCTGAATTTCCAGTAGCTGCTTACACTATTATCACAAAATCGATCACAGATGGTGCTTTTGACGCTGGCAGGTTGGAAAAATAATCTCTTGGCTTATATCCTGAGCACATTTGATCTGGACTGACTGGGTGGGATCGTGACAGCCCGTCATCTTGTCATTGGAACAGAAACACTTTCCTGACTGTAACAAACGTTTGGGCAAGGATGAACACTTTCCTTTAAATAGCAGACTTCAGCCTTAAATAGTTACACTTTGCCCTTGCTGTTTGGCTCTGTTGCATACCAAAGACTTAGCTCTTAGCAACATGAAATCCCATCCTAATTAGCTACTGTTTAACAATACCACTTTGTACCACTCTCAGAATGCCAAGCTCCTTCTGTTCTGGGGCTACAGAGGAGGGGAGCATTTCCTATCAAGCTCACTGCAGTTCAAGCCTCTTTCTGTGGAATTCGAATTTTTAAAATTTTTTTTTGATGGAAAGTAGCCCTGTATGTTAAACCTGAACCACTCTGTATGAGTAAAAGTGACACTCAAGAAATGAAACCAAACATAGCCCAGAGAATCACCTGCAGAGGAATAATAATCTGGAGAATCACTTGTAGAAAATATCAAGCTCCATGTACCTCGCTAGAATAAAAAATATAGCAGATGACACTTGCAGCTCTGCTCACCATAAATGCCAACAGCTTATGATCATTCAAATGTGAGTTTGCATTTGGTCCTTTTTTATGCTATTATAAATACTTTCCTCACCTTACAGGGTAATCCCTGGATTCAAGTTTATTTCCTGGAGCAGTCTCATGATACGTAAAATGACATAGCAAAATTATTTTTCTTTTCAGCCTTTCAAGAAAGTTTGTTACAATGTTTCAATTACTATCCTTGAAACGTTGGCCTAATTTCCATCTCACAAACTTACTTCCCATGACAACATTATTCACAGTAATGGAGACTGTATGATGCCCCCAAATAGGTCTGTTTTCTTTGAATTCTAAAATTTTGTGGTTATAAAGAATTCTGTCATTTTCTGTACATTGTGAAGTTGTGCAATCAATGCGTTCACATTCGTTAAAGGAAATCTTTTTATCTTTTAAAGTGAACAAAAGAATGCCTTCTTGAAATGGTTTTGGTACCTATTTTAAAGGAAAAACTCCACTATCATATGGCACACTCCAACAATTGCAGATAAGTATAAAGCAATGTGGAAAAAAAACTTTCCTCAAAAAGCTTTGCTGATATAAACCTAAGGCTGCAGGTCTGAGTTCCTATAAATTGGATTGGTCTTGGTCCTGTAATATAATATCCAGCAAAGCTTGATTTTTCAGATCCCAGTGCCCATAAAGCCCTGGAGTCAAGGACTGAAATTTGATGAGGTAATTCCAGCATGTCTTGGGTTTTGAAACTCAATGGGTGCCCCTATGAAGCACACATCAGTATGTCCCTTGATCTCCTGACCCATGGGGATGCAGACAACTCCACAGAACTATTATGTTTTCCTCAGATGATAGAGCTAAAAGACCATGTGCTCAGCCAGCTATGGAGTCTGAATAAGGGCTAATTCGTGGAGGTTGCTTCCAGATAAGATTGTTGGAAATTATTAAGTGTCATGGAAAAACCTTTATTAGTTCCTTCCTATTAGTGACAGAGTTTGTATTTGTTACTCTGGCTGGTAACATGTACTCCTTTTTTTAATTATTACCTTTGGATACCAGATATCAGCATGGACAAAAGCCACGGAGAACTGTTCAGACACCGTAAAAAAAAAATTTCTGCAGATAACTTTTTCCCCTTCAGTCATCCAGCAGGTGGGAGGAAATCAACACAGACAGTGCAATATAGGGTTACTTGTTATAGGGTGTATTGTTCCCTGGGGACACCTGATTTGCTTGTGCACACCTCAGGGCATATCCAGTTGCTCTAATGTTCATACAGCTATCTGCCAGCCTCAGGGAACATGACAGTGCCATTTTTAACTCTCTCGGAAAGAAAGGAGTTGGATGTCACAGTGTTGATATTCATGGGTCACGACAAAGGGACATAGGAAGACCAGCAGTGCCTGCTGCACCTTGGGGTTGCCAGCTGGGGTCACAGGACTGCTGTCAGCAGGTAGGGGCAGCTTGGGCATTGACTTGTTCACCTGCATCTTTTCACTGGTTGTGTGCACATCAGTTTTAAACTTTTCTAAAGTTAACTCTGTAAACACAGCTTCTCAGTAATTCCAGACGACATTGTTCTGCTATGCCAAAAATGCCCTAAAAAAAAGACATTTAGCACAAGTCTAGTGAAGTTTCTCTGCCAGAAAGTGTTAACTTGACTGCTGAGATGCCCATCTGGTAATGAGCTTTGTTCTTTTTTTGTTATTCTGATCATGGGGCAATGGCAGTAAGAATACAGGAACTGTAAAAAACTGGGAGAAAGGTTATAGAGACCTGTTGTAGTGTACAGAAGTGAGGAACACCATAGTCTGACTATGGAAGTGGGTCTTGTGATTTCCTAGTTTATCCAAGTTTTATTTGTGGCACAGTGGCTTTGCAAGTAACAGCTAAATGTTCACAGAATTATAAGCACATAAATGTTTTATAGTCAGTGCAATAGAGTTAGCAGTGCTGGCTCATGCATGGGATTATGCTAGAGAAACACCTTATTTAGGGAAGATGTACTGTTTCTTTGTCCTTTGGTCTTATTAGGGGGGTTGAGAAGAACATCAATTGATGGTGAAGTCTGCAGATTGGCTAATAAAGAACCCTTAATTGCTTGCATTAGGATAGACATCCCTTAAGAAAAAAGCCTACTGAAAATGTAGCTGACTCCAAATGGATTTTATAAACTGATATCATCTTTGGCTGTGTTAAACTATAATAGAATATTTCTCCCTAATAGCATGCCCAATGTTACAACAAAATTTAAAATGGCATTGAACCAACAAGCAACTATGGATTGTTTTTTTCTGAAGAAGTGCCAATCAGTCCTGAAACTTTTATTCTCAAAATAATAAAAACTAATTCTATTAGCTTGTATTTTTCCTTTGGAAGGGTATAAAAGAGGGCATTTAGTTCCCATTTGCAACTATGAAAAAAACTTCTGAAAGCATTTGGTAGCACAGGTGTGATAGAGGTCAAATTATCAAAATGAGATTTACTTACGCATCAGAGCCTAATTTGGGTTTCTTTCTGACTCTTATTTGACCAGTTTAGGATCTGTCTCATGTAGTTAGTCAGAATGTTATGAAACAGAATGTACCTTGGTTGACCATCAGTCTGGGATTATGTTGCCTGACTTCAGATACCCAGGAGTCATGAAATGGGCCTGAACTACTCATCTGGCTCCATCTGTCATCAGTGAGGACAGGAAACTTGTTTAGTCTCCTTAGGATAGAGTGCATCATCACGCAGGAGTGCACAGTTCTCACAACTGAGTAAAGAGGGAATTGCAGCTGTACTGTTAAGAACTGGATCAGTCCATGGATGAAGAGCCACAACTAATTGTGCAGGTGACTTTTACAGCTGACCTCAAAGGTGCAGCAGGACCTTTGCTCATGTTCAGCTCACTTGATCTGGTTCTGTGCTTATATTTCTGAGGTTGATTTCTCATTATCAGCATCTGTTGCGCTAGTTGTAACTGGGAGCTTTGCAGGATGACTGGGATTATTTGGTATCTGGAACATAATTTCTGGTCTCTTCTGGAATAGAAAATCCTATAAATTATGGGTTTAAAGAGCTCAGGACTGAATATTGTTAAATTGGCATTCACAGTCAGTGTAAAATAGTCAATAACTGTAGATTACAATATGACAGAAAATCTAATTTCTTTTGGACATATAATCAAGATTCTACATTCTGCAGGACTATGTATTTATTAATTCACATTTAATTCTTCACAAAAAATCTTCTTAGTAACTTTCCAAAATGAAGATTTACTCTTTAGACAATATTATGCTGATCCCTATGCAGTCTATGCTGGGGCAATACCTATTGATGGGGAACTTTGCTGTATAAGATATAGATGAATATTTGATGAAGTCATTATTTATTTAGCATGTCTGTAGAGACAGACACTCTTTTTCATCTGACTGTTCTTAGCCATCAAAAGGATTTGGGACCATTTAGCTTCTACCCCATCTGACCTGCTGACATTCATTAGGATCATGTGTTTACTATGGGACTGCTACCAGGACAGTGACAAGAAGGGAAGGGAAGGCAAGGCAAGGCAAGGCAAGGCAAGGCAAGGCAAGGCAAGGCAAGGCAAGGCAAGGCAAGGCGAAAGGCAAGGCAAGGCGAAAGGCAAGGCAAGGCGAAAGGCAAGGCAAGGGAAAAGGAAAAGGAAAAGGAAAAGGAAAAGGAAAAGGAAAAGGAAAAGGAAAAGGAAAAGGAAAAGGAAAAGGAAAAGGAAAAGGAAAAGGAAAAGGCTGCTTTTTAAAATAGTGCAGTGACCTCTCTGTGCATCACTTTAATGTCTTCTTCATCATATGCATGTATATGGCATCTTAAATAGAAGATGAGATTAGGTGTCTGCTTGTCCAGGCTTCTGGATATTATCTTCAGTTCTGCTTGATGAACTTCAAACTTCTCTAAGCTTGAGGCTATCCAGCTGAATGGGAAAAATATTCCTATGTAATGCATTCTGAAAGGGACATAAAAATAAGGTAACAGTGAAACATCAGCTAATGTGTTCAATGAAGACTGCAAAAGGACTCTGTTGCTGGTGAAACTGTTGTATAACAGTTCTTCATTGTTAAGAAGAACATTAGATGTTGCCCTGACTTTTGCAGTTTTGGATGTTGTCATTCTTTTGTAGTTAGTTTTTCACATTCTTCTATGTAAACATAGCCATGTTATTGTAACTGTATCTTATCATTTACATTCCTTTCTCCTGGACACAGAACTTTGATGGACATTTCCTTTGACCACTGTGATTGAGGGAGGAAGTATTAATTTCCTCCAATGAATAGTGATTTCTAAATGTATATAAAATAAAGAAGGTGGGTCTTGCTCGCCCCCTTCCTTCTCTTTCCTCCTGGCTGGTAACAGGTGTCTCTGTCTCTTCTTTTGTGTCATTACTGCGACAATTAATTGACATTAATTCTTAAAAAAGTCATTCATATATTCATTGCTAAGAAGAACATGAGATAAAACCAGCATTCTGAAAAATGCTGCAGTAATTTACACAGTAAATTTTTTTGGTTAATTTGTCTCCAATGAAAAAGTGAGTAAAAAATGAGTATGACAAGAAGAGAGCATAAAGAGGATATGCTCTCTTTTGGGTACAACATCCCAGTATTTTGGAATTATTAGTAACTCAGACCCATAGGTGCTTTAATACATAATGCCTTAATGTACTAAATAAAAACAGAACAAAAGATACCATTGTGGAAGAAGAGTCTCTCAGAGATCACTGAATCAGATTAGAGAACAGGACAAAACACATTAAAGCTGAGGAAGAGAAACTCAGACAGAAAAATATGGCAGATAACTGAAAGTTGTTTGAGAATCATTGGATTTTTAAAAAGTCCCAATTTCGTAAGCATAATAGGGAACAATATTGTTTAAAATGCCATCCCAGATCAATGTGTGAAGTGAAGGCATAGTTAGAAAATAAAAAGCCTATATAGCAAATGGATAAAACAGGAAATATTTAGAAATCAATATAAATTGGAAGTTACATAATGTAAAAATAGACATAATAAAAAGACAGCAGAGGAAAATCATTGTCTGGCAGGCCTTAAGACAATAAAATGAGTTAAGAGTATATTAAGAATAACAGAAGTCTTAAGAAGGGTACATGCTGCTGCTCAGTGCAGATGATAAAATGATAACGTTGCAGAAAAGGCAAATATTCCAGATATATTTCTGTTCTGCATTTGAAAAGAAGAAAGATGATGCACTTATATTACATGAGCTGCTGAAAAATTTTCCACTCTATTAGTGGCCAGGAGGAATGTAAAGTATGTACTGGAGGTAAATATTTTAAAATCAGCAGGCCTGGATGGCTTACATGGGAATACTAATAGAGCTTATTTAACTGATCTCTAGCCTGCTGATATTGATGTTTCATCAATCCTGTAACAGCAAGGAAATAGCAGAATACTATAGGAGTGTCTGTTCTGTGGCAATATTTTAAAAAATGGCAAAGTCAATAACTACAATAGATACGCACCAGCAAGGCTAACAGCAGTTCATGGGGAACAAAAATAACTGATAGAGAACTCTTTGACAAAGAATAAGAAAATCTAGGGATGTATTTTCCAGCATCACAATAATCTTGATAATAAATAAATAAGCAAGAATAATTTAAGCACCCCTGCCATGAGCAAGAAACGACTAGAGAAGCTCTGAAAGAAGCCCTACGTTCTGCGCTTTTATGGAGACACAATGTAGTAACCAACAGAGAGTTCTGACCAGACAAGAATGAATACATGTATGGATTGTGAATTCTGCTTGATTGTATTGCTTCAATTGTTTTGTCATTGAATCAGGAGCAACACTGGACCTCTGCACCTGGATGACTCCCATTCTCTGAGAAAAACACAGGACATAGGGTGGCTGAAGCATAGAAAGCAGTCCAGCCAAGTTTGTCTGCTAGACATACAACAAAATAAAGCCATTTCACCTGTGCTTTGCAAAAGCCATGGAAATAGTATTAGGATGAATTTTAGGTTCAGTACAATTCAGTATTTCCATCATTGCCCAAGAAGTGAATAGAAGCTCACTGAAGATAAAATACACAGGTATTAGGAAGCCTGGTGGAATGGCAATGATGAGGGGAAAACATTTATATAGGGCAGGCTGGATCACCCTCATGTTCAAGCAAAAAGCCTTTTACTACAGCCAAATGCAAAGTTGTGCATGTGGGAACCAGATAGGAGATTAGGAGATGTGTAATCAGAAACTCTACCCTGGAAAAAACAGCACTTTCAAAAGGATCAGGATCATCAGAATATGGAGCAGTTTCACTCCAATGAGATCCTGTGGCAAAAAGGGTGAAATCAATCCTTGAATGCATAAACATGGGAATAGTGAGTACAAGTACCACGTTGCTGTTCTTCTCTTTGTGGCACTCATTAGACTAATCATATGCAGGATATTTATTTTCAAAGGTTGCTGAAAAGCTGGGGAAGGTGCAAAGGGAGCTTGGTTATTATTCAAGATCTAAAGAAAATGCCTTATTGTAGAAACCTTACAACACTCAACCTGTCTGACTTACTGAAAAGGAGATGACTTGATTTATGGCTTGATTAATTAATTGGTACTGTTGGAGGCATGAAACACCAGCAGGAAAGGGCTCTGAGCAGACTAAGTTATACTTAGGACTGAGGACTGAGTGGAGGAACTATTAAGCCAGACAAATTCAAGTGAAGTATGAGACACACAAAATGATTAACCAGTAGAACAAGCTAATGTGGCGAATTCATCTCCCTATGTCTTCATCAAAATTAAACATTTTTTATTGGCCTACAGCCAACTGCAAATTGTCAAGAATGAGTTGTAGCTTTTCATACTGGAATATATCCATGAGAATTAATGGTCTATGATATCTAAGAGGTCATTTTAGGTGACAGTAATCCCTGAGATCCATTACGTTGTAAGAGAGCTATATATTAATTATTATGATTATGTCAACAAGAAGTAGATAAACTTGCAACTTTCTCTCTGTTCTGCCCTTTAAGTACTACAATTTTAGGATAACAAGATTAATTAGGGTTGCTAAGATAACTAATGAAGGAAATTGGAGGACTGTAAAAGTTCATGATTGATTTTTTCTCTTTAGATATTCCAGTATATGGTCACTTTTACCAGGTGGAGTGCATAATATAAAGGAAAAGTGATTTGCTGGGTGATTTCTTTTTTCTTTCTTTGTTCCACTGTGTAGAAACTTCTTAGGCTGTGACATGCACCTATGATAACTAAATAACCTGGCCTCATCTCAGATGTTTTTGTTATTCGAAAAGTTCCTGGCCTGTGGAATGTTCTTGAGTTGCTCACTGTGGATATTTGAAACATGAAAGTAGAGAGTCAAACCACGATTTTTATCTCTGAATCACTTTTATGTATTCCTTTGACACATCCATTCTCCACATCATTTCATATCTCAGAGGAACACTTTTTCAATTTCATTCCTATTATGTAATTTCTCTCAACTGTCTTCATTTATCTTTGTTTTAATATTGTAACCCTTGTCTTTTCCAGCACCTCCCCTTATCCATTCCCCTCTCCTCCCTGGTTTATTATCACTACTTGACTGATGTTTGAGAAATGTATTGTAAGTGACTTGGAGCAGACACTTGTCATTTTACTCTTGATCAGAGCACTTTGCACATGTCGTGTTGTATAAATAAAAATTACTGTTCCAGAAATATTTAGTCTCTCGGTTATATTTTGCAGTGTAATATGTAACAGAGAAACTATATGAAATAGAATTATTTATTATAATTATCCCATCTCTGGCATTGACATTCAAAAGCATTTTAGGTAAATCACGTGCAATCTCTTCTCTGTCTCAGTTGCTTAGCTAGCTCAGAGTTACAAGACATGTCAGTGAAGTGCTAGCATTGGGTGGTTTGCCATTCTAGAAACTCTTCAAATGTAACACCTCTTCACTATCCTGTTTTCTATTGGCTTGTCTCACAGCCTTCTAGCAATGGCAATGTGTTCCCCCTTTTACAGCTGAGAAGCAGAAAACAGAGAGGTGAATTTGAGGGCATTGAGAAGGCCTGAAGCACGTCTGTGAATACATGGCCCAAGCCTCCAGGCCCCCAGTCTCTTGACGTTTTTAATGGGAAACACATCTCCCCAAAATAGATTATTGGATGAAGCTGGACTGCACGTGTGCAGGTTTGTAAAGTGGCTTGCCTCTCTGCAAAACTATGTTTGCATTTTGCTGAACCTGGCAAAATAACAGAAAACAGAGTTGCCTCCAAACCCTTCAGGATCTGTAATTTCCATGTGTATAGTATTTTCTTCTGGCCCTGGGTCCAGAATAGCAACCATGAGGGATTCTTCTACTTTTTTCATTAAAAATTCGGGCAAATACAGGCTTAGTTAGTCAGACAACAGTCACACCTCAGGTAAATCTTGCCTGCCGCTTGTTCTAGAAGTCTCAGGCTGCTCTGTTCTGAAGGACCCATTTGCCATCTAATCCACATGAAGGCAAAGGGGGCAGAAGGTAGAGGAGGACACTAGTGCTCTGCTGAGCAATTTTTCCATCAGTCCAAAGAGATGATCCCTACCCTGGGATGAACTACATCCCAGAGGAAACTCACAAGCTTTGACTATCTGTATGAAACAATGTCTTACTAAAATCCTTCCCCATGGATACCTTGAACAGGAACAGCCCTGGAGAGGGCTTTCTTAAACAGGTCACCCTGACAGTAAGAGAAACTTTGCTGCATGGTACTTTGGCCACATCTCTTAGGAGTAAAAGTTTCCTATTTGCAGTCCTTAGTTTCAGAGCCAAATTGTTATTACCACAACATAAGGCATATCTATTACAGAAAAATGTCTTGAAGGAAAGCAAAGCTAATATTATAATCTATAACTAGAGGAAAGAAAATGTTCTGAGTAAGGGAATGATTTCAGCAGTCCCAGAGAGCAAGGTTAGAGTTCTCAAAAACAGCTCTGGCTTCCTTGGGGATTGCTGCCTAGCCTTTAATGTTTTGAAGCTGATTCCAAGGACAGCACCTTACTGACAGAGACTGGCACATGCATCATTAAAAGAACAGATCTTTAAATGGCTTCAATTTTGGGCAGAGAAAAATTAAGAACCTTCATGGACTTAACTCCTGCCTCTATTCCTTTGTGAATCAAGTCCTTTTTCAGGAGTAATGAATATGGTGCTAGTGTCTGAGCCACAGAAAAAAACCCAAGCCCCTGATACAAGCAAAAGAAAGAAGAGAGGAGCCATCAGACCAGGGAGTCTCCTCCAGCTTGAAGGCATCATGTTTGAAAATTTCCTTCATGTTTTCTTTAAAAAACTCACCAAATAAGTGAAGGAAGTGAAAATCCACGGCTTGTGTTTTTTTCTACCGGCATAAAAAAGAGACAAAGCAAGCAATTTCCATGGTATTGCATGAAGATCTATGCAAGCTGATCTGAGACAGTAAGTGACTTGTGGTATTCTTCAAAATCCACTTCCTGCTTCGTGGACTTGATAAACATTTGTCACCACACTGGCTGGGGTTCCCTCACGGGAAAAAAAAAATACTTCCTTCTTTACTTTCCTTGCAAGATTGCTCTTTGTTGCTCAGTTTCCTGTGAGAGAAGCCCATGTTTTGGATGTACATCCATGGAGCATTATTAAATGAACAGAGAGCATCTCCTCTCTATTCTATACACACAGGGCGATGAAATACCCAATTTCCAATTGCAGGGCTTCCTCAGGAAAACAGGAGAGAAAGAGCCAAACTTCCCTAAGGAGGGAAAAACCCTGACTCCAGCTTGAGAGGTTTTAAACAATTGTGATGAAGTTTTTCATGACAGGTGTTTCCTTCAGTGCACTGGCTGGGCTGTGTAGAGATAAGGAGTATTATAAGGTGAGATTCTCATTTCATTTGCTGCAGAACCCATTAGAATGTAGAAAGCGAGTAAGGAAATTAGGCTAAGGATGACTTAATAAGCCCAGTGGTTAAACCCTGCTCTGGAAAGATGGATCCCATTCATCATTAGTTCCTAAGCAATGTCAGACAACTCACTGGGACTCAACCGGTAGACTAATTTCCAGATGCTCCTTTTTCAAGACCAGGACTGGATTTACAGAAGGGATGAGCATCCACAACTGGAATTTAAATATAAGGAGCCAAGTAAAACTAAATTCTCTGGGGAGAAATGCTATGGATCTCAAATTTAAGATTCCTTTTAACTGCAACATGTCTGAGCTTCAAGACCAGTCTGCACAGTGAGATCTTACTTCACTGGGAATGACTACGGTGGCAGCGATATTTGTGATGTACTCAGACACCAATGTATCATGGTCATAAGACCACATTAAAGCATTCCTGAAGACATAAGTCATTCTTTTTCTTTTCAGTGTAACAATGTGCCACAAACAAAACACAAATTACAGTGAGGCATTAAGCTCTGCCTGTCACAAAATGGAGGAGTGAGGAACCAGCCTGGGTATTGCTGCACTGCACTCCTTAGTGTGCCCAGATACAGGAGTATAGCAGCAAACAAATATGATCATGCTACCTTCCAAGATGTTTCCATACAGTCAGGTGTTATGCTAGACCCAAATGAAGAAACCCTTCCAGAACCAGACAGGCTGGTGCAGAGACATCTGAGTTGGATTTGGGCACACATATAGAGGAACCAGATCAGGTATTAGATATGATCTATGTTACTTCAGGAAAAGGTAACACACACATGAAGGGATTATGAACCATTAATAAGATCAGCTGCATTCCAGCTGTGCCTGTTTACAAGTGGCTGTAGAAAGACTAGAGAATCCTTATGACACCACAACTCTTTTCATCTTGGAACGAGCTTCCTGCACCCAAGCCTGGGTGCTCTGCAGAGAACAGTGCTCACTCCCAGAACCAGGCCTTGGAGAGCTCAGGCTCCTGGGTGGATGCCTGACAAAAGAGCAGTTCTAGAAATTGTCTCACCTTTGTCCCCAAGCTTCATCCTACACCCACTTTTACTGTATTATAATCTCAGCTTCATTGTGGTATTTTTTTTTTCCTCTTCCATTAATAGGTCAGTCTGAAAGAAACAAGGCTGGACAGAATAATAACATTTTTTCTGGACCAGCTAAGGCAGCTGGGGAGAGCCGAACAAGTTCTCAGGTGTACAGCACCACCATCAGGTGCTCACTCTGACATTTCTCCCTCCTGTCTGTCCCCTCAACACAGTACAGTGTTTATCTTCATTCCCCTCACCCTGCTTCACTGCCTCCTCCTTCCTTCCTTCTCATTCTGGGAGCCCTCTCCTTTACCCTTACCTCCTTCCTTCCTCTCTCTCCATTATGTGACTAGACAGGAGGATACAGATTTATGTATTCCTTACACACGGTTCTCATTTTTTCCGGTCCATCTTTGGCTGTTGATTTCTCCTTCTCGTAGGTGAGTATCTTGCAGCTCTATTCTTCCTCTCTCTTTGACCTTCCCTCTGCTTCTTGTAAGGCATTCTCTCCTCTCATGCTGTGAAATGTTCATGCTGTTTCATACTGTGAGATGATCTCTCTCACACTCTCTAAACTACATCTCTAGCAGGGTCTTCAGTGCTTTCTGAAGGATGTTATTTCACAATAAATACATAAGCACTGCTTCAGGCTGCTGTCTTCTCTAACTGCATAATTGGATATGGTATTTTAAAGGTGCTTCTTACAACCTCAAAGATGCCTCAGCTATCTTAGCATTTTCCTTCTCAGCTCTGTTGAAATATATGTAAAGCAATTGTGGGTTTTTTTCATCCAGCTTGAAGTCTCAACACATGTAGCGCTGCCCTAGCTTGCACAGCTCGGTTGCTGAGGTAGGGCTAGCTGTGCATTATTCTCCATTTCCCCTTTAAAGCGCTCCATCTTTCTGAATCTCCAGCTCTCACAGTGAGATTGTGCAATCAGGTGACTCGGTGACAGGCTGCTTTGCTGCATTGTGGCATCCTCGGAGCAGCTACAGAGGTTTGTACACAGAGCTCCCCGGGTGAGCGCGGGGGGAACGCCAGGCAGCAGCCCGGGCACTCCCGGGTTAGGCAGAGCTATGCACGGCCGCGGCGGGTCTGGAGCGTGCAGCGTCTGCCGGCCCTGCAGCTTTGGCGCTGAAGGAGCAGCTTCTCAAGAGAATACCTGCCTTTGACAGAGTCACTGCGGCCAGACATCTTGAGAATCCTTCATTATAATTGCCTCGGGGCCTGCACAGATAAGATGTTGTCTCGTTATTGGGACCGTTTATTACTGAAACCAGAAATGCTGAGTCATTAAACAGAGGTCATAAAAACATCCTTATTCTGCTAAAAACATTAGCTCATCATTTCTGTAGCACAGGAGGTAGGAGAAACCAGGAATCCTTGTGTCTGTGAGAAAGAAAATGTGGACTGCATCAGAGGCCTGGGAAGACCGGACAAGAGCCCTAAGTCAGTAGCTCATTAGGAAAAGCAAGGTGCTGGTTAAGGACAGGTGTCTGGGTTCAGGATCTATAGCCAGTTCTGCGTTTGTGTCACTTCAGGTTACCATCTTATCCCACAATATGTTCATTTCTCTCTCTGTAAAGGGACAGAACTAAAAACCTCACTCACTTTTAGCTGAAGACTATAAGGCACTTCAGAGGCACCAGCCAGCTACACCTAAACTGCAGAGAGCTGCTGTTACCTCCATTTTTACAGAAGGAAGCCAGAGGTACAGAGGGGGCATTTTGTTTGCTTGCAAGACCTGGTTCAGGACTGCACTCTCCTGATTTTTAATTCTAAAGAAAGGAGTTTGGTTTTTTTTTTAATTGTGTTCTCGTGCTGCCAAAGAGTTAATGTAGCCAAGGAAAGGATATTAATTTATTTTTACTACCTATGCTTTAAATTTATTTCCTTACTTCTCTTCCTCGGGAAATTTTCTGAATCTGGGGAGATCCTTCTGGGTGGAAAAACACATATTGCATAGATTATGTTTCGTTATTTTAATACTGAAGCTGCAGACAAATACTTCCTTTGATAGCTGTGTTTGGTTTCCTGCACTGCAGGGATGTCTTGTCAGCGTCCAGATCCAACAACAGGCGAATGGAGGTTACATCCCTCAGCTGATGGGGTGTGTCTGTTTATTTGTTTTTGTTACGGATTTCTTTGGAGGAGTAAATATGAAGAACTCGTACTGCAGGCTCACCAGCCAAGGCGCTCTGTGCCACATCGTGTTCCCAGACGGAGTAAACACTCCAGGCGTTTGGCGAGCTTTGAGGGCAGGGTGTTCCCGCCACTCACCTGAGCACACGCCGGCCCGCACCGGCACGGTCCGGTGCTCCGGGAGAGGCCGGTCCCTCCCGTGGGACTCCCCCGCCGCTTTCAGGTTCTGTCCCCCGTCACGGCCCCGGAAGGTCCCGCCGGGCCGCCCCCCCCGCCTGCGGACCGAGCGAACCGGCTGCAGGCCGGCGCCGCGGGGCGGGGGAGGCAGTGCGAGGCAGGGCGGAAAGAGTTAAGGGAAGGTGGCGGGGCAGGCTGGCTGTCGGGAGCGAGCATGTGCAGATTGAAACCGCATCCATACTACGGGCGAGTGTCAGTGGCACACTTCACCTCCCGCCGGCCGCGGGGCACCCATGGACACCGGTGAGGACACGAGCTGCGGCCGGCCGGGGGGGCCGAGCGGCGGCACCGGGAGCTGCCCGCGGCCGCTGCCCTCACGGCCGCCCCG
>VZRZ01006846.1:2709706-2934179 GCA_013398175.1 Climacteris rufus | reverse complement strand
GGAGAAATGTCTGGAAACATTGTTTTGTATTGATTTCCGTAAAACTTTATTCCAGGCGAGGGGGAATAGCTCTGAATGAGCCCAGCTTTTGCAGAGCAGAATTGGGAGGTGGGGGCTGGCTCTGGTCCATTCAGAGACTTTTCTGCAACCTTGTGAATTACTCCTGTGTGCAAAGAGATACAGATAGTACAATCAGCTGAAAATGAGAGTGTTTCCTTTTATTTCTTTTTTTTTTTTTTCTTATTTAAATTAGTCTCAAGATGTTTGCTCTTATTCCATTTTTGGTATGGAAAAATATTCAGAATAGCTGAATTTTGGCAAAATGGGAAATCTGATTCCTTCTGTCCCCCATTTACTCTAGAGTTTTGAAAATTGTCTCTAGGATGCTTAGGAGCAGAGATGCTGGGGAGGCTGCCCTGTCTCGATGGTCTAGAGCTGGACCATAATGCTGGGACTTCCTAGAGAGCGTTTCGCATTGCTGGTCCAAAACTACTAGGGGTGTACAAACTTGTTAAGCCTTATAATTACACAGCAGATGCAGTAAAACTCTGTTATGTGAAATACTTTGTATTGTTCTCTGGCATCGTTCATTTGACAGGTTTGTCCCTTTTCCCTCTTATTTCTGAGGAAAAAAGCAGTCCCTGCAGGAAGAGCTTTTCACAGGCAAGGTGGTAACAGCTCCGTGACTGCCAGAGCTGTGTACATAGGGGATTTGCAAGAAGAACAGATTGTTTAAAGAGCTCCATTCTGTGGTTTCCAGGAACACAAATGCATTAATACATGTACAGCATCAGTTAGAGATGGGGCTGGCTACTATTTGGTGGTAAATAGAAAATAATGAAAACAAAAATTGCCATAAATTATTAGGAAACAGAAAAGGAAGATTTATTGACATGGAATCCTTAATGCCTATAGCCACTTTCAGCCAGCACTGAGGAAAAATGTGTAGGAAGTCTGTAAGACGCTCTTGTGCCCATGACACATCCTGCAAGTCCTTCTTGAATCCCAGCACCTTGTCTGAGTGAGAAGGTATAACTTCTTCCACGGAGAAATGTCAGTTTTTCTGTGTTAGGTGACAGCAGCTTGCTACTGTGGGTAAATTAAGGTTTTTCACTTAATTTGAAGGTAGGTGTTTTCTCCCTGAGAAATACATGCTCTCTGTGCATATATCTGAAAATTTCATTGTTCTGTGTTGAGGCTGCCATTGAAGAACATGGGTGTCTCCCTGTTTGTAGAAGGGGAAACTGAGGTACAGGAATATGGCATTTCACAGGTAGCTGTCAAATTGAAACACAGGAGTTAACTCCAAATCGTTTGGTTTATCTAGTAGGTAGAGCAGCTTCCTAAACTAAAGTCAGCAAAAGTGTTAAAAGGAGCTTTTTCATTGGGAAACATTCTGAGATCCTCTGAGCACAGGCACATTGAAAAAGTGCGTAGTATAGAGTCTGGTGGACAGGAAATGGAGGGACAAGCAGGAGTTGAAGTAGCTTGTGGCTGCACAAGTTCTTGCTGAGGCTCTGGCAACACATCTGTAGCCTTGGTCAATATTGCTGTTGCCACTCTACTGCAGGCTCTTGGTGGAGACAGAGAACCTTCCTTGGAGAGTTCAGACCTTGGGATTCTTGTGGCAACATCCCATGTCAGTTTACAGAAATAGTAAAGGGGGTCTAAAACAAGAGGTATGGATAGCACAGACCTGTGGGTTGAGGGTAACCTGGAACTCTGCATCCATATGCAAATGCTACCTGGTAGTGGGGACTCTGCAGTTTTGCTGACAATGTCATAATGTGATGTGGTGCCAAACACTGGAAGGCAAATTGAACCTTGAAGAGAGATGCAGGTTTCTGGCTTAGAGTGTAAGACAGGAGGAGGTTTTTGGATAAGGTGATGAACTCGACAGCATGTGGAGTCTTTAAGATACCTTTTTACAGTCTATAGTGTAAGTCAGCATCTTGGAGATGTCCTAGGGAGTGAAGATGTAGGGATCCCTTTGGCCTTGTAATTTGTGGATCTACTTATTCCCACACATCAAAAAGCAGGGAGAGCTGTTCTCCGGCATAGTAAATGTGATTCTAATACCTGTCTGCTTGGTTAAGACAATGACTGTCCTCAGATCAGGTGTTTCAGGGCTGCTGGCAGGCACTGCATTGTGTCCCGGAAGGGTGTTTCTTCTCATGGCATAATTAGTCAGATGAATTTAATTTTTGCCTTCCTCCAAAGCATTAGAAATGAACTGCAGTTGGGGACTGAGCATTCCAGGAAGAAGTAGTTCTGGAGGGGGAATGAGTGGGACGGAGACTCTGCACTCTTTGAAACTCTCAACTTTTTGCTAGCATCACATGCCTTGATCGTAAGTCTTGTTTGTATCCTCAGAATCGTACTTCTCGCAGAGTCAGGGGCCAGGCTTTGTAGGCTTACTCTTTTTTTTTCTGCAACATAGGATCAATCACTAAGGGTTCTCTGTGTGAGACTCATTTGAATGGTCCTTTGCAAAATTTGGGGTTGCCACACTGGCTGTGGTGTGGTTTCTTGTGCTCTTTTTTTCATAGTATGCACATCTACTCTTGTTAGTCTAAAGAACTGTCCTTATCCAAGTTGCTGAGCTCTGTTGCAAGAAGCGGCATGAAATTTTCATAAAATGATGTACAGGAGATTTGACTAGGTTTTAGGCAAAAGACTCCCTTGTTAAATTGTCTGACAATGGAAAGAAGTTTTTCCTCATGGAAGATGATTGGAAAGCATCCTGAGAAAGCTTCTAAGAAGGAGAAAATACATTGAGAAGTTTTAAGGAGTGGTGGCATGGAGGAGACCTTCTTGTTCTGATGATGAAATCATAAAAGTAATGGAAAATTTCATTGGTGTAAATTGTACCTTAGGATTCTTTGTTTCTGGATTGCCTTCAACAAATGCCATGTTTAAGAAATGCAATTAAGTTGTTGTGTTGTTTTGTATCTTTTTTCAGTCTCAGGCAGCCATGCTATTGTGTGGTAAGAGGAGAGGTAACAACATGGCAAATTAAAGGGCAGCAGTGCTTCATTCCTTAGGGCTAATTATTCTGTAGAAAATGGGTCAATTACTTAGAGAAATTGTTTGCCAGCAGGAGGTGGGAAAAGCCTTTATTCCCACTCCTCACCTTCCTTTTGTGGGAAGCACTTCCTACCTACACAGAAGTTTCTGTACTTGGGTAAGCTTTCAGATGCCAGAGCCATGTCCTACAGATGGGGAAATGGCACCCGAGCAAACTGTGGTCCCTTCTGTTGTGCGTGTTCCTGTATAACTGCAAATGAGGCAGTGTCCATTGGTGTTCCTAGGTTGTTTCTGGAGTGAAAGAGATGAACAATACAAGTAGGAGTTCTGTTTCAAAACAAAATTTGCTTGATGTGAAGGGTGAAGTATGGTATATTTCCTTACTTCTTTTAAAAGAAGTTTGATCATACAGTTCGCTAATGTTTTCGAATATAAAAGGTGTTACCTGCTTGTGGCTTGTTTGGTACAGGTTTGTAAATGATCCCTTCTCAGATCTGCTTCCTGTATGTGTTTTAGTATTCTCTGGTGGCTTTATCACCTGACCGTGCTGCTTTAGCTCTGCAGGCTCAGTACAGACTGGGTGAGGGAGCAGAGGGCCGGTTAGCTGCGTACGTCAGAAATAAACTGGTCTGCTTTTCACATTTCTGTGATGATATGTGAGGCAGAAGTATCCAGATGTTTCCTGAGCTCTTAGGTAAGGTGGCTGTGCAGGCAACTACAAAGAGTCTTGAGAAGAAGCCAGACTGGGCAAAGGCTTTGGCTCTGCAGGAGCAGATTACCAACATCTGTGCCAGTTCAGAACAACGCTCTCTTTCTGGTTAGTCAGAGCACTACACTCCTGGTTGTAAATGATACACCCAGTAATGTCTGCTGTGAGCCAGAGCTTATGCACCTTGCAGTCCAGCTAAAATGAGTGTAAAAGGATTTGCGGGTGTGCTGCTCATTGACGTGTCCTCAGAGGAAGCTAGACTGCTTTGGAGATTTGTTTGTAGGCACATCTGAACGAGGATACCTATCAGTTACTAGGTCAGAGGTGTCTAATCATTGCATAAAAGAGGAAAGCGTTTTATGTTACCCTTTCTTTTGTTCTGGATTTTTATTGGTGTCAGTGCACAAGAGTTCACCACAACCTTATTTCAAAACTCCCCCGCCCTCACATGCTTCTGTCAAAGCTGGATTAAATGACTGAAGGAATCTTCCCCTACCACAAGTGCTGCTTCTTGCTTTCATTGCATAAGATGTGAGCATTAGTGGTCACTAGGTAAGTGTTGATAGCATGGCCTGGTGAAGCTGCTGTTTGACTTCTTCCTTGCTGCATCTTTGCTCTCAGGTGTGCCATTTATTGGACATAGTCTCTATGAAGAACTTCTGTGGAGCACCTTGCTGTCCTGTTTTCATGTTTCTGCTGGGAGCATAATGAAGTACTTCTGAAGGGGGAAGCTCTCTCTTTGGTATGGGTAGCCGTGGCATAGTGCTATGTGTACTGCCAAGTGCCTTCTGGGGATGGGGAATCTGTTTTGTTTTTATTTCTTTCATCCAGAATACAAGCACAGAAGATGGTCCAACTCATTTGGCTCCACCAGCCTAATCTGGACTGAGATATCTTGGCTGGGGCTGTGTCTATGCAAGGCTCTAGGTAGAGTCATTCCTCTCTGCTTGTGGCACAGTGTGTGTGATGTTAGTGGGATATGTGGCTGTTCCCTCTGCTGCTAACCAGCCTAGCAAAGCTGGACTTGCTTAACCCATGGGACACTTTGAGTCATGTATTTTCTTTGTATTTTTTGTCAGCAGAGGTTTATGATAAGGATGCTTCCAGTAAGTTCTAAAGGAAAAGTTATTTAGTTTTGTAATTAGTGATGTTTTCAAGATGTGTATAGTTTCCCCTAGTGGTATGATAAGATGCCATGTGATTTGGTTTATTTTGATCCAGCAGATCTTTTCAAGGCAGACCTCACAAGTAAGCTTTTAATTGGAAGTGGACTTGCACAAGAGCTAGAGGATGTAGGGTGCAGTTTAGAAAAATGTTTGAATGTCTTACTTGGAAGAGAAGAGCTGCTGTGAAGGTAATGTAATGATTCCTTAGCAATTTTGAGCTTGGCTGTTGTTGCATTTCGTTTTCCTTTTCTGCTTAATACTTTACCATGGAGATGAGATACTTTACAAAACATCAGCCTCAGCCACTTGAGCTGACAGAGGTTAGCATAGTATTAGGAGTGCCCTGAGCAGCTAAGCCATTTTCTGTGCAATGGAACATTAAGGTGCATATAGAAAGAAGGCAGTTCATTATGTTATATTATATTATATTATATTATATTATATTATATTGCCTTGTAACTCGTGGATGTACAAAAGGTCAACTTCTAGAATCTAGGTCCTCCTGTTAGATAATTACAGCCTTTTGGAAACTTTGCCTCACTTTGGTGTTTGTATTACAGGGCATTACTTCTCACCATAAAGACAACTCTTAATTCTTTCATAGCTTAGTGGGAGTGTAATTAGTTTTTCAAAGATTAGGTCAATAAGGAGAGCATGTTGATTTATAAAAATGCATGCACTTTTTTTGATTTCTCTCTGATTTTCATGATACAAACTCCAAGAGCTGTGATAATGCTTAGTACTGCAACTTCAAGTTGGGGTATGCTGCCTTGTGTGTGAGGAGGTGGGAGTAAGGTTTTTGTTTTATTTTTTCTTTCCCCAACTACGTATCAGACATAGGAAGTGGGACAGTGTCCCATTCTGATGTGAGTAATGTAGTTTTCTTGCTTTGAGAAACAAGGACTGGACAATGTCAGGACGATGATGAAAATTTGCTATGCTTAAGGACCAGGGCTTAGCAATGTTTGGAGTATTAAAAAGCTGTAAGTGCTAACACCAGCACTTCCACTGCATCTTTCATTTGAGAATCTCTCTATTCTTAATGAATTTTCAGTGTGTCTCTGTGAGGCTGGTATTATTAGTGTCATTTTGCAGACAAGTAGATAAAATAAAATGCTTGTATAAGCACATCCAGCAAGCCAGGAAAAGCAGGAATAAAATTCAGGAATACTAATGTTTCAACCTGTTTTTGAGCTACTATCTTGTACTTTCTCTTTTGCCAGAAAATGAAGACACGAATTTTGGTAGCTTTCCTGCCCCCATACCCCCTTTTTTTTTTCCCCTTTGGGTTAGGCTGCATAAAAGCGAGAAATTATTATGCAACATATCTAAGTGTGCATGTGATACTTGAAAAAATGGTAATCAGATAAGTTGCCAGGCAACAGTACCCTGCCTTCAATTACCAGAAAGCCAGTGAATGTGCTTTCATGATGTAACGTGTTCTGTACTTCTCCATAAAGAAAGTGTAGGTGGAGTTTTGTAAGAGTTGCTCCTTTTTAACTCATCTCCTGCTTAACCTGCCATATTGTGAGGTCAGATTTTACCCCAGTTTTAGAGAAAAGTATTCACAGAACCTGACATCAACAACAACAAAGTTAGATGAGTTCTCAAAGATAATGAAGGGTATGTGAGCATGTATGAGTAAATAACCATTCCCTGTCATGGGTCTGTGAGTCTTTGATGGTTCAACAGCTTGCAGCAAGTAGTTCAGGGCTCATCCTTGGGACCATGAAAGTTAAGAAAATGGGTGACAGATTTATGTTAAAACGTAGATGGCAGGAATATGTGGCAAGCTGTGATGAGTCTTAGAATGCTGACGGTGGCCCATTAGCTCCAAAATGTTGAGAGCACGGTAATGCATGAAAACATGAATGTAAATCCAGCTGCTTCATTTTCATTGTCTTAGCAGAAGCAGAATGGAAGGAACATAAGCAGGGATGAGCATACACAGAGGGGAAAGTGGGAGTCTAATAATGTAAGACAGCATGAGGGAATTTGCTTGTGTGTTTGTTTGAAACCTGAATTTAATTTTTTTCCCCCAAGATATTGCAAGATAACAACAGCAAAAAATAAAGGCCCTTGGAAGTTATTTTAAATGCATTTTTGCTTTTGACAGTAAATAGCCACAGAAGCATTTGCTGAGACTGTAGCCATGTAGGGATGCAGGCATCTTCAGCTATAGGGTGGTGGCATGGCTTTTGAAAGAAATATGAATCTCTGAGGGTCTCATGTGCTTCTCAGGGCTTTGACAGAAGTTTTCAGGAGAGATAGGGAACTCACCTGGATGTATCTGGGAAAGGATGCACATAACCTTGAAATCACTTGTTTTCCTCGGGTAACTGCAAGTTGTTGCTTTATAGAGTTGGTTTTCCAATTATTTTGTTATTGTTCCAGAAGGGAGAAAGGGCATTTGCATTTCACGAGCTGGGGGACTGTGTCCTAGGTATCCCTCTGAAGTATTTCAGTCCAGTGTAGGAACAGGTTCAAAAGTCCTCATCAAGAAGCATGGTGCGACTTCAGTTGAAAGGGAAATCTGCATCATCCTCTGTGTAAGTCCTGCCAGAAGAGGGTGAGTTTCTGAGAAGACACATGCTCCCTTTCTATTTCCAAATTTGGCACTTTTTCCCAGGAGAATCCTAGATGAGTCACGGAGCAATATTGTGGCTTGATTCTCTGTCGCACAGTTTATCACTGGGTAGTTGCATGGACCTGAGCTTTCTTTGTAGAGCACTGTGGAAATAATGAAGAAGTGTAAATACTAATATAGACAGTTGAAGGAATGCACAACTAAGCACTTTCCAGTCAGGAATTTGCTTTCCTTTTTGTTTGCTTTTCTTTGTATTCTCATTTGATGAACACTACTGCTAGATTTTGCTCGTGCAGTCTCCAACCTGCTGACACCATGAATGTTGGTGTCTGTGTCAGAGGAACAGTCAGAGCAGGAAGTGCTGTTTTGGGAAGTCTGATATTTTAGATTTTAACTGTTTTTGTATATGCAATTGAATGTTCACACTGCTCTTGTTGTTTTTTTTTGTTTGATTTTCTCGTACTACAAACACTACACATTTTTAATCATTAGTATTTTGACACAGAAAGTTCATTTATATACAAAAGGAAAAACAAATCCCCTTTTCTGAACAGCTTAAGCTTTGAATTAATCATGTGAGCCTTAAAGTTAAACCTTTCTCTTCAGCTCTACCGCTCTGCTCACGTGTATTATGACATAGTTTTTACTAATGAAGATTTTCTTCAATGAGGGTTTTCTTTCAAGCGTAGATGCTTATGGAACCAATGGTATGGTATGGTTTCTCCAGCACTTTGAGTTCAAAGAAATGAAGTATTTTGTGAAAAGGGAACTTCCTTCTGCTGGTCTGTGTGCTGTGAGCCAAATCTGAGAGATGATGATGATGATCCAGCTGCAAACTACAGGCATTAGGGTAGCATGGGGTGGCATTCAGATGGCTGATGAGTTCCTTGGTCTGGCTCCAGGTGAAGCCCCGTGGGTGGCCAGAGTGCTGGTGCCAGGGAAAGGGGTGGATTGAGCAGGACTGCGTTGTCCTAAAGTTAGGTTGGCTTGAAGCCTTTTGTGATGTTCGTATTTCTGCACTGAAGGAGTTGGGAGTGTGTTGCAGTTGCTTATTTTGTATGATTTTTTTCCTCAGTCTTTTACATATCAAATTATAGACAAGTAGCTCTGACTATGTAAAAAGCATTCTCGGTGTTCTTGTGATTCTAGGGAAATGCCTTTTGAAATTTTGTTTGCATATGTCTGATAAATAGTTCAGTAGAAACCTGTGGCAAATATCCAACTTTGGCAAAATGCATGTAAGGAAAATAGATTACATGCAAATAATTTTTAGGAACATTGATGTGACAACAATTTATACCAAAGCTAGAGAACAAACAAGTTCTTTTCCAGTCTGATATACAAATACCTAACTGGTAAAATAGCAACTATTTCTCATTATAAGAGAAACTCCAAAGTAGATGCAAGCCTCAGTGCACAGGTAGAAGGTGCTAAATATGTCTCAATAATACACATTGATTTAACTAGTGGGTTTATGCTATTCATTGCTCCATTAATCTAGGTGGGAAGAGGTTTTTTAATCTGCATTTTTAATTGGAGGGGTTTTGTAGCTCAGTGTGATCTAAATAAAAACAGCATAGGTTTGTTTCTTGTTTTGTTTTTTAAGGAAAACATTTCTCTTGAATTCCTCTTGGATCTTGGTGCTCAGAAATGCTGAGATTCATTAGGATAACATGAAGAACTCATTTGCTACATAGTCTGACACATAAACGTCCTTGCTTTAACTTCTTCATATGCAATGAATCCAGAAAAATGCTATGTATAGACAAGCCCTTGGATTGTAAGATCTGTGAGGCTGACGTAAGGAAGGTGTTGGATACCTGTGTGTTAAAGCTGTCACCCTTGAGGCATGAAAATCAGGAAATGTGGCATCCTAAATGTCACCATTTGGAGAGCAGGAGAGCCCAAGCTCATGGGTTCTGCTCGCTTGGATTGTGCAGCTGTGCTGCCTGAGCCCAACATGGAGGTGAAAGGCAGTCGGGTCACTGGAGCAGGGGAAAAATTCAGTGCCAGTTCCCCCAGGAATAGCTTGGGGTGCTGAGTAGGGGGCAGTGGCCTACCTGCCTACATGAATTTCACACTGTCCTGGAATGGGGAAGAGAGAAGAAAAGTATGATGATTGGAGAAGTGAGGAGGAGAGGAGGTTGGGGAAGATAAGGAGGCAATGTTACAAGAGATACAATGGGGCTGGAAAGGTGTCAGCATTGAAGCTTTCTCAAAAAATGGAGACATTGATAGGGAAAACAGAGGTAAAGCAATTTCTAGCAGACCCTTCAAGGGTTAACTGAGACCTCAGCTGAGATGGTAGCAGTGACCCTTTGGTCACTGACTCCAGTGAAGTTGCTCATGTGTTTCCTGTGGCTGAGATCCAGAAGGACAGTGGAGAGGAGAAAGGCTCAGCCTCACCAGAGGAGAGGCAGCTGTCAGGGTGCCGCCCTGGGCAAGGGGCAGGTACAGGTGCCTTCTGGGGGTTCTGAAGAAGTCAGGTCTTCCAGGGCTCAGTGTACTGGAACTAAGCTATCCATACACACAGCTCTTTCAGTGTTTAAAGTCTCTCTTGTGTTGTGCTATATTAAAATTAAACTGTGCTTCTTTGGTTTAGGAAGGCTGTCTGGTTGGTGTATTGGCTGTTGGTCACAGGCACCTGGGCCCAAAACAACTGGCATCTGAAACGGCTTGGACTTGCTGGAGGCAACTTAGTCTACCTGCGAATGCTGTGAACCAGGAGCTGACCAAAAAGTGGGAGAGCTCCAGGATCCCTCCCTGGAAAAGGTAAGGTCTGGAGGGTAAAACTGGTGGGACTGCACTTGTAGACCAGAAAAACAGAGCACTTCTCTGAATACAGAGCTGACTGCATTGTAGATGAAACCTTTGAAATTTAAATATGTGCACTGCAAAGTTATTTCCATCGGTTTCAACTTCAGGTTGCTTTCTGGAGGTGTAAGATCACTGTTTGCACACGTCACCCTTGATTCTGTCTGCTGTGATAAACATAATTCTGATTGCTTGTAATTTATACAGCCAAACTTTTCAGTGTTAATGTCTCTTTAAAAACTCACACTCTGATAGCCTTAGGCAGTTAAAACAACCAGGACAGTGGAACAGTATCCTTGAGCTAAACCAGAGCAGTAGGTAAAGAGCAGAGGGTTGCTCTCTCCTGTGAAAGCACAGGTGTGAGTTGGATGGTGAGGAATCTATTCCTGGCCGTAACAGGCAGTGCAGTTTCTGCACCTGATTCACCAGTGTGTTACTCTACTAATCTTTTCAGCCTCCTCCTGCCACTCTCCTGTATGCTGTGGCAATCAGTTACAATTCCACAGAGTGCATGTAAAATGCTATCAAGTTAGAAGGCTGATTTATATCCCAGAGCAAAACTTTATATTGATTCTGGTCATTGGGGTGGACATTGTGGGACCAGAGCAACAATCTCCAGACCCTGCAGCATTTTTGGCACACTCTGTGTGTCTGCAGTATGTGGTGTGGTTCAGGCTACAGTATTGTTTTCCTTGTTGTGGATAAGCTTTCAGGAGTAGGTTGTGCAGTACTTCCTTTCTAGCTGGGAAGTCACTTTGAATATATAGATGTTACATATATAAAAGTCAGTTACATGTAGCACCTTCATCCCTCAGCTTGTCCTTTCTCAGGTGTCTCGTTACCCTCTTAGCTGCAGTGCCCAAGAGATCCTGTTCTGTTGTCCCACTCCTCTGGGTATTCTTGCTGTTAGACCCCTGTTGCTCTCTGAGACTGGGCAACAGACCCAGTCAGCTGCTGAAGGACAGCAGTGGACTTAATTGTGGCAGTGCTAACAGTGTGGATAAACAGGGTTAGCTGCTGCCTAGAGCTCCAGCTGTGATTTTGTTGCCCATTGTGTAGCTGATTACAGGGCTTCAGTTGGTCAACAAGTGTCATCTATTGAGCAGTAAAGTCCAGACCAGTGCTGCAACGTTATGACAAAGCAAGTGTCAGCAGCTTCCTGAGAAGGCAGCTGGTGATGGACTGAGCCTCGCATGAGCCCAGTCGTTTGTCAGTGATGCAGCCATGAGTATTTCTGAAGAAAACTGTCTGGCAAGTGCTCTGGTGTGTGGTATTATTGCTGTGAGTAGAGCAAATGCTGCTTCTTGCCTGTCCTCAAGAAGCATCAAAGGAAGCACAGAAGTCTCCTATTACTGTTAAAACAAAAACTGAGCACCGTATGGGCACAAGAAAACATAGATCTATTGGCAGCAGAACAAGACTATGAATTATTCATTCCTCCAATGCCTCCTGTATGTTCCATCCACTCAGGCTGTTCAGGATGCTGTCTGCTGGAGATGCAGACAGATCTGCTTTCAAAGCCATGGGGCACGACCCTGCAGACTGTGATCACCACTCTGTTGAGCTTGTCCTTTAAACTGGCTTGGGCATTGTTGTGACGTCCTTGAGGACACAGAAGTAACCTCTGATCATCCCGTGGGCTGTTGGCAGGAATACTTGCAACACCAATGAACCTGGGACACATCTGGTAACACTAACCTGGAACTGTCTGTAAGGTGAGGGCAATGAGTTAGGACCCTGGCTGTTCTGGCCCATTTTGCAAAAGGCAGGTGTGGGAGCTGCATCTTTTGTGTAGTGTTGCTTTGGATTTTGTAAGGTAACTTATACTATATAACTTATACAGAGTTTGTTCCTCACTCTGTCTCACTGAGAAGCCAAAGTGTGCTCTGCTAAAAGTTCTCTGAGCACAGGTAGGATTCTTCTGTCCGTGCAGAGTGCTTTAGTGGAGTTGAGTGTATTTAAATGGCTGTTTGGGAACATCTGTAATACACAGTTGTTCTCAAATAATTTACTAGTAGGCATTTGTCTAGGTAGTGGTTGTCAACTGGCAGTTGAATTTGAGAGGCACTGAAGACTTATGGAGATGCAGAGACTCAGTTCTCCTTCAGCTCTTCCATGAACTGCTTTGAGCTCAGGTAAGAGGTGCCCAGTGTGAGAGAAGGTGTTGTTTAAGGTTTGTTCAGAGGCTGTTCTTCAGCATAAAATGCACATACTTAGATGCAGAGGGGTTTTAACTGATTTTTTTTCTTTTTTCTTCCTGCTGTTTGGTCTGAAGATTCCTTCAGCCATTTCATATACCCAGACTGCATCATGCCTGCCATATTGCAGATTCTGGAGCATTTTTCCCCATTTTTCTTCTGCATTTCTCAGAGTTGCTCTTGGCTATTAGGCTTTTGTTGAGAGGTATTCTGATTTTTTTGTGCAGGAAAAGCTACCTGTAACTAGCACCAGCTGTAGAAATGATGATTTTCTTAAAGGAAAAGTTCAACCTTTGCATTTACAACTCCCTTGTAATGTGCCCTACTCCATTTCGAGAGCACTTTAAATGTTCTTAAATAGCTTCTTGGAAAGGAAGGGAATGTTACTTCAGTCAAAACAAGACTGTGTAGCTTGTGTTCAGAATAGTTTTCATCTTCTCATTGTGTCAGCCAGCTGGATATGCCCTAGAGTGAGTCACCTTTGGAGTTGTCCTAGTCCAGAAGCTGAGGGAAACTGTGGAGGCTAAGATGAAATCCCAGACTGCGATTGAAGAGTCCTCACTAAGAAAAGTGGTGGAAGCATCCTGAGGGGGAAGACTGCCCAGCTGGGTTGAGAGGTTGGGTAGGTTTCACAAAGAGAGCTGTCAAGGAAGAAAGGGTTGCTTCTGAAGCAGGTAAAATGTGTTTGTCATCCTGTGGTCTTGACCAAAGCAAAAAGGCGATAAACGGGAAGCACCCTTTTTTTTTGTTTGCTTTTAATCAGTGAAAGAAGTAGACAAACAGAGCAGGCAATGGTTTTGTTGTTTCCATAGTGATGTAGCTGTGGAAGCTTTTGTGCAGCTGAGCTTTGCCCTCACTGCAATCACACTTGAAGGCTATGAGTGTTCAGCTTTTCTGCTGGGGAAATGTGAGTATGTATCAAACACAGAATTGGCTGAAAATGCAGCTGCATGTTCATGATTTGTTATGTTTGCTATGTTACCTGAATATGTGGATGTTCAGAAGCTCAGCTTATTTCTCCTTTATCTGTTCTGTACTGAAACAGTGCATCAAACTATTTTGATACCACAGTTCTTGCTGCATCAGGCAGTGATATACTGGCCTCTGTCCTTTGCTTTCTCTCATCTGTATATACACACATCCCACAACACTGGTGCCTGTGACTCTGCACCCACACTGATTTAAAACATGCACTGGTCAGGAAAAACATGCGTGACTCTTTCAGGGCACGCTAACTGATCAAGCACCACCCTGTGAAACTTGGCAGGTGTCCTTTGTGCTGTTCATAGTCATCAACTCACTTGTTCCTGTATCTGCTATTAAATCATGGTTTATCTTAATGGGCAGTTTGAGAGTGTTTTTATAGTGAAAAAACATGACCCATGGGGAATTTTTGCATATGGAGAGAGCTATTTATGACTGCGAATGGTTGATTAATTCTGGCTTTCAAAACAAGTCGGAGGTGGAATTTCTCAGCATCTCAGTGATGACATTCAGTGGGTCATAGAGGCAGAGAAAGGAAAATGCTCAGTGTGAAAGCTGGATGCACACATCAGACAGGTATACACATACTAGTCCTGCACACCCACTTACATAGTCCCGTCTTCGTGGTTCACAGGCAATTGTACTTCATCTTTTTCCTTGTCACTTGTACTGCTGCTGGATGCTTTCTTGCTGTCTCCCTGAACAAATCTCCCTTACCTTCAGCATTTGTTTTGCTTGTCTAATGGATATAATGGGTTATCTGTTCCCTTTATAGAAAGGAATGTTAATTATTTTCAGAAGGCTAATTAGGTTGCTAATGAGAAGCTCTACTGCAGAAATATTTCCTTTAATTACTCACTCTTAACTGCTGTACGGAGAAGCTTATTGAATATGCTGTTAAATACAAGTGCTTGTATCTGGCTTAGAGATGCACCTTTGAGCTCCCTGAAAGAAATACTTTGGTAAACGTGGGAATCCATGTGACACAGATGACTGAGCAAATGAGACTGGTGCTAAGAGCTGCCTACTTGTGCAGCCTTTTTGACTTCACCTCAATTTGGCACTTCTGCAAGCAACTGGAAGCAGTTGCTCTTTGTATTTCAGGTTTGCCTGATGACTTTTGTCGGTATAGGTACTATTTGTGCTACCTGCCAGTCCAGTCTATAATTAGATGAAGCCCTCACACCAAATAGTTTAGTCTAATTAACCAGATGGCAGTCAGAGGCCCAGAGAGGTGGAGTGACATGTCCAAGGTCATATTGCAGATCATGGCAAACCTAGTAATAAAGCAAAGGTTTCATCAGTCCTGTTCTAGTTCACTGCACTATTTGCCCCTTGTTCATCTCTTAGGGCCAGCATAGCTCACTACAAGACTTGCATCAGTTTGCATATTGCTTCATGAGGCTGCACAGCTGCTCAACAACCCCTTCCATGTTGCCACCTTGGCACTGACTTAGGGAGTTCCTTTTGCTTCTCCATCTGAGTCTTGTCTTCTACTTGCTTCACTTCCTTGTTGTAGTGATACTGAAATTGGCCTGAAAATAAACTTTCTAACACAATTTGAAGTATTAGAAAGCAGGCATTCTTTATTATAGTGCTGGACACTTTCAGAGGATATCTCCTCTAATCGAATGTGTGTTGTGAAACTTTACAACAGGGTGTTTATTCCATCATGATCATATATATTGATTACAATGTACTACCTAACTAATACATAAACATCAATTACCCTGGAACTAATCTGCATGCATATCTGCCTCCTACTGGAAGTCCTTTTATGGTCCTAGAGGGTCATCTGAAGGGGTCTCTGGTGGTTGTACTCACTGAGTGCCTCAGTGTGACGGGTGACCCTTCCTTGAACGTTTCTTTGGGCACGCGTTGTTGCTCCTTGTTACATAACTTGTCAAAACCCCCACTATATTCCTCATTATCTGTTTATCCACTGGTTCCAACTACATTTAACATCCTGTGTGCGTACTTTTAGATTCTCTTATTTTTTCTTGCTAGTTAGTTTTTAAGGTCTATCTAGCAACTTCAGGGGAACTGAAAATTTTTATTCTTTATGTTATCTATTAGTCCCAATGGCTTTTAGGATTGCTTTGGGAGAGCTACTGTTGTCTAGATGATATTTTAGTTTTAGTACTCCCAGGATGAAAGTTGGAGTGGATCTCTAACATCCCCTGCTTTTTGACTACTGAGCCTTTATGTAGCTCTGCAGAACTTCACTTTTCTTCAGCATCCTTTGATGTTCTGTCCATTTCCTGAATCTTCTCTTAGCCAGACTCTTGGCATTTTTTACAGGCCCTGGCCCTACCAGGGAAAATAGTGAGGGAAGGCTGCTGAATGTGGGCTGCTTCCAGACATAAGAAGATGCTTCTTATGCTTTTATATACTGGTCATCATAAACCCAGCAGGAGAAGCAAGGAAGATCTGTCAATGTTGCGGGTGCAGTGTAAAGCTTCGTATCTTGTACTGTGCTGCCAAAGTGTGTAAGTGCAGGTGACTCAGAAGAGTGACTTAGACATAAGAAATACTTAAAAAAACTATTATCAGCATGGTATGGTAAAAGTCACCCTCCATTTCTATTTAGCAACAGATGTGCACTGCTGGAACTTGTATCTACGCTCCACACATGCAGCACTGCCTTAGCTGAGGCATGTTCATTTAAAAGTTCATTTTGTATATGTAACATTTAAGTTAACTTTGCATATCTTTACAGCTGTGGGACCTTTGAGAGACAGTGAAGATACAGTGAAGGAAGTTGCTTAGCTGCAATGCAGTCTAGGTTCTGTTAGTACAAACCTGTGCACAACAAGCACGCTTGAAAATATTAACATTTTGAACACCTTGCCATTGCTATGAACTGTTGTGCAGATAGTGCTGTTTGGACTATGTTTAATGTGATGGGTTTGTTGTTGCATATATCAAGACTACTTATATTATGGAATGATATTTAGATTGTTTTACTCTTAACAGGAGATAAAAACTTAAATTCTTACTCATCCTACCAATAGTGTATTGCTTAATACCTAGTGATTGTCATAAAAGTCCTTGTGTGCTGCAGGTTTGTGTACATCTAAAAAGGAATGGACAGGCTGAGCAGAATGTGTGTCTCCAGGACTGCCAATAGTAGATGCACCATTCAGGCACAAAAATGACAATTCTTAAGCATCTTACATAAACATGGACAAGATAACATATGGTGCCTCTCTGGTTCTATTTGCTATGGGTCACCTGATGCTCTGTTTGTTGAACAGATTTTAAAGATGGTTTAAAAAGAATTTAAGGTTTGGGGTTTTTGGAGAGGGTTATTTTTGGTGGCCAGTGTGATCAGTATCAAAACATTTTACTTAAAACTGAGGAATTATTTTCTGGTCTCAACATAAGACAGTTCCCAACACATAGATGAGAACTGGCATATTTGTTCAACTGGCATTTTGCCAGAGGCATGAGGTGCTTACTGTTGCCCAGAAAGAAAGCAAGATAAAGAAGAAATCTTGTTTGATAAGACCTGAGATTACCCTGTGTAACCTCAAGAATTTCACTGAGGTGAATAAATCAGTGTTGTACATGCTTTAAGCACCTCTAAGTGCAGGAAAGATACCATCAGGAATGATCAAACTGCTTTGTCTTCAGAAGGCGCCCATCTCTAGCTACCTTCACAGGCTCTAGTAACTACAAATGGGAGCCCATAGGAAAATGAAGCTTGTAATGAAGGTACTTTTGTTAAGTGCCTGAAATTCATGAATGAATTTGAGCCTCTGCATGCATGCATATATGAAATGTTTATATGAAATTCAAAATCTAGTAAAACCATGTAATGCAAATAATTAATTTGTTAGAATGGTATCATGTTGCAGTAGTAGTGCAAGGCAGATTGCTGGAAGCAAACAAACAAGTCACTGTCAGAGGTGTGTTTCAGTCAGTGAGAGCTCAGTGTCTGCTCAAAGGAGGGATCAGCTCCTCACTGCTTAAATAACAACTGTGCCTCCTAAAATAGCAACCAGTTGTTTAGAGTATATCTTTAAACTTTTCATGAGATGGTAGAACAAAAGCTGTAAACATAAGTTGGTTATTAAGGGCACCACAAATGAAGAATTGGGCAGAAAATCCCTGCCAGAAAATAGTGTGACCCTGGGAAAGCCCTGCATTTTTGGGAGCTCTGTGGCCAGTCAGTACTGGGGCAGGACACTCTTGTGTGATTCAAGATAGCCAGCATCGTTTCACCAAGGACAAGTCCTGCCTGACCAACCCAGTGGCCTTTTGTGATGGAGTGACTCCATCAGTGGACACAGGAGGGGTACAGGTGTCATTTATCTGGACTTCTGCAAAGCCTTTGAAATAGTCCCCCACAACATTCTTCTCTCTAAATTGATGAGACATTGGATTTGATGGGTAGACTGTTCAGTGGATAAGGAATTGGTTTGACCATTGCATCCAAAGGGTAGTGGTCAATGGCTCAGAGTCCCAGTGGACTTCAAGGAACAAGTGGTGTCCCTCAGGGGTCTATACTGGGACCCTCTGCCCTCATAAGATCCTGCTTGGAGCAGCTCTGGGGTCCCCAGCACAGAAAGGACCTGTTGGAATGAGTCCAGAGGAGGGCCACCAAGAGGGCTGGAGCACCTATCCTGTGAAGACAGGCTGAGAGATTTGGGGTTGTTCAGTCTGGACAACAGAAGGTTCTGAGAAGAAAACCTTATAGCACCTGCTGGTTCCTAAAGAGGGCTACAAGAGAACTGGAGAGGGAATTTTTATGAGGGCATGTAGTGATGAGCCAAGGAGTGATGGCTTTAGAATGGAAGAGAGTAGGTTTAGATTGGATATTAGGAGGAAATTCTTTACTGTGAGGATGGTGTGGCACTGGAACAGGTTGCCCAGAGAATTTGTGGGTGCTCCATCCCTGTAAGTATTCAAGGCCTGGTTGGATGGGGTCCTGAGCAACCTGGTCTAGAGGAAGGTGTCTGTGCCCATGGCAGGCTGGTTGGAACTGTATGATCTTTGGGGTCCCTCTGAATCCAGCTATTCTGAGATTCTCTTATTCTTGTCTCCCCTGTCTAAATACAAAAGGACAATTACTGGTAGCTAGATAAAGCCTTAGGTTACAGTGGAATAGAAGGAAGCCCGTTGAATTACCCATCCATTGAAAAGACTCTAGTGCCTTTGGAGGAGACTCCAGGATGGCAGGTTTGCCTCCATGCTGCAGAGAATGGAATAGCCATGGTTGTTGTCCTTTCTGGTTGTGCTTGCCAGGCCCCATGGGGAAACTGAATCTTTCCAACCAGGTGCAGAGTGCAAGAAGCATCCCCTGACAAGTTGACAGAAATAAGTGGAAGCTCGGTACTTGGCAAAAAGAGAAACTAAGTACAGGAGGTGTTAAGAACGAACCGGACCTCATGGCTGGGAAATTGGTCTTACCACTTCCTCTTACATGTTCTGGTCTGGTGTAAATGACTCTTCCAGTGTTTCATGGCACTCAGCTACTAGGCTGCCATGAGATGTCAAAAATAAGCCTCTTCTGGGAACTAGGTGAAGTCTGTTCAGCTCAGTATTCCCTTTTCTAAGGAGAGGTGATGCGTTTTACTGAGTCAGCTGATATTGCACGGGATGTGGAAGGGGGCTGTCGCAGTAACGACACGAAAGGAGACAGAGACACCTGTTAAGAGAGCAGGAAGCAACTGCTGGGCGAGACCCGCCCGGCTTATTTTATATGTGTCTTAGAAATCACTGTGCATTGGAGGGGACAGCCTGTCGTCCCTCAATCACACTGGTCAAAGGAAATGTCCATCAAACTTCTGTGCCCAGGAGAAAGGAATGTAAACAAAAAGATACCATTACAATAACATGACTGTCTTTACAGAGAATGTGTGAGAAACTATCTACAAAAGAATGATAACATCCAGAACTGCAGAAGTCAGGACAACAGGGGGCCAGTAAGTTACAGATACTCAGGCCATCTTTGGGCTTGAAGCTGTTTGAAGCTGAGTATCATGTTTCTGTCTCTGATCTGACCCAGGTTGTAAGATCAGAGTTACTGAAAACACAGTCTGGATCTGCAGTAGCTAATTCTTCCTGGTATGAACATTTTCTTGGGGAGCCCAGCAGTGGGGAGAGATTGTGGACATCACTTCCCCAGCTGGATGGAGACGCTGGGCCACCAACTCTTCCTTCTTCGCACTTGTGTTTCCACATGTTGCTAAGGCCTCTGTAGGACAACCACAAATACTTTTGTCAGGGGATTTCAGAGTTGGTGAAGGGTACTGTCTGGATAGTCCAGAGGGGCATCAGAGCTTCTGTAAAGGAAAGAGAAGCTCTTATAATGGGAACATGAACTTCGTGCATTGGTCATCAACATGAGTTATCGATTCTGGAAAGAGCAGGTTCCAGAGGCATGTAAAAGAATACACTGATATCTTGTCTCTCTTCTGAGATGGGTGAGGATCTTGGCCAATTAGTGCCTGTGTTTTAATTATGAGGATGTTTTATTAATCACTAGGAATTAAATGAATATGTATGAGAAAAGAGCTGTGTGTGTTTTGGGACATTTTCTTTTTTGAAGCCTGTAAAATAGGTAAATACAAATCTGTTTTCTAGATCTTGCTTCTGTAACAGCAGTGAATAAGAAGGATGAGATGGTATGACATGTTCTTTGAGGCACAGAAAGAGACTGTGTGTTTGTATATAGTACCTATGGTACCTCGATTTACTGACACTGGGCCACTCCTTCTGACAGTAATATTAAGGGAATAGAAGTCTTACTGTGAGATATTCTGACACAACTGAAGATACAAGGAATTAAATTGTCTTAAACTTTTACTTTAGAAAAGCTGGATGTTCAATTTCATCTGTGGTGTAACCATTTGGGACAGACAGACACGTTTGGAGCCTTCAGCCAGTGACATGCTGCTAGCCCAGGGCTGAGACTGCTGGAGAGGATATCGAAACTGCTGATCATTCTGTCAAGGTGCTAGTCAAGTGACAGCCATACCCCATTGCACTGCCAACTTAGTGGAGACAGGTTTTAATATAGTTGCCTTCCCTTTTTTATAAGGGCAGAATAGGTCAGTGCAGATAGTCTGACTGTATGCTGTCATTTTCTCTTCTTTCGGTGTGCAGCAGCTGCTTGGCTGCGGACAGAAGGGAGTGCTGAACTAGAGAAGCACAGGGAACTCTTGCCTGCAGAGCAGAGTAGAATTTACTTTGGTAAAAATACAGTTGTGTCTTCTGTCAAGAGTAGCTGTTACTATTGTAGCCTTCTAAGCAGAGTCATCTGCAAGAAGAGACTGATAGAGAAACAGTTTTGATTTACCTTGGCACCTTTTGTTGTCTGCAGTCTGACAGCACATGCAGTCATGAGTCATAATCTTAATTTTTCTCCCAGTGCTCTCACGATTGTTTCTCATCCCAGAGCAGCCTTTTGGTCCATATCCCATTGTCTTTCTCTTCCTGTTCCCATTCTTCTATATTCCAGCAGCTCAGCCTCCAAGCAAGACTCTCAGAGCGTGTCTCTCCTAAACCAAGCATGGATCTGTGCTGCCAGGTTAACGTGGCCACTTAGCAAAACTGATTGTTTTTTCCAGCTGCACTCATTCTACAAGTACTGACGCAGGAAGATCATGTGGCTAATCTGTTCTGGTGTAACTTTCATAAGTCTGTTGCCCTGTTTAGCCACAGAGAGACTTTTTATGTGCCTTCCTCATCTCTTCTGGCTTTAGATGTCTTGTCCATACCTGAGTGCTGCCTCTTCAGCAATAGCACAGCAGTTAAACAATGAGAGGAAAACCACCTCCCTTTTCCAGGCCATTTTCCAGCCCTGTTAGAATTCCCAGCCAGGCTATTTTGAAGGACTCTATGAAACTGGGATTCGTAGCCAGAAGAAGAATGGAATGTGTATCCAGATTTTATCATGTTACTGTAAAAGCCGTGTAAATCTATGGATCTTCATTATTACCTGCTTAGGTGACGTTAAGGATTAGGAAACCTTGATGAATTTACTTCCCTGACATTTGCCTCCTACAAGGTTTCTGCTACTAATACACTTGCAATTTTACTTGTCTGTTCTTCTGTACTTCCCTCTATTCTACAAATACTCCAGGGTCTTTCTCTCCTACTTCTTTTAACTTAATCTTCTGTTCTCAAAGAAAGGTTCTTGAAAGACTTTGCCAAATTAATGCTTGCCATCTTTTCCTCTCTTTCTTTTCTTTGACTCCCTGTGTCCTAGAGAAGACAACACAAATATGGTAGTAATTGTAAGACACAAACAAGAAAATTGCTCTGCATTCTACTGCAGTAGCTGTGTGTGTGGACTCAAATTCAATTCTCCTTTTTTCATTGTGCTTTGACCTTTTGCAACCATGCCATCTTTCTGCAGCTGAGAGTGGAAAATGTCTTCTGTGTGGATTGACAGTTGAGTGAAGAGGTGAGTAGTATTTTTACATCCTTGCTGAGTGTAGGATTAGAATTAGCAGTTCTTAAGGATTTTCTTCTTTAAGGTGGAAGCTTAATTCCTTTTTCAGGTGTTTAGTGAGTAGGTGGTATTAACATGATTCAGTTAAATTCCCTGAGTCCTGAAGCAGATGCATGTTAGCTGCTATTCACAAGAGATGGTTTAGAATTTTTTGGAAGGTTGAATGTGTAGATTGGATCTGAGAAAAGGAGTGAATGTGAGTTGAGTCTCAGCCATAAACTGATAGATCTGTAAAGCAGTCTGAAGCTGTGGTATTGCTTTATTTAATGATCTGGGCTTTCTGTACTGTGAAAGGCAAATTCCAAGACTTCAGGCATTTAGAAGAATCTGAAGCAGCCCTAGGCACATACATACAGACTTTTCTGTCTTAAAGGAACCTGAAGTGTTACACTTAGATTGACTAATAAATACAGACAGATTTTGAAAATGCTTTCCAGTATTGGAGCAATGCATCTGTGTGGTCTTATTGGGGAGACTGTTCAGTAGGCCACAGTCATTTGAACACACTGTGGTCACAAAAGGAAATGTGGAAGAAGAGTGTAAACATAATATTAAGTCGATCTGTTTTCAGAGAGGCTCTGTAAAGGCTGAAGTGAGCACACTCTGTGAAACTGTGATAAATGATTGACAGGCTGAAGGTAGGAATCTAAACCCAACAGCAGTGTTTCTAAAAGCTCACTTCAGCACAAAAATGAACACAGTCAGAAGAAGAAGCTATAAGAAAAAAATTAATCCCCTTCAAGTAGAGGGGAAAAGAGGACAAAACAACAAATCAAATAGGACAATGTATAAAAGTGTCTCTATATCTTTATATAGCATAACATCTGTAGATAGAATGAGAATTTATATAGACATAGCAGGCTGATTTGCTTTCTTTAAAGCAGATATCTGTGGTCCTGTCCAAACTAGAGCATGAGAGAACAGTCCAGTTGTGTGATTTGGGAGAAAGGCAATAAGAAGGTCAGAAACAGTTGGAAAAGAAACAAGGTGACATCAGCTCTAGTCAGAGGTGATGCGGGGCATCCTTATGACCCAGCTCCCTGGCTCCTGAGCTGGAGTGCTTGAATCTGTAGCTGGGAGCACATTTTTTGGTTGGAAGAACAGTGCTGGGAAACACTACTGGACTGATTGGAAAAGGAGTGAGCAGTGGGATGCAACAGCAAAAGCTTGTGGACCAATGCTGAGTTAAAAAGCTGATGTCTAAAGAGGTAAGAGCTTGCTTGAATGGCAGGGAGAAATAGCCTGGCAAATACCAGTTCTGCATGGGGCACAAAAGTTGAGTGCCTTTTTTGAAAAGAGCTCCTGAGTGTTCAACTTGCCACCTTTTAGAAGATTGAGTTTCAGTCATGTGTGCCTGTGGGAAAGCTGTCGTGCTTCCTTCTTTGGACACACAGCACATAATCAGATGAATGATTTGAAGGGGAGTCATAAACAGCTAAACATTAGAGGTTTATGGTGGATCTGATGCTTCAGATTTACAAAAGAGAAAAATGACAGGTGTGCATAAAACATGAAGATGGTGTCTTTGTGATTGTAACTTGAATGCTAAGGTTCCTGATACCTTGAGGACATAACAGTGCTAAAAATGTCAGCCTTCTTTTGCAATGATGTAAATAGGAACAGAAGTGCCCAACACAGTGGGGGTATGTTTGCTGTGTAGGAACTAGGCCCCAAAACCCACCTTTTTGTTGACTTGTTATTCAGGACAGAGAAATTTGAGCAGTCTTTGAAGACAGATTTACCCAAGTGATACTGAATTGAAATAATTGTGAACAGTAAAAAACTCATCACTAATTTATTTGTGCATACAGTATATTTCCACTGCTGATTACATACTACGCAAGCCAGTGATAGCATGATATATAATACCCATGGTATGCTAATTGGTGGACACTAGTGGGAAAAATCTGGGAAACTGCTTAGAGGAGCTGCCTTTCCCAGCTCTTGGCATGGTTGTCTACTTGAGGATCTGGCTAGACCTGATCAGGTGGTCAGTGGGATTCTAAGATTCATCCTCTTCTACCCTTCCCTTCTGGGATGTTTCTATCTCTGTTACCTGTGTGAACTTGAAATTAAGAAGATGAGGTATATGAGGTAACCTTGGGGGCTCCACAGGGATTCCTTTGGTGAAAAAGAATAATTTAGTACTCCAAGACTGCTCCACCAGGGGTGTTAGGAGGAAACTCAAGGAATCACAGCCTAGTGAGTAGCAGACAGCACTTGGAAGACCTGGTTCTCTCACATCTCAGAAATAGTTTAATGTTAAGAGGGAAAAAATTATATATTGAGAAGGAAAAATTATTTTACGTAGAATTGCCATGCAGAGACTTCCGAAAGGGGAAAGAGAGAAGAAAACTCTTCATGAAAGTCTTGTGCTGTGAATCTGAAGGCGTTTAAAAGTTTGCTGCCTCCTGTTTCATCTGACTGCATGCAATACCTTCTACTTGCAGGGTTTAAACCTAACTCAGCTTAGACCAAGATGCTACATTTCTTTATGATCTGCTGCAGTTCTGTCCCTTCTAGATGAAGAGTGACTGTAGTTGCTAGCTGCAGGTATTTAAACTATCTGGTTACCTACTATCAGTTGAATTGTGGGAATTTTCAAAGGCTTGTGTACCAGTGGAGAGTAATAAAAGTAGAGGGTAACAGTTCTTTGTAGCTGTGTATATGCAACAAGGATTGCATATACAAGCAGCTAGTTTTATGAAATACTGCTTTGACCTTTACCTGCAGCAAATGAGGAGAGACTATTTTGAATGTGTCAATGGTACAGATTTAAGTAACTTGGATTGTGTCAGTGTACTAGCAAACTAAGATTTTAGATACATCAGCACTTTGATCATACTATTTTTCTCCCCCAAGCCTTATTTTCAGTGTGAAAAGTGTTTGAATTTTTTTGTCTTTTTTTTTTTTTTTTTTCCAAATCTGGCTTCCATCCATTTCGTGCTGATTTCTGGCAGATTTCTGAAGATTGTTCAGAAGTTCTGGCCTAAGGATATTTATTTGTTACTGATACTGACCTCTGTGAGTTATCCAAATGAATTTATTATTGTAGGTGGAAGTAGACTTGTTTATTTGCTTTTCATTTTGCTTTGGAAAGAAGATGAGGGCATTTACAAAGAAGAAAAAAGCCCCACCTTTTCATAAATGAACTGTCTGAAGAAGTTAAGAAACCATACAAGATGGGTGACAGATGATGTCTTGACTGTAATGTTGTCTTTTGTTTATGTGTGTTGGCTGTGTAGTGACAGTGGAAAGCATAAAATCCTGTAAACTCTCATTGTGTTTCAGGATAAATTCTCTCTCTCCATTCGTGTTTTGGGTTGCAGATAAGCCATGATGTGCATTATGGTCTTTGAATGTCAGATTTTCTTCACTCGGCTAATATCATGTGTTAAACTCAAGCTTTTGAAAACACACATGAATTTTGATTGCCACTATACTTGAATTCACAGTTTGAAATGTAGGGGCCCAGCTCACAGGAGCATATGAGTCAGGCAGTTGCCCATCAGGAAATTAATGAGTGCTCAGACCTAGGCCTGAAGTCACAGGGTGTGAACCTATGTCACCTTTTGAAAAACTGGGTTCTAGGAACTCTCACTACAGAGAGTGAAGTCAGCTGTTGAGGTTAAGATAATGGTGAATCCAGCACAGATGGCTGATACAGATTGTGTCCCTCTGGACATGCCATCTCTTTGGGGACAGACCTTCCATAATGCTGGCTTCCTCCTCCTTAGTGTTAATGGGAAACTCTGCCTGCTTCTACAGGAGGGTCCTGGCTTCCAAGTCTCTTTTTTGTGCAGAAACCACTTTTTGGGCACTTGGGCCCTTGCCCGACACTTGCTTGTTTTGAGGACTGTAGTATCAGCAAATGTTGGGAACTCAGGGCAGCTTTTCCAAACAGTAAAGGGCAGCAGGTAAGGCTCAAGAGTCTTATAGCAACAGGCCTGGAGTAGGATATGCCCTTACCTGAAAGAGATGCTGGGGAGATTTGGACTTAATACTTGTAGATGTCAGGTTTGGATTCAGTCATTTGTCATAGTGTCTTTCAAGTCTGCTACTTGCATGACTCTTGGGGCTCTCAACTTTTGTCAAGTACAAAGGAGACATCCCTCTTGGTCACTCTAAGTAAAGAGCTACTGCCTTGATTTGTTCTCAAGTTGGAGTGGTCTCTGTGGGCTGTGTTTATGTGACACGATGCTTTCTGTGAGGCAGGGCATGGAAAGTCTCCATTTTCTGCACTTCTACTGCCATTCATGAGATCACCTTAGTCGGAAAGCTGTTCTTTAAACAAACAATGTCTTCTTATTTTCTCTTTGTTCTCTGACAAGCCACACCCCCTACACTCCTTCCCAAGAAAACCCTACTTTTCTCCTTCCTATTGTGAAATGGTACCTTCTGGGCAGCCCACACACAGGCATTATCAGTAAGAACTACACTTCCCCATCCCTGGGGTTTACTCTCGTAATTGGATTCATTTAATCTCCTTTTGTCGTCATTCTTTTTTACTGTATCCCAATTCTCTTTGGAACAGATTTGAAAGATAGACAGGGATCAGAGGCTGCCAGCAGGTACAGAGTGAACTGTGCAAGGGAACAAGAAAACAAGGAGTGGAGGGAAATGATGTGCCTTCTATGGGAAAGGAGCTAGAGACAAAAATGAAGGGAAAATGGACATAAGAATTAGACTGTGCTTTCTTACCCTGCAGTATGTGGAAGGGAGACAATGTGCATCCTGATGGACACAGAGTCCAGACAGAGAAGCAGCAAAAACAGATGACTCAGAAGTGACCAAAATCCCAGGGCTCCAGATCCATCCTGAAAGCATTGAGAGTCTGTATTTGGAGACGTCTGTGGCATGCTTTTAGCTTCATTGCAGGGCTTGATTAATCGATCTGCTGGAGCTCTTCCACACTTCAGTATAATTGAAATCCTATTTTCTGAGCCACAGTTAATTGAGGCTCTCAGTTACCTGAAGGATGAATATCTCCTCAGAGTTATGACTTCAGCACATAAGTACCACTAAGACTTTACTGTATAAATCTTTAAACACTGATGAACTAACGTCTTAGGGCCAAATCTAGTACCTAGTGTTCTGTACACATCTAGTGTTCTGTAAATCTTTACTCCTGATGGTGTGTGAGTCCTCTATGAAAATGTTGAAGCCAGATTTGCAGCATATTCATTGAATGTTGTCCGTTGTTGCAAAGGCATGCTTGTTTGGTGTTTACTCACAGGGAAAATGCAAAATAAGAAGAATTACATTTAAAAAGGTATTGCCCAAAAATGCATGTCAGTTTTCAGCAACATATTCTTGTATCTACTGTAATCCTTGTTAAAGCAGAAAAATAGATACACATCTGATTCTTCCAGACTTAAGAAAGAACATAGTAGCTACAATGATGTGCCAATTAAAGTAATTAAAAAGTCATGAAAAATGGTTGCTTTTACATAAGCAGTGTTTGGGTAATAAGGGTCTGAGGAAGGAGAACCACTACAGCTTACAGGCAGGAAGAGGCAAGTGTCCTTTATTTCAGCATGGTCTGCTACTCCTGGTCCTGGTGTTTGGAGAGACTGAAGTATCTTACTATGGCGGTGTCTCCTTTGCACTTACGCTTTCAAATTTAAAAGTAATTATAATATGTAACATAGGGTTATAGATGCGTCTAAGGCGTTTCTTAGCAATATAAACATGCATGTTATAAAACTACATATTAATAAATACTTGAAATGTGAATTTGCAAAATAATACTGTGCCCTGACTTTTCAACTTGCAGACATAATCAGGCACTACAAGTAAGGAACTTGCTGCAGTAGTTCAAGTTCACCTGTGGTGGATCAAGTAGCTGACAGAAATCATAGCCTCAGGACATCACTAAGTAGGGGAGTTGTCTCATAGAGGTTTTTTTGTTTGTGTTTTTCTTTTGTTAGCACTTCAGAGTTAACTCAGAGTTTCTTGATGAGGTCTCATTACACTCATCCAGAGCATCTAAATAATTCTGCTGGATTAGAGGGAATAAAGACAATCTGTGAGAGATTTCTTTTTAAGCACAGTTTGGCTTGGTGTCAGGGAAATGGGCAGAAAGCCACTGCAAAGGAGAGCTTTGAAAAAAAGTGAGCCAGGCAGCGCTCAAGAACTTAATCAGGCATGAATATTACATCCACTGATGTCTCCCCTGCAGTGCTTATGTCAGACAAATCTGCCATTATTTCTTGGTCTGCTATCAGTCCATTTTCTGATCACTTCCCTCTGGCCTGCCCAGGCTGCATCACTGCAAAACTGAATGTGAATATGGAAGTGCTCCTCTTGCACAGAGGTCTCACATGTGAAGCAGGGTAGTCTGAGATGTAAGTCCTTTCTCCTTACTTGTCTTGGTGCATCAGTCTTATCTGTATCTTACCTCAACCTAGGGGATTATTAATATCCATTTCAGTGTTGAAATTCTGAAATAGAGAAGTGTAATCTTGGTGCTTTCTTGCAGCCATAAGTCAAAGTCCTGCCCTGATTACAGAATCACAGAATGGGTGAGGTTGGAAGGGACCACAGTGGGTCATCTGGTCCAACCTCCCTGCTCAAGCAGGATCATGCTAGAGCACATGGCACAGGATTGCATCCAGAAAGTTCTTGAATATTTGCATTGAGGGAGACTCCACAGCCTCTCTGGGCAATCTGTCCAGTGCTTGATCACCCACACAACAAAGAAGTTCTTCCTTGTATTCAGGTGGAACTTCCTGTGCATCAATTTCTGCCTGTTGCCTCTTGTTCTTGCATGGGGTTATTCTTCCTCAGGTGCAGGACCCTGCATTTGTCTTTGTTGTACTTCAGAGAGTTCTTCTCTGCCCATCTGTCCAACCTGTCTAGATCCTTCTGAAGGGCTGCACAGCACTCGAGGGTATTGGCCACTTCCCCCAGCTATGTGTTGTCAGTGAACTTGCTGCTGCAACCAGATTGCTGTAGAGAAACTCAGTCCTTCATGTACTTCCCCCTGTTAGGCCTGTGCTTGTTTCCCATAGGTGGAGTGGGCTCTTGTTCTCTTTGTTGCCAGCAAAATATGCACACAAGCAGAGCAGTCAGGGAAAGGACTGCATGTTCCTTGGAGGCCCATGTGTGGTTTCCATAGACTGCCTTTTTTTTTTTTCTCTCAGCAAGCTGGAAAAGAAGGTCCTACTAGACAAAGAGGGAAGAATTTTGTGGTGGCCTAGCTCAGCCTTCCTAATAACTTTGTATTAGAGCAACTTTATCTACTTTAACTATTTGAAATATAATTTGCTGATGATGGAAAGCATTTTCTAAACTTTGAATTTAGAAGCTCCCTATTTTCCCCAAAACAGTACAAGCAGCCTCAGGCCATCCATGTGCAGTCTCCATGACTTGTTTTCTCTCTGCTGAGACAACTGCGTAGGTGGCAGTTGTGTTTCTGGTTTTCAGGAAGCCATTGCCCATCCCACTGTAAGTGCCTCGGTGGGGAATGTAATTTGTTTTTCTCAGGAGACTAAATAACTCTCATATGTTCAGAGCATTTTGGTCAGTAGTACTGTAACTCCATTAAAAGTTTTGCATCACGAAGTTCAATTATCTACTTAAGGCTTTTCACAAATCTGCATTTCTTATGAATCCAGTCTTGGCCTTCTGTTTGGATGCTTCTCCTGCTAATGTCATGCAACTGCTTTTCAGCGTGATTCTTTTATCATGAATTGCTGCCCAATAAAACAACAAATTGCTGCCCAATAAAACTTTTCTCCTTTATGTGTCCCTCTTGAGACCTTCTTGTGCAGTATTGGTTACCAGACACCAAATAATTTGGTGTGGATGGAAAATAAGATGCTTGGGAAAAGATGCAGTTTTAATGGTTTTATAAATGCTCAAGTGACTTATAACCATTAAATTGTACAGTCCCCTCCTTGTGCAGTGATGTGCTGTGGCTTGTGGTAGCCCCCCTAAGTGTACCCTCCATTCCCTCCTATGTCTTACTCTGTACTTTTTGTTTTATTTTGGATGAAATATTTTACAGGAGGAGCTGTGATTTGTGGATTTGCTTAGTGCCTAGGACAGTGGAACCAGTTATGTTTGGGCTACCACAGATTGGCACCTGCTCTGTTTTGGGATGCTCCTAATCAGCAAGAAGCCTGTGAGGACTCTTTCAATCATATTGTAAGAAGGAAGTTTCCATTGAGGTTGGGCTGACTGGGCACATGACAGTAGAGAAGGCAAATATTGAGACAGTGCCAGTGCATTGGTGTTTGTCTCTTTGCAGTTGTGGTGAAAGCCATGGAATTCAAAAGAACTCAACAGTGGTCTTTGCAGTTGGTTAACTTGTAGATTTCCCAAACCTAGATTCAGTTATTAGACTTCCAGTGTAGTGACTAAATATTTTGCAAACAGTAAAAAAGAAGCACAAAATAAATAGATTTTTATTAAGTATGTGGTATAGAACCAGGAAAGAGAAATCTTCACTGCACAGAGAAAATAGTGTGGGGTAAAACAGGATGTGGCTTGTTGGATATGTTTCTATGTGTCTTTTACTTTTGTAGGGAGGTGTAAGGCAATGGAAATAATTGGTGAGGGGATCCTTGGAATAAGAAAGATGGAGGAGAGGGAAGGACCCTCTGTACATTTGATCCAACTTTGTGAATAGATTTTCAAAATTACAAGGATGCTCCCAGCTAACAGTTTAAATACATTTAATGTAAAACTGTAGAGGGAAGTGCAAGGACTAAGGATCACAAGTGAAAAAGAAAAGAGAGGAAAACCATACAATCCCTCAGCAGTTTAAGTAAAATCTTTACAAGAATTTTCTTCTCTGCATAATGACATAACATATTACAGAAACATCACAGAATATTCTGAGTTGGAAGGGACCCACAAGGATCATTGAGAACAGCTCTAAAGTGAATGGCCCATACAGGGATCAAACCCACGACCTTGGCATTATTAGCACCATGCTCTAGCCAACTGAGCCAGTTACATTAGTACTACATTTTACTTTGTTTCAGTTATTAAATTCTTCTTCTCTTAACCCATGAGTTTTACTTTTTTTTCCCCTGATTCTCCTTCCCATCCCGCTGGAGAGCAATGCGTGAGTGCCTGTGTGGTACTCAGTTGCTGGCTGGTTTTAAATCATGATGCCTTCTTCCTGCTTTCCCTTACTTCTGTACCTCTGACTTTTGATTTGTTCTTGAAATTATGGCAGAACAGTGTAATGATATGAAGATTCAACGTCCTAAGCTTATCAACTGTGCTGGCTAACTAATCAAGTAACATTGCATTGACAAAGTCTCCACGGTTTGCAGTGCCCTTACGCATCAGCTTCTTGTGGACTGTGTGGATATACACCTCCTGCATATTTCTCATGTGCCACCTCCTCTGCAGTCTTTCAGGGTCTCTTGTGCCTGACTTGTTAGGAGACATGAGAGAATCTCTAGTGATTCTCTATTCTTTCACCTACAAGCTCACTATGTACTATTGACCTTTCTCTGTAGCATCTAGGTAGGTTCAGTGTCCTGTGTAAAATGGATTCTGCCATTAGAAAATGGGACTTTGTTCAAGCACCCACATCATATGAACTGTCAAGGCTTTGGTTGTTTGTGTGTCTGTTTATGAGGGGTGTGAATGGTCATAGATACAGCTCTGTCCTTTTGACTTTCAATTTTCCCCTGTGCATGTCTTCTTTATGTTCATTATTATAGTTCTGTTTTTCCTTGTAGAAGTTTCTCTTATCTCCTATCAGGATTTCACTCGTACTGCATGTTAATACTTTTTTTAGAGAGGCACTGTATTTACAGGGCAGGGCAGGGTAGGGCAGGGCAGGAACAGTCTCTTTACAGATGGCATGGAATGACTGTACATAAGGTTAGTGTGATCCTTTCCTAGCACATTGTGCCACAGGACCGACAAGTGCAGAGCAAGTTAAATAGTGCCTGATAAAACGTCAAGAGAAACTGAACCTGAAAGAACAAGTTTCTAAGAATGAAAGAGGTCAAATTTACCCTGTGGTGTAAATCTGTAAGACTTCAGTAAAATTATGCTTATAATCACCTTGTGTCATTGACTGTAGCGTGGCAGACTTGTGAATCTCTACAGAAAGTATAAAGACTAATTGTGCTGAAACAGTTCAGTGATAAGCAAATTGTGCCTTTTCAAAACCCCTTCAACAATTTCTTCCTTTATAGACAATTAGAGTTTGTTCTAATTTCCTATTTATCATGACTAACTACCCCTCTCTAGGCTCAGTTGTTCCTTTTTATTCTCTTCCTTTGTGTTTTGCTTTCCTGAAGCCAAATCTGAATGGTTTTCAGTGGCTCTCTTGTGCTTTTTGACTTGGTATCAGGCAGCCTGACACCATAAGAAAATTATTTTCTAAATGCTACCCATACAATGGATGAGTTTCTCAACAGGCAAGATAAAAGTTCAGTTAAACAATGGGTGCAAGGTATGGTGTCTCAAACTGTAAAATCTCTGAATTTTCTGTCCCAGTCCCCTTGCTGTAGCTCCCATCAAAGCTCAGTTTTACACTACAGTAAACGTTTTGGATATAGAGACTGTAGGTGACAGCTGGGATGGCCTGGTTTTTCAATGCTGTGTTCATCTAATCTATTCCATAGTAGAATCAGAAAAGTAAGGTACAGTGTTGTTTCTTGAAAAGAGCAAACAGCTGATGCGCACTCCTTGTGGGATGACTGTATTTTTCTACTGACTTGCAACCAGTACACTCTTTGGCAGCCTCGCTCCTGGCAAAGCCCTTTTACTTGTCAAGTCCCTTTTTATCACCAGCGTAATACCAGCAGCACCCCATTTTTCAGGCAGAGCAGTATATGTTGTTTAGGCCCATCCTGAGTCATGGAGCCCTGTAAGGTGCCACCTTTTACCAGGACTTAAACTGTGCTGTGGTAAAAATGAGAGTCACTTCTTTCTCAGATTTATCCTTTGTTAGGCATTTGTGTGTTGCCCTCTGGGAGACAAGGACATCCTCGTTGACTCTTCTCTCTCTCTTCCTATTCCTTTCAGAGTGCTGCTGGGGTGAGTGCAGAAGAATGGCTGCGGCAGAGCCTCTGACCGCTTTCTCCCGATGGTACCTCTACGCCATCCATGGCTATTTCTGTGAGGTGATGTTCACAGCTGCCTGGGAGTTTGTGGTCAACTTCAACTGGAAGTTCCCGGGTGTTACCAGTGTGTGGGCACTCTTCATCTATGGGACCTCCATCCTCATTGTGGAGAAGATGTATCTGTATCTCAAAGACAAGTGTAACATTTTAGTGCGCTGCTTCATTTACACACTTTGGACATACCTCTGGGAGTTCACCACTGGCCTCATCCTACGCCAGTTCAATGCCTGCCCGTGGGACTATTCCCAGTTTGATTTTGACTTCATGGGCCTGATCACCCTGGAGTATGCCATCCCATGGTTTTGTGCTTCTTTCATCATGGAGCAGTTGGTGATCAGAAACACTCTGCGCTTACGATTTGATGAGACTGCCGAGCCGGGGGCCCCCACAGTCCCCGTTGCCTTGGCCAACGGCCACGTGAAGACGGATTGAGCGGTGACTTAGAACCATACTTAGCAATCTGAGAGAGCCCAGACCTCTACCACGGACTGTCAGCTCTGGCTCCGAGGTACTGCTCCTTGCTGTATGATAAGATTCATAAACCCCATTTTTCTATTGGGGGTGTGCATGGGATATACCAGAAAAAATGGAACCAATAGATTTTCTATGGATTTTACTCTTTGGGCTCCAAGGACCAATATCAGTTACTTGTTAGTTAGGTCGTTTCTGATTTTAACTTATTACAGATGAAAGCAGTCCTCTTGCTTACACTTTAACATGGAGAAAGAAGAAAAAAAGAAATGCTACGGTGGAAATGCATCCAAAAAAACCCCACCTAATCAGTGGATGGGCATGGACACGCCAGCTGAGTTAGTGATTGGCTTACTCCATTAGGCAATATTCAGGTGCTTGCTTGCAACCAATACCTCCTGTGGGACCTGAGATGCTGCAGGAACAAGGAAAATCCATCTGCTGTTGAGAACTACCTAAGACTGGCAGTCTGCTGGGGAGGTACATGGTGTTCCCCTCGCCAGGTCCCATTGGCCTCTCCCCAGGTTCTTTGTTGCACCATGAAATAATCTGGTGCTGGACGTATTGCTGAATTTATACAGATCTTGTACTTTTTGAAATCTCAGTCCTGATACTCACTAGAATTTTTTTTTCTTTTCTTTTCCTTTTCTTTTTTTTTTTTTAAATGCCTTTTTTGCCAAGTGAATTTTACCATAATCTGTGCAATCTGAATCTTGGCAAAAGGCGCAAGAAGTAGTGCAAGTCTTCCCATCTCCTCTGTGCCCCCAAAGCAGACCTTGCCTGAGGGTCTGCTGCAGATTCCAGCTCCCATCTCAGCCGTGCAAACCTTGTAGAGACTGTATAGGCCACAAGAGTTTTCTGCCTTCCTTTCCAGGGATTCCTCTGTTTCTGGTGATGTTGATGACTTGGTCTGGCTGCAGCCCATTGTACTTGAAGGTCAAAATCTTCATGTGGCTAACGTGGCATCCAGGATTTGGTCCTCCGGCACTGACTCATGTTCCTTCAGCACTGGCAGGTCTTGACTCAGTTCTGCCTAGTGTTCTGCTCAGTGTATCAAGTGGATTTGCTTTTTTCTTCTCAAATTCTGCTTTAAATAGCCACAACCATATTGCCAAAACAGTAATTGGAAGCAGCAAGAGATATACCATGCTGACTGATACATTTATTAAAAAAAAAAAAAAAAAAGCAAAACACCCTTCTCTGAGAAGGACTTACTTCTTCATGTTCTGCCTGAATGAGGCTTTGAGTTAGGGTGTGAGAGCACCAGTAGAGAGGTGGAGCAGGAGGGAGTGCTCTGGCTTCACTATAGAACTACCTGCACTGGGGACAGTTTGAAATTTAACCTATGTGGAACACTTACAGCATACAGGGACAGTTGTGGTGCAGGGAAGGTGTTTGATAGTGGCAGCCACAAGTTTGTAGGTCACTCTGTCAAGTCTTGGCTTTTGAAGTTAGGAAGAAACATGGAACTTCCAGTTGTCAGATGTCTCACTCCTGAACTGATTTACAGAGAAAGTTTGCCATAGTTGTCCTGTAGGGCCAGATTAATTTTTCCTGTTCTTCCACCATAGTCAGCAGAGCTGTCACAGGAATAATGTGGCTTGAAATGCAAATGTGTTGTAGGATTCCACTCTTGTTTTGGAAATAGTCGGGCTATTTCTGTGCAGGTCCCTTGTCTCTGGTAGGGGGTGCTCAGCTGTGAACCTGCTCCTTGCCCTGGGGCAGCCATCCCTGAGACGAAGAGCACTCCTGGCCCTGCAAGTGGCCAGATTGTTTCTTGGTTGATCTCTTACAAGGCAGTGTTAATCCTTTTTTGTATCGCAGAGAGAGCAATTATTTTATTCCTTCCCTTCCCCTTCTCACATGGCATCCATTGCTGGCAATGGACACGTGGAAACAGCCATGGCAAGGAGTTAATCAAATCTGCCCTTGCTATGCAATGTATCCTGAATCATTGAGAATACTTAGGTGGGTATTAAGAGTTCCCTTTTTATAGTTCATTAAATTAAAAGAGAACAAACACTGAACAGATAGTTCTTTTGATTCTGTGATGCCAGTATTATGAAATCAGAGGAACAGTATGTAGTTTATCAGCCTTGTTGGTCTCAGGTGTATAGACCCAGGCACAACAGTCCCCTGAAACTGTACATGGAGGAAAACAAAGCTTTGTGTGTGGGATAATGTAGATGAGCTCTACTGGAGCAGAACAAGAATTACAAGGTGCAGATGAGAGTTGGGATCCCACCATTTTGGCCCTGGTTGTGTCAAGATCATCAAACACGGTGTCTAAAGCTGGGTTGTCCTGTCACATCATAGCTTAAATGTGGTGTGTTGCCTCCTACACCACCTCCACACCATGTAAGCCCCTCAGCTTTATAGAAACATCCTTAGGATCCCTGCTTTCTCCTTAGGATCCCTGCTTTCTCCTTAGCTGTTATAAAGAAAGCAGTGTGGCTGGGAGGAGTGGCTGTCCGCAGAGCTAACCTGGTGTGCAATAACAGTCGTGTCTGTTACTGTTTGTACTTTAGAAGGTCCCAACTAAATGACACTTTCTTTGTGTTTTGCTTGGTGATTTAATGTTTAACTGCTCAAACTATGAAAGGATTTCCCAGCAGCATCTAGTATCCTAGGGCATTATCTTTATTGCCTGTGTCATTGAAACAGCTGTTGTAGTCTGCTTTCCACTGGTGTCTGATGTGTACCACCCAGCTATTGCATCTTCATAGAGTGGTAATTTATACCCAGAAGTGCACTTTACTTGCAGCTTGCACACCAGAAACAGAAAAGGACCTGGCAAATTCTTAAATCATTTAACTGTGTATAATACCACATACCTAACGCATCAGGATTAGCCAGACTTCTCCTTTCTGAGCAACATGACTGCTGTCAGAGCTTTGTCTTTTCTCCAAAATCTCCCTTTTTAATACATGTGATGCTTCTTATAACATCTTGCAGAACTGCCCAGAGCACGTTACCAGGATCTCAGAGGCGGCTCAGTGAGAGCTCGGGAGCTGGACTGAAGTTGAAGAGACATTTACATTAAGAAGAAAAAAAACGCACAAGGCCTAACATTTGTTTGTATGTGTATCTTCCTCAGTAGATTAAAGTTGCCTGTTTTGAGTTCACCAGCAATAAAAAGACCTTGTGATTTATCTACTTTGTCCTAACTGCAGCAAGGAGGGTGTGGCCCTGATCGCTGCCTTTCCTTTCTAGGGGGTGGTGGGATATGGACTCCAGTTACCCCAAGGTTCCAGTTTTGCATCTGTTCTCTTGCTTATCTCTTGTATGGTCCACCCTTAAGGATCTCAAAGTACATGATAAATAAATACAGAGTCTGGTGTCCTGCACACAAGAGGCAGTTCAAGCATTACTGTGGTGTCTGTTCATACTCCAAAGGATCTTGCCAGGGGGAATGTTTGATCTACAGCAGGACCAGATGGCATTTTGATCCTTGGTGGTATAATTGAGAGAAATGCGTACATATGTACCAGGTACTATTGAGCCTTTGGTCTGAGTGCATTTTGTAATTAAAGCAGAATAATCCAATCAAGATTTTGCTTGACTAGTCCTGTGACTAGAAAAGGTAAAAAAAAAGACTGCAGGGCTTTAGCTGCTTTGAGAATTAGGAAGCAGGTGACTGAAGTCCTGAGTTCAGTAGCATTGCTCTGCTGCTGACTAGTTTTCTAAAACCTGCACAGAAAGAAAGGGGATTTCTTTGCTCACAGAAACTTCTGCCCTTTCTGTAAATAAAACATGAGTCACGACTAGTATGTGAACTGAAACCACATGTTTTTCTATTTTACTTTATCCTAGACCCTGAATACATGCAATATGCCCTGTATTCAAGGGGGAGCCTTGCAGACCTGAGCTCTTTTTGTCCACTTCTACCTGCAGATTGCAGCTGAACCACCTGAGGGGGAGACTGCTCCCTTCCTCTTTCTTCCTGCACATTGGCAACTACTCAATCCCGCTGTAGTCCATCCCTTGTGGTAAAAGGAAATTTTTCTTCCTATACAGCCCCTTACTACAGCAGAAGCTGTTAGTAATTGTGTCACCTCACCCAGCTGCTTTGGCACCTAATGATCACTTTGGGTCACAGAACTAGAGAGAACAGATGAGCATTGTCCTCGTGTGGCAAATGGCCTCCATTTGAACCTGTTTTCCCTTACTCCTCCTGGAGTGTCCAGAGCTAACTGCTGGGGAAGGGACATTCCCTTCCTTCCACCCTCTGCCCCAGGGAATGGAGCAACCTCTGCAGCTGCTCAGAGACCTCGGCAGCACTCAAGGTTTTAAGCTAACACAGGTCTGACTCCACTTGGGCAGAGAAACTTTGATTTTAAGAGCTCTAAAGCTCTGGGCTTCAGGCTCATCACAAGCAAGGCTTCCACAGGTCTGATAGTGAATTTGTACCATGCAGAATGGCTTACTTCTAGGAAGACAAGGGTTTGCACCATCAAGGGTTTGACCACTTGGTTCACTGCTTTGTGAACAAGAGGGAAGTTACAGAAGCAGGTGGTGCCCCCAGTGCTCTGCTTTTGGTCCCTGGGTAAGTGGCACAGATGCTGAAGGAAAAAGAGCTGTTTTGACAGATGTCGGGAGGGGCTGGGGATGCACTGGTTAGTTTGTGTCCAAAGGTACCAAGTCTTCAAATACAAAGTTGTGCCTTCGCACTGCGATCTTCACTACCTGTGGAACCCCAAATGTCTGCTTGCCCCAAAGTGTATGATTGCTTGAACTTACTCAGAACTAGAAGCAGTGTTTAAAATCTCTAGTGCTCTTTCTCTCTCAGTGCTTCCCAATTTACAACGTTGTGGAAAAATACATCACGTAGGGATATGCAAGCTAATGCTCATTAAGCCCGTATAGGTACTAAAACCCACATACAGCACTGTGCTCCATCCTGCTAAGTTAGTCATGCTGAGAAGCAGAATAGACACACCTCAGAGTGTCTCAGAGTGTGCTGGCATTTGGCTATACCACTTCAGGACCTGAATTAGTACAAACGCCTACTCAGGAATGCATTTTGCCTTATAAAATGTACTCAATTTCATGTTTAAGAGGGAGAAAGAGATCCTATATAAGCTTCATCACTGCTTATGATCTTACCTGTTTAAAGTTTCAGCTACTTAAGAGAGACCCTGAAGACCAAATGTGGAAAGTGACTTGTTACAGCTCTGGAGCAGGTCAGTAGCATCACACAGCTGCACACTGCATTGCATGGGGTGTGCTGTGCAGCTCCAGTGCACAGCCATGATGGGCTTCCCCCATACACGGATGGTGATGAGTAGAGCGGGTGAAAAAAGAACTGCTGATAATGGTGGCAGACACGGGACTGGTGGTGATGGCTATGTTCCCAATCTTCAGGAGCTGGACAGGTTGAAAGAAGCTCTTCCATATTCTCTGATCTGGCACTTCTTGCAGGTCTAAAGTAAATTAGCAGGTTTTTTATTTTAAGAGATGCAGACCATTTCCTTGACTCCTTATTCTGGAGTCTGGGTAGCTCACTCCTATTGTAGCCCCTGGATTTTCTGATATGCATGGCCTTTATTAGTGCCTCAGAAAATAGCAATTTTTAAATGGTAATCCCAAATGTTTGACGTCAGTTTGTATTTATGCTTTAGTCAATTTAGGAGCTAAAGACCCTTAAGTATCTGGTGATGCTGTTTATACTGTTGTTTGGCATGCTGTCCTGCTTTATGCTATAATGCAAAAAAAAGAGAAGGAAATACAAGCAAATTGCTTTTTAATAAAAATACATAAATGTGCAGTTGAGACAGTATTTATTAAATATCTGAGCTGAGATATGCATATGCTTGTAGATCTCTGGCCTTTCAAATATGGGACACTTTCCAGTGCAGATTTCACTTTCCATTGTGGTTAATCCCCTTTGCAACATATCTATATTGCTATTTCAGTGTGGTTCTTTACCTGGATTTTAGAAATGAGAATAACAGTATTTTCAATTTTCACTGAAGAATCTTTTAAGTGCTTTTCACGAACTAATGAAATAATTTTTTCTTCCGAAGAATTACTGAAGTGGGTCAGAATTAACCCCAAATAGCACTGATCAGGAGCTAATGAAAATGTCCTGACAGTTCCCAGAAGGTCATTTCAGAAAGAGAAAAGAGACTTTAACACTTGTTAACCAGGTTTCCAGGTTTGTGGAGTGAATTAATAACATTCCAACAAAGTTTGCAAACTGGGAAAGTGCTACATGGTTTCCACCATGTGAAGCTGCCCCAGAAATAGTTGTATAAATCATCACATTGCTCTGTCTCCCCAAGCCAAAGCCAGCACTTGAAGAGACTGTCAGAGCCAACAGGCAGCCCAGTATCTTGTATAAATTAGGACTGATTCCCTCTGTCTGCTACATAATCCCATCTCCATCAGTAGAGTACTTTTGGGTAAATACTGCTAGGGGCAACAGGCTATGTTAAAGGCTAAACTGAGGTGACCATCTGCTCTATCAGCTAGTGTTGCAGTTACTGCTGAGCTTATCTATGGTGCTGTTTCTGTTGTCAGACCACTCATCTGATACCACAGCTCTTCCTACTGCTCCTCCTTCTCCAGCAGCTCCTTTGGGGTATCCTATCCTTTTCCGTGCTTTACCTCCACTGCAAGCTCATGCTGCAGTGACAGGTACCCTAAGCCTCCCTACCCTAAGTCTGAACCCCACCTTTGGCAATTTAACACAAATGCTGTATGAAATGATTGCTGATGAGCTGTACCTTCCATTGAAGCCCACAACAGTTGCAGTTGTCAGTGCTTTGGAAAACAGAAAACATTTTACACTCTTGCCTTCAGGCACAAGCATAGGAGCAAGTTTGCAATTACTGTTCAGTGCATTTGCTCTCCCTTCCACACAATGGTACACAGTAAATTTTCAAGGCTAAATTCAGCAAAAAGCAACTCTGGTCAACCTCTTTGAGTTTCAGCAGGTGTAGAATAATACGTAATTTCACCTGATCCTTCACATAAATGTGTATACACATAGTGAGTGTGTGTGTTCAGATGCACAAACATAGCTGATGGTTTACATGCTGCATAGTAACTTCTACCAGCAAAGACGAGCCATCACCTGTTTGGCTGCCCACTCGCTGCCACTTTCTTGAGCAGATGAGACCCAGAGAAGATCCAAAATAAAGCCCACATACACATGAAGCCAGTTAAGATGTAAATTGAATGTTCTTGACCTTGCAAGCTGCTTTGGTACGTGCGAAGGTCTGTTAGATGTGTCAGGGGATTAAAGCCTCTCACTGATAAACACTCAGCTCAGAGCAGGGGTTAGGCCGATGTTTTTCAAACATGTTTTACATACTTTTTAAAATTGGATTAATGTCTAAGGCAAACATGCTATACTACCCTGCTTCATCTTTAAAAAAAGGAGAGTTATCACTTGGGAACCTTCTGGTGTCTTTACTAGGGTTTGGCTTGTATGCACTCTGTATGCACTCTATTATGGCTAAGGAGAGCAGTGTGTACCCTGCTTAGTCAAACCCATCCCATCCACTCCTCTTTCTCAGCTAAGACATCAACCAAAAGTACTCCCACCCAGGCTGCAGTGTTGATCCTAGACGTCCCGTTTTTCTGCTGCTCCATCTGTTGGCCACTGGATGTGTCTGCCGTCTCCACTCTCAGTCACGTTGCAAATCCTCCTGGCTAGGCCTTGTCTTTTTGTTTTTGCATTGATGTGAGAACGTCCCTAACAGGATCTGTAAGTGCTATGTTATTGGAGATAGTAAGCATTAAAAAAAGTTTCTTGAAATTTTCAAGGATAAGAGTAAACTTCCCAGCTCTGTTCCACCAACAAAAGCGCTTGACCAAAATGTCCACAAGGCATCTCTGTTGTCCCTTTCCATCCAGCCTTGTCTGCCAGCATCACACAGGAAGGCAAATCCCTGCTAATGACTTGAGCATACCAGCAGCACCAGTGGAGTGGAATACAGCTTATGGCACACTAAGAGCCTCCTCCCTGAGACTCCTCTTCAGATGATGCGCAGGTGCCCACCTTAGCCAGATGCTGGCATTCTCTAGGAAAGCGGATTTTTAAAGTTACTGGACGGTGAATTGGCTCTTCAGGAGAGGCTGAGCAGAGTTAGCGTGGTAATGATAATGATACTTTGGTTGACAAGTGTGATGACAAAGCACAGCTGCCCTTTGATCGTGCAGTAAGGGCAGCATGGCCCCCCACAGTGTGCTTATGGTGGGGCTTTGTGCTGCATGACTGCTGAAAGTAGCACAAACATCTCCAAATGACAGCACAGGCTGCAGTTGTCCTGGTCACTGATCCCTGGGCATGCACTCAGCATGAAGCTTGTGGTGTTACACTGTTCCAGCAAGGCTGCCTGTGACCTTAAGGCTGCCAGCAAAGCCAGCAGTAAGCCTGGCCTTGACTGCTGTCATGTATGGTTCATTAAGCCGTATTTCTCTGCTTTATCTTCCATTGCCCATCCTGTCCTTGCTCTCTGCCTCACCAGCTGCCTCCTGGCAAGGTCTTATTGCCTGTTAGGGCTTTGGTGTTCATCTCAATTTCCTGGTTTGGATCGGCTGACGTATCTTTTCCACTTGACAATTTTTTCTTGGCTTGGGCCTGACAGCACCATTATCTCCAGCTTTTTGTTGTCACCTTCTTACAGCCACTCTGTTGGCTCTCCCCCTCCTTGGGGATCCCTATTCAGACCTTCTGTGTCCCCAGTCTAGGCAGCCCCATCCAGTTACACAGCTTTTACTGCCATGTCCTCCCCACATCTCAGACTTCTGCCCCCCTCCTAGCTTGCCACCATCTCACTAGACCAGCATTTTTCTTGGCTTCTCTGGCCAAGAACGAGTTACCAGCGACTTGAACCGCCCATAGCCAGGGTGGATTTCTGGTCCCGTTTTTCTTCTCATGTACCCCACTTTTGTCTTTTCTCCCTGGAAGACACATAACAAATGGGAGAGGCAGAGACATCTTTGACCTTGTCTTCTGCTCTTTCATTTTTGCCTAGACTTTGTGTCTTACTACCTTGTCCCTGTCCCCTGAGATCTCCCTGCTGGACTGTTGCTGGTGTTCTGTATGTCTGTTTCACTTTACTCATCCTGTACCCAAGATGTTTTCTTCAGCTGACCTGCTAGAACATACCCTTCTCCCCATGCCAGTCTGTCTCACAGGCCCTACAAAACCCAGCAAATTAAATCATCTGCGTATCTATTTCACATATTTATGAGTGAGATACTAATCCCCGCATAGTGAAAGGGTCATATGTACAAGAGGGGAAATGAGGACACCAGCATTAAAGGGAGAAGTGGGGGAAGGGAAGACCGAGACTGAAAGCAAGGGCAGGGCAGATGTCAAGGAGATGAGTTTACAGCATTGAAAAAAAATACAGAAAACTGAAACAAGAGCAGATCTGAGTATCATTAGCAAGCCACACTGATATTCTTTCCTTGCTAGTTCTGCATTTAAGCACTCTGTTCTGCTCCCTACCCCTATGTCTTCAGAGCAGAGACCAAGCCCTACAACTGGCTCAGAAAAATATATAAAGAAATTTAAAAAACAGGAGACACTCATTTTCTCTGTGTCTTCTATGAAAAGAGACACCTCTCCTTCCCTTTCACTCCCAGTGGGAAAGCTGATCCATTAGACCGATCCATTTGCCAAGGCAGCCCTCCCAGGCTTCCCTGGCAATTGTCACTGTGCAAGCAGGAAAGCTCTTCCTGGCTTCCCCAGCAAAGCTCATGTGCCATGAGGTCCCAGTGGGCAAAGGATATGCACGTGATGCCATGACAGTGACCTCCCAAAAATGGCTCTCTTTCCCATCTGGTGTGTGCTATTACTTTCCCAGGACACAAAAGCATGTGAAATGTCTCTTGGATACAGAAACCTCTCAGGCTGCAGCCATGATAAAATATCCCTCCTTAAAGCAATAGAGAGAGATCCTTTTGTATTCAAGAGCTCCTTTCAGATTAGGCTGGGTTTTTTATTGCCCTGTAAAGGATTCTGCACTGAGTGAGCTGGAGATTCAACAGTTGCATCCCAGTCATATTTTAACACCACACAGACAGCAGATGCTTCAAGAAGATTATATTTCTTCATGTGCATTGGGTCTCCAGGGAGATTATACATTCAGGGTCAAGGGCTTTAGTGGGCCGGCTCTACAGCCCTGCAGGAGGATTTTTCTGTTACCAGCAAAAAATATCTGTAAAGCCCAGGGCATTCTGCCAAGCCTTCTATACGGAGTCAGCAGGAAATGCTGCTCCCAAGAGATATTTCACCTACAGCTCTGTCAGGGATAGCTTTTATTATAACAATAGCATTGATCAAATACCCCCATTGCTGCTCCACCTTGCAGCCCAGGTATTGGGGCTGAGCCTGAGCAGAGGAGCAGTGGTTACTCATTGAACTGTTAAAAGGCTGTTTGTGTGTGGGAAAACTGTCTGCTTCTGTAAAGGCAGGCAGAAATGGGCACTTTGTCACAGTGTGGTGTTTTTGAAATGCAGATGTCTTGGCCAAGGAAACCATTAGCTGGCCAGCTCAGAAGACCATGCACGGGAGACACTTATGTCCAAAGATGCAATGAAAACCCTCGTGGGGTTCTCACTGTACACACTGACAAAACAGAGATGTTTTAATGAGGTTTTACAAAGAAGCTGCCTCCTCCCGCTCCCAATCCTGTGTGGCCGTCAATTCATCTGCTTTATATATTGAAGGATTAAGACTGAGCAAGCCCTGCTAGAATAGGAATTTCCATGAGATTTAGCAATCCAAACCTTGACACCAGCCCCTTTAAAATCCAGTCACGAGAACATCTGTAATTAACAGTACAACTCAAGTGCAGATACAGGCACTCCAGGGTGCCAGCTCATAGCCAGGGTGCTCAGTATTCTCCGGGACCAGCCTGGCCCAGCACAGGCAGGTGGTACTCACCCAGGTTCTGGCAGGTGCTGAAGCTGGACTACCCCAACAAGGAGTGCCTGTGCATCCCAGCCACTTGCAAGACAAAAGCATGCACCTGCACAGACATGGGCCTTCCTATAACCAGTTCCTGAAACAAAGGAAAAGGTAGTGTCCTTAGTCTGGACTAATTTCTCTGTTACTCTGTGTCTCATGCAGTCACTCATAGCTTGCAGGCTCAGTGTAAAATGCTACTAAATCACAAAGGGAATGTTTTATGCTCACTGAATGGTGAAATCTGTAACAGCACTGGATGAGAACCAAAGGGAACACGGACACCACTTATTACTAAATCCTGCTTCAGACATAGCTGCTTCAAATTTCCATGAGTGTTTTACTAAAGAAAGAACATTAACCAAGGAAACCAGGATTTACCTCAAGTGCTGAAATCTGCACAAGAGAAAGGAGCCGGTTTTAGCAAGTGCCCTCCAAAGCCTGCAGAGCCATATGGGACATCAGTGTGGCTTTGCAGTGCTGCTGGCCTGAAAACATGAACTACCCCACTTTGTTCCCCCCACCTTGTGCACAGAGTTTAAGGGTGCCAGAAATGGTAAATGTCAGGAAGTGTTTCTGAGGTGGAAAGTAGATAATAAATTTCATTTTACTAAGTCATCAGTCCTCCCACCTTGGTGTATATGAAGAAAGTCTCGCTCTTCTGGGATTTCCTCAATATCTACACGTTTGTGGCTGAAGTGACGTCAGCAGTTTCTTTTTTTCTCCAACTTTTGAGCAGGCAGAAGGAAGAATGGAGGCACTTGTAAGCAGAGGAAGTTAGCAGTGGGGAGGAAAGGCTGCAAGAATTTCTCCCCATATCAATCTATTTTTTTTCCATTTCTTTTAAAATACGTAGTTTTGATGTTACGTGTTGATTTCGATTGTTGATAGACTGCATGAAAAGAGCCAGTGTGTTACTCTAGGCCTTTTTTGCAGACAGGAAGGCAAGCTATCCAGTTAGAATCAGCAGCTAGCCCACAACAAAGCTTAATCTCCAGCCAAAAGCTTAATCCAACAGAAACCAAACATCTGCCCTTCTTGGGTACACTGGGATGGAGACAGAAGTCTTGGCTTCCGGCTGGCTCCAGAATTATTCTTCATCTTCTGTCTCTTCCCAGACGGCAAAGCAGGGCATGGGCACTCGCTCTGTGGTCTAGGTAAAAGACTGTGGTGTAGGATGGCAGAATTCCAGCTACAAAACCTCAGAGTGAACCATACATAGATCTAGTACAATTAACAGTATCCCTCCCTTGCCTTGTAAAACATTTTGCTATTTCTGGATTTTCTCTCCCAGCGTCTCTTTTCATACACAGAAAATTGAGACCATTATCCCTGGTATATGAGTATGCATGCTGCTTTTTTTTCAGTGTATCTCATTTCTGACCTCTGCTGCTTTTTATTATTCTAGTCCCGGTTTATAATAGGAAATTGAAAGCTCAAAGATTTTCTTCACATCTGACATCCATGCATCCTCCCAGCTTCTTTTTGTCCCTGTCAGATTAAAGGCAGAGAGAAAGACACAACCAAAACTGTGTGTTTATAGTCCGAATTTTTAATACCCAAACCTCTGATTCTGTTCTTGGTCTGAATTAGTGTAACTTTATTCATTTCACTGACCTTATTCTGAATCTTCACCAATGTGAGAAGGAAGTTGGGTGATACATTTAAATGTTGATATATGTTAAACATAACACTGAGAGTTAAGACAAAGAAATCATCTTGTTTATCTGCCCGTACCCCAGCCCCAATGACTTTCTACATTCCTGAGTTTATCGTTCAAGCCCAGATATTTGAAAAGTGATCAATTTAGAGTGACTCAAGTTTTACCAGTCTGGGACATCTCTCTCCTGATTCTCTTCAGATGGCTCCAGTAAGAAGTAGGTCAGCTTGCACCCCTGGGGCTGAAAGTATTTCAAGCTGGAAGCCCTAAAATCGAGCCAGCTCAAATCAGAGGCTTTAAAAAATCATTTGGCCTTTTTATGTGAGTTGGTGAGTCCCCACTGTGAGGTCATGGAAGCACGCAGCTCCCAGTGGAAGCTGAATGAGAGCCAGTTGAATCAAACTTTTGGTAGCATACGGCTGTTGAGTCACACAGCCCAGGATACACCTGTCCCTGCTGATGCCATGACAGCACAGCTGATGAAAGTCAGTGATGAATGCAGGATGTCTTCTCTTCTGTCAGCTCAGTGACACCTTTCCTTATGGTGCACTTTATTTTGTAAGGCTGGGAGTGTTCTCATTTCATCCCCTTTCCCTCTTCAATGTGAAAACTCCTGAGGTTTAGGAAAATATTCCTTCAATGACTGAACTGGATTGAACTCTGATGCTTTATGCAGATTTATACACCTATATCCTAAAGACCACTGAAATGAAAGTTCAGTTATTAGACAATTAATAGGACCCTGGTTCAGCAAAACAGCTAATCATACATTCAGTTTCTTGCTGTACAAATGTACTATTTTGCTTCAATTAAGTATAGGCCTAATTTGCTGCATAGTTAATTTAACACAATTTGCTGTAGTGATTTATTAAAAAAATAGCTATGAGTCTGTAAAATCAATTTGTCATGCATGGCTAGTCAATGTAGGGTGATGATAATGTGATCGTAGCTATAGCATCATGCCCAAACAGTGAGTGACAGACATGCTTGCCTGGATAGTCTATATAGTAATTGAGTTTGTGGTACTGGAGTTCTTGGGTGATATTTGAATATATTATTGCTGTGTGCTCATCCCAGTAAAATGGATAAGAAGTACCATGCTTCAAGGTAAAAAAATAATCACCACAGTATTAACCTGATCTCTTCTTTCCCCTGTGGTTAAATCTTCTATAATTATCCGCTAAGAGATCTCTTCCATCTGTTCTCCAACACTGCTAAGACACAGGACACTGGGTCTCTGGTTTGATCTTGTTTGAGACTGCTGAGTTCCTTGTAGGTGGTGTGTGAGAATGAGTAACATCCAATTGCAGGGCATGAAGATGTCTCATTCTTTCAAGCAGAAAACTGTGAGGCACAAACACTGTGGGAGTGGAGATGTTCCTCTGCTTTCTCTGTCCCGGTTTAGTGGTTTGTTTTGTCTTCCAGGCCACTTGGCCACCTTTGGAAACACTTCAGCAACATCTTCTGGGGAGCATGGTGAGGATGTCTGGAGCAGTTTCCTTTGTAGTCCCAGCCATAGGGATCTCATTCATTGCTTTAAAAGTAAGTAGAACGAAAAGCATGCAACAGCCAAAGGCCCCAGCCCAAAACAATTAAAGGAATGAAATGTTCCACGCTTTGTTCACTTGCTGGTTTGTGTTTTTGTTTTTTGAAAAAAGAGCTACTGGGCTCAAATCAGCTGCTGGGTTATCAGAGCAATCAATCTGTAACATCACAAAGTGAAAACTCCTTTTACCCCATTTCTGGCAACTACACAGAGGTGAGATCTACTGAGATCTACTCTTCTCTGCTGGTGTTGTCTGAACAAAAGAAGCTCACCTCTCAGTTGAGTCCACTGGCCCCTATTGTCTCTTTTCTCCAATGAAGAATTCTACAGATGGAGCGAGGGTTGTACCTGAAAGCAACAGATGTCCTACCCTAATTGCTAAAATCAGGCATCATCAGTGCTAATTTCATGGTGTCTGACTCTGAGTGTGATGACAAGGGCTACACAGGGCACTTTTGCTACTGGTCACTGTGAAATACTTGGATTTTTCTAGTCTAATTGCAGCTTCTCAATAGAGGCTGGCTGCTGTGAAGGATCACAATGCTCCTAAAGGCCCACTGCTGTGATATTTGTCAATTCTTGGTCTATCTCAGCATTGCAGGGAAAGCTGCAGGAAATTCTGTGTGTAGAGTGATATGGCCTGGTGATTGCAGACATCACGACTGGGACAACAGCAGCAACTTCAGTAAACACAAGTTCAAGACCAGGGAATAAAAAAAGGCTGCTAGTAAGGCATAGGTGAAAGGCAGGAGGAGGTCAGATTTGTTTTATATAGGATAAATTTGGTTTAGCATGTACAGGTAAAAATTTGCTCTGGTAACAACAACTCCACATAGACTATTATGCTGCTGCTGTATCAGTTCATGGCTTTCTCATCTAACAGAAACTTAACAGGGAAATATAAAAAGTCCAAAGGCTTGAATGACTCCTCATTTCCCTTTAACCAGAAAAAGCTAAATGAAGTAGGAAGCTGATCTTGAAGGGTAATCTTCTTAAATGAGTACAGGCTAAAAGTGGAATAATCCCTGAAGTCTCTCAATTTGTTTGTTGTAGTTTGGGCAGAAAGGCAATGCAGCTGAACTTTTCAAAGCTGTAACATGCAGGTGGGTCTGTCCTTCTGCCTGCAATAGCAGTGAATGTGGCTAGTCTGCTTTTTTGTAAAAAGGGTAGGAGGTACAGATGCTCCCTTTCAAAAAACTCTACATTGCTGCTGAATATTTCTGAAATAGTTTTGGGGTTATGGATAATTATGGATTCACAGCAGCATGTGTGAAGAGGCAGAAAACAGAGAAATGCCTTCTGCCTGTCCTGATGGGAAAAAAAAAATCTTCTTTTCCCTAGGTGTAGAGGTGCGCGGTCAGACAGCTCTTCACTAATACCTGAGGAGGATTCATTATAATTGGGTTTAATCCTTCCTGAGCAGGAGGAAAAAGGTTAATTGCCTGGGGAGAAGCATTTATCCAGTCCACAGACGGTTCAGAGGACTGGGGCAGGGGTGGGGTGGGGGAGAATAAGTAAAAATTAAAAGATGGGTTACTTTTTCAGAGGTCTGTTGTTCTTGACTTGTTTATTATATCCAATGGTAACAGTGCTGAACAGCTTGTACAAACAACAGAAAGATGGTTTTCTTTCCCTCTTCCCATCCCTGGAGCAGATGCATCTGGCAAAATCTCAATTTGAAGTAGCTTTGCTAAAGATGTGCTGGTATGGACAGCATGGAAAATTAAGTGTTTTTAACCAGGGTGCAGGCCTCCTTATGAGATCCTTTGAATTCCTTTTTTTTTTGAGATGGGGAAACCTCAAAGGATTGGAAGTAAATCTCCAACTCCTCTGGGGAGACAGACACAGACAAAATACTTCATTGGAGGTTCCTCTGCGTATTGTTACTGAGCAACCTCTTGGGACCTTAATCCCAGGAAAGCATGGGCTGTTCTGCAACTGTTTTCCTGTCTCTGGAGCTTATGGGTCATTTCCTTCTATTAAAGCATGTGGTAGTCATCAAGTAGATAACCCCAAGGAATAAGAACATATCAGACTAATTAGACACTAGTCAGCAAGCATAAAGTGGGGAATTGCTCTGAATATATGGATTACCCTTGCGAGTCAGAACTGTTGCTGTATTCTCCTGGATTAAATTCTTTTGGGGAGATACTTTCACAGGAGTAGGGGAACTGCTAATTTTAAGGCAGGAATTGATAGTTGGAAAATAGTAATAAACCTGAGGATTGTAGTCAGTATCAGTGAGCTGAGACTGTATTAGTAATTATGTGAATCATCTGCAATGTTCCAGAATGTAAACTATTATCTGAAAATGCTTGCAAAAGGCTGTCTTGGGATTGAGCAAGAAACTTTTCTGTGGAATCTGTTCCAGAAAGGAAATATTTTGCCATTATCTTTTCAATTTTATGGAGTTGCAGAATTATTAACTGCTGAGTATTTATTTGGGTAAAAACTGGTAAGTATTTCATAATTTGTCCTTCAAATCAGACTCTGTTCCTTTCTGCTTGCCCCTTAGCAAGCTAATCACCATTCCCTTTTTTATTTTGATTGGTGTGCTTGATGTTAGATCATTCTGCTTCTATAAGACCTCGTCTGTTGTTGCTGTTATTCTTCTGCCTTTCTGTAAGTCTTCATCCAGTCTTGCCAGTTTAAATAACCTTCTTATGTTAATGTGGTGAAACTCAGTTCCTATAAAGTGATAATCTCTTAGCTTCCTTAATCCCTTCTTATTATAAGTTCCAGAAGTAGCGAAAGGCTTAGACTACAGCAGTTCTCTGCTGTATCATGCCAAACATGTAAGTCTATTGGGCCACCACTACCTTATTTGCAGACTAGATAGGTAAAAGCAAAGCTGAGATGGAAAACACACACCCTGTCATGAAGGGACTTGACCAGGGTCACAGAGCAGAGCAGTTTGCAGAGATTACTGTCCTAGTCAAACATGGGGAAGCTGTGGAGCTGCCTGCTGTGTTGCTGCTTGAGAACGTTGACAGAAAGTAAGCAAGCATATGTGAACACATCTCTGGTTATCTTCTGAATGTTCTCTCTCTCAAGTCACACAGAGAAGATCATGCACAATTATTTGACAGTAGGTTTAAAGGTGTATCTGCATATCTGAAAAGCAGAGAGTGGAACAGTCAAGAGAAAGGAGATTCAAAAAACTTGCAGGAGAGGCACCTGAGTGTATTGATTTTGCTCACAAATTTTCTAAACTACTTGGCTGGTAAGATTTTCTTCCCTTGCTCAAAATCCCCAAACGGTCCTCTGGTTTAATACAGGTATTCTGTTTGTTTAGAAAGTAGAAAGGAAGCCTGTTGGCCTGAAGGTGAAGGGAAAGACTGGATGCATTTGTGGGAGGAAAGAAAAGCCATCCAGGCAATGCTCTCTTTTCCTCTGGTGGGAAAATAGGGCTTCTGCTACCCCTGCACCGAGGAGGAAGTTGTAGTTCATGACGAGTTATACTATGGTCATGTCCTCCTTTTTCCATTGAAAATAAACCACAGCAACAGACATCTTTTCCTTCTCCTTGGACAGCTTTTCTCAATTGTGACTTACATTTTTTCAAGTCAACTTTTAAAGGCCAGCTACACTAGGAGGAGCTCTTCCTTCACACTCTCTCTCACTGTTTAGCTACCTTTTCACTACAGCTTCTGAGTTGCTTTTGTATGGGTTGCTTAGTCTCTGCCCAGCGTCTTAAATCCTCTGGACTTCTTTGGGCATGTAAGCTCCCTTCAGGGCATGAAAGAAACACTAATTCCGCTGACCCTTTTTGACACTATGGTTGTTGGGCATTTCATGATAGCTTCTTGCTGCTTCTGCTGTTCACTTATTTGGAAAAGTGGCTGAAGTGTTCTGTATTTTGCAGCTTCACTGTGGCATTTGTTTTTCAGAACAGACAAAAGCCTGGACAAGCAGTCCCCAATGCACAGTTTCTCAGCTAGATGTCCAAGGTAATTTGGCCCATTTTTTCTTCAATTGGGTTAATTTTTAGTACTGTAAAGATTATGTAGATAACTTATACATGGTACTAAGTTCAATAGTTTCTAGTATAACCTGGAGTGAGTTGGAAAACTCACCCCATAGACATTCATGTCAGTCATGTTGATGACTGCTTCTCCCTGTTATATTCAGAAATTTCCTGTGTCAGGAATAGGGTCACCCACAGGACTAGGGCTTCCCCTGTATTCAGCACTGGTGAGGCCGCATCTCGAGTACTGGGTCCAGCTCTGGACCCCTCAATTCAGGAAGTACATTGAGGTACTGGAGTGTGTCCAGAGAAGTGCAACAGAGTGGGTGAAGGGTCTGGAGTTCAATGAGGAGCTGCTGAGGGAGCTGGGGTTGTTTAGCCTGGAGAAAAGGAGGCTCAGGGCCTTACTATTCTCCACAACTCCCTGAAAGGAGGATGTAGCCAGGTTGGGGGTGGCCTCTTCTCTCAGGCAACCAGTGACAGGACAAGAGGACATAGACTTAAAATGCATCAGAGGAGGTTTAGGTTGGGTATCAGGAAGAATTTCTTCACAGAAAGATTAACTGGCCATCGGAATGGGCTGCACAGGGAGATGGTGGAGTCCCCGTCCCTGGAGGTGTTTAAGAGAAGACTGGATGTGGCACTCAGTGGCATGGTCAACACAGGTGTTATAAACGTTGATTTTTACAGGTTTGACACAGTTTACAAGTTTAAGAGTTTGTTACGAATATGTTTGGGACTGGACGTCGTGATTTGCTAAATTGTAAGTTAAAAGTTAATTAAGTTAGGCGGCTTGAAATGTACGGGTGTAATGTTTTGTTGTAACCTTTGGTTACCTCGCCCTGCTGAGGCGCACGTGGCTGAGGGAGCACCCCGCGCCCTTCGCAGCATTTCTCTGCCCTGCCGCTGGGAGGCCGAGTTTCTCTCAACCTCCCCTTTTCAGTGCTTTTTGCTAATAAACCAGTTGCTTTTAAAAAGTGACTCGGCACTTATTACACAGGGGTGTTTGGTCAAAGGTTGGACTCGATGACCACAGAGGTCTTTTCCAACCTAATTGATTCTGTGATCCACATTATGGGGCATTTGTCCCACAGCTGGCAGCAGATCAGGTGTCTGTGAACCCTAAATTTGAAGACAAGAACACCATTCCAGTATTCTTTATTAACAACTGACCACATGCGTGGCACTCTCCATGCTGAAGACTTTCGGGTTTTGTAGACGTTTTTGTGCAGAGGACGGCAGGAATTTCTGGGATACAGCACAGGAGCGTAGTGCAAGGCGCCGGCCCCCGGGGAGGCACTCACGTTCGCGAGCCAGAGGAACACTGAAGACCCCCTCGGGCCCTCCTTCCGCACAAAGAGGAGTCTCCTGACGGAGCACGCGCAGCGCGACGCCACCCCGCGCAGCCCGGCCACCATCACACCCACGCACGCGACCCTCTGCCCGCCCCCCGGGAACTACCGCTCCCGCCATGCCCCGCGCGCGGCGGGCTCTCAGCGCTGAGCGGGGATTGGAGGGAGCGCAGCCAATCGAGAGCGCGGGTCTGGCCCGCCGGCCCCGCCCCCTCGCGCCCGCCGCGGGGAACCTTTGAAAAGTTCTCAGGTGCGCGGGGCCGCTCTGGGCGGGGCTGGCGCGGCCTGAGGGGGCCAGGCTGCTTTGTAGCGGGACACCCCGGGCCGCCGGGGTCAGGCTGCTTTGTAGCGGGACACCCCGGGCCGCCGGGGTCAGGCTGCTTTGCGGCGGGAGAGGGTTTTCTGGTGCCCGCGGTGCTGCCGGAGGGGAGAGGGGGCCGGGCTAGGTCGCCGGCTGCAAGCGCATCCCCCTGTCCCTGGTCGATGCGGCCGGCGCCGGAGCCAGCTGGGCTGGGCAGTGGAGGGAGCCTGAAAAGTTTGTGTTCGTTCCTGTTTAAGGAGGATTTTGTGGAGGGGCAATGAAGTTTCCATGTTGTGAAGATGTGGAGGCCTGTGTATCTGCAAAGTTGTAGCAGTTTTGTGTTACGGCAAACATTTGCAGTATTTGCACTTATAACGTTATAAACCCCTTTGTTTTGCCTAAATGTCTGTGTAAATTAATACTAGAAATGTTGCCTAAATAATACGTGTGAAACAGCCACATGGTCAAGCATAGGTACGTGTGCTTTGGGTTGTACTGGGTTGAAACCATCCCGAGGCGTTTTGTTCAGTAGAATTCAGTGTCAATGGGTCACCAAAACTGAGTGTTGTATTCTAGCAGTGTATGTTCTAGGGCTAAATGCTTGCTGTGGTTGCTCTGTAACTCATGTTCAGGCATCCAGAGATAACTTATTGCTTGACAGTGTAGTATAGCATGAGGAGTTCTTGTTTGGCTCATGGCTGTGTAATTTGCAGCTTCCTTACGTCCCAGAAACATCTGTCCTGTAAACATTGCTGACACATCCGTTCTCACTGGTGTGTTCTCATACATGGCCAAATTTGAGGAGATGTAATTTAACAAAACTGCATTCAGACTGGTAATATAATTTAATGTAACACGGACTTACAGGGGAAGTCTGTATCACATTATATCACGTCTATGGGCACAATTCCCTGTTATTTAGCAAGCAGTTAGTGTAATTAATTGTCCACAAAGTCATATTCAAATCATGTTTCAAACATTACTTTTTTTGTTTGCCCTGTAGATTGAGAAGCATGGCTGCTAAGAAACTAAGAAGAGCACAGTTGTCTCAGGAGCTATGTGAAAGGCTGAGTCGCTATCAGATCACTACCTGTCGGGTAAAAGAGTTATTTTGTTTGTGGTGGGGGGAGTGAGCTTTTTTGTAGTTGGATTTGGTTTGATGGTGTTGGTGCCTTTTATTTTTTTTGTTGGTTGGTTGGTTGGTTTGTTTTGTTTTTTGTGTGTGTGTGTTGTTTTAATGCATGTTGTTTCACATTTTTGTAGTTTAATGAAACAGGAGCTTTACTTTCTATAAAGTAGGGGGCATTTCAGACTCCATCTGGCCTGCTGCCTTGTAAAAATGGAGCTTTAAAATGATAGATACCTAACTAAACCATCTGAACTTGTATATACTCGCTATCTCTCTTGAGGTAGGGAAGTTGTGGAAGCAGCTCTTCAGAGAAGGGCCTGGAGGTCCTGGTGGACAACAAGCTGTCCCTGAGCCAGCACTGTGTCCTTGTGGCCAAGAAGGCCAGTGGGATCCTGAGCTGCATTGGGAAGAGTGTGGGCAGCAGGTCGAGGGAGGTGATCCTGCCCCACTACTCAGCCCTGGTGAGGCCTCAGGTGGAGTGCTCTGTCCAGTTCTGGGCTCCTCAGTACAAGACAGACATGGAGCTCCTGGAGAAGGTCCAGTGGAGGGCCATGAAGATGTTTAAGGGAATGAAGCATCTCTCTTATGAGGAAGGGCTGAGGGAGCTGGGCTTGCTCAGCCTCAAGAGGAGACAGCTGAGAGGGGACCTCATCAATCTGTATAAGTATCTGAAGAGAGAGTGGGTCAACCTGTGGAATATGTACTAGTTTTGTAGAGATTGCATCAGTTTAGTCCCCTACCTAGGTTCAGCTCTCTGAACTGCTCTGTAATTTTCAGGACTTTTTATGTCTTTCCTTCTTGGAGCTAATGAAAGTGACGGGACAGAGCTACTATGAGGTGCAGAAGCTTCTTTCTAAAGTCAGCCGAGCCTGTGCTCCCAAAATGCAGACAGTAAGTATGCTGGGGTTGATAGTTGATACTGTTTTTGATACAATATCTGGGAAAAAGCTGAACACCTTGTTAGCTGGGAGGCTTGTGGTGTCTCAGTATTATTGCACAATGAAATAATGTTTTTATCGGTAAATTTAGGTCTCTGATATGCACTTTAGTTTGATGAAGTTACATTTATTAGGTATTATAGCTCCGTGAGATTGTTCAGGCTTGCAGCATCAGTTCTGAGTGCACAATCCAGCATGTACAAATAGCTTCTAGTTTGGATCCTTTAACTAAAAAAATAAAAATGTTATTTAGACAAGCAAATAATAAGGATTTAGGTTGATGACAGCAAATACAATTTTCTTATTTCCATTAAAAAGGCATTTTCTGATTTGCTTGTTTTCTTGATATTTTTTCCCTCCTTTTGCAGGCTTATGAAATGAAACTAAGGAAGTCTGTCAATCCCTCTTCAGCCTTTTTATCCACCACACTGCATAGTTTGGATAGAGTCTTGCATGGTGGAGTGCCTTGTGGATCCCTCACAGAGGTAACTTGTTTAATGTATTTTACTTCAGTTGAGCATTCCACTTAGAAGTCAAAAGTCACAGATAGGTTGGACTGTCTTGTCCAGGTGCTTTAAACACAAAATACACAAAGGTTTTTGGATGAGAACAGTCCTTGCCAAATGCTTTTCTTTGTCTACTGTGGCAAATTGTCACGGTAGAGGAATATAAATGAGAAGTTATGAAAATCTTACTCTGAAGAAAATTTATTTTTTTCACACCCTATAATCAAGCTAGATTGATTTTGATCTTGAGTAGAAATGACTTATGTAATCTGATAACAACTTAAAACATATTAGAGTTTAAGCAACACTGAGCTGAGACTAAAATTTTGCTCTAGGAACTCTTGTAATGATGGGATATCAGTTTTAAAAGATTCTGAGTACTTCTTTTTGTAGATGATGGAATATACACCATGTAGGCAATCATAAAAATGTTTAAGAATGCATCCACAAACTTAAATTGATCTGTCAGTATTAATACTTTCTTCATATCTAGGCCTAGCTTGGTTGCCAGTTTACTATAAGAAATTTGGATCAGAAGAATTTAAGATGAATATTCCAAGTCTTTAAATTCTGGGAGAAACAACTTGCTAAATTCTGTTTCTTTGAAGAAGAGCTGTTCTTATCTGTAGTAGTGGGATATGCGTGGTCCTGAGATTGTAACTATGCTGCTGTTGAGCATAGTGCCTTCAGCAGGAGATGAACTTTTGGTTCCTAAAAATATCTTTTTATCAGCAAAGCAGTGGCTGGACTTTGTCTTTTCTTCTGGATTATGATTCATAAACAGTGGTAGACTGATGAAATAGCACGGTCCATGTTTGGAAAGAAATGATGCTTGCTTGCAGCTGCAGTCTGGCTTTCCAGGACTTCCACGTGGTCCACTATGCTTTCCTCACTGGAGTGAGAGAATGGCTGCTCATGTGCTTATGTTGCTTAAACTTCTGAATTGTGCTTCTTTAGTTCAAATGCAGAGCCACTGCTGCAGAGGCAGGAGAAAGAAGTAGAATAGAGATGTGTGTTTTCTGGGATAGGACGATTTCTTCTTGACCCTGTAACTGGCTCAGAATGGTACCCAAATACTTGGAATATTGAATATGAAATAATTTTTTCTGCTAAAAAACCTAAATGGATGTGATCCCTTTGGATCCTAAGAGCCACACAGTTAATTTACAACTGCAGATAGCAGCGTCATAAAAATTTGTCTTTGTTCTTAATCCTAAGTGCGGCTGTTGCCCAGCAATCAGTGCAGTCTGTCTGATGTGTTCTTGTCTGAAGACCAAGTAGAATGGCTCTAGAGCACTAAGAGAATTCAGGCTTGCTGATTGCCATGTTCTTGGCATTGCTCCAGAGGGAGATCCAGAAAAAAGCAGCAGTTAACATGCTGGGAATTTTAGGGGAGTTTAGCTAACCTTTGACTTGTCAGTTCTATGTTGGTTTTGTTTTGTTTAGTTTTAAATTTTATTTGAAAGTAAGATCTGCAAGCAGTTGATATCACACAATAGATGTCAAATATAATTTTCCTGAAATTATATAGAATAATGCTCTACAGGAAGTCAATGTAAATGATTAATTTTCCAGAGCTATATATTTCATACTACTTCTTAGCCTGGGTTATTGTCACAATACTCAGTATTTCCCTCCCCAGGGTTTTCTTAAAATATTTCTCTCTTTAGATACAAGAAAATCTGGGTTACTGCTATACTCTATTTTAAGAATTATTATGCTCCCTATGTATCATTGTATTTAAAGTTAGTTGGGGGAATTAATATATTTGAAGATAGAGCAAACTTTTATCTGAATGTAAATGAAAAGCACAGCACCAGGAAAGGTAATACCGCACTTTAAGTTTTCTGCCGAAAAAAAGCTTTTGAATGTGATTTTTTTTTTTTTGTATTTCAAGATATTTTGATTAAAAATGAGAAGACCTGCCTGGTGCAGTTCTCTTCAATGGGAGACCTCACAGAGGTTGACATCTGTACAAGACATGCAGTACATGAGAACAGAACTGCAAGCACTGCATCCTTCCACCTCTGCCTTGGGCTGGGTTGAGGAGATAGATACATATGAACTATTTAGTCAGAAATACTATAGAGAAATAGGTAGGCTTCAGAAATTTAATTAATAACTCAAAAGATGACAGGTGTCCAAAAAAATAAGTGTATTACTTGTTATTTGCCTTTTAGGTACTAAGTGTGGAAAGCAATCAGGGCACCTATTAGTGGTTTCTCGACAAATGTAAAGGCCAAAAACCATTAACTACACAGAAACTGATTTTTTTTCATTTAAAGCCTGATTCTGGGAATTTTAAAAAGCTGCTGGTTTGATGCTGCTGCCACACTCATGCAGCTTGTGAACACGTTTGTTTATTCAAGTGATTCTAGGATTTAGCAATTTTAATTTGCTCTATTGCAATTCACTGGAGCATAGCTGACAAATAGATGGTCTTTCGGTATTTTTGTGGTTTCTCGACAAATGTAAAGGCCAAAAACCATTAACTACACAGAAACTGATTTTTTTTCATTTAAAGCCTGATTCTGGGAATTTTAAAAAGCTGCTGGTTTGATGCTGCTGCCACACTCATGCAGCTTGTGAACACGTTTGTTTATTCAAGTGATTCTAGGATTTAACAATTTTAATTTGCTCTTTTGCAATTCACTGGAGCATAGCTGACAAATAGATGGTCTTTTGGTATTTTTGTGTTTGACAGATTTTTTAACTCTGAGAGAAGTTCTCTTTGAAAGTATGCTGGATGCAGCATTTACTTCCTGACTGGTGTTGTCTTTCTATTACTTTACCCAGCAGTGAGGGTGGCTGGAAGCTTGGAATTTGAGCCACAGGATTAAGACTTGTGGTATCTTCTACAGCCAAAACTTCTTGCTTTTTGAGTGCCAGAGGGGTTTGGTTTGCATTACGCCATCTCAGACAATTTTTTTTCCAAGCCGCTATTAGGTTTTAAATTGGAAACTAAATCATAGCTGAAATTCTGTGGTCAGATGTCAGAGCTCTTGACCAAATGTTATGAGGAAAAATTAAAATAATTGATTTTTTCAATATTGAAGAGCTTAATCTTCTGGTAGATGAAGAAGAATTAGCTCTTTGTGACTTCATTCAAACCCTACAGATGTACCAGAGAAAATAATACATAGCTTGTTGAAAAATAATTTATCTCTGCCTAATAAAATATACTTTTAAAAACGGTTGTAGTCTTCACATTTCTATCTGTGCAATTCGTTTTTTCAGAGCAAATTTAGAGTAAAATGAACCAGGCAAACTGTTTGCAGACATTCAATTTAAATTATATTAGAGGAATTTCAACTGGGATTCTGTTGTTCTAAACACTTGCTGAACCAGTGGTAACTACAATAAAATGTGATGGTTTTGTAAAACTGTTCACTGTGGATTTTTTAAAAGCCTGTGTTAAGGCCCTTTAAAGGAATGCTGGTTAAACATAAAGTATTATTGTCTTTGGTAATAGAAATGCTTTCTTGCTCCATTGGCTTGCTTCCTTGTATTAGCTTGCACTGCAAGGTTCCCTCCTTTTCTCTGATATGGTGCTCATATCCTCGGACATTTTTATAGCATCTCTGCTGAATTAACTTCTGTATCAGCCACTGAAGTGTTGGTTCCAGTGCACCTCCCAGGCAAGGCTGAAACTACAAACGTTTTTATGAGGTGTCCTTACAGTTGTCCAAAGATATTAATTTAACAAATTGGATTGATGCCCTCCCCTCATTCATTTCAAGTCTTTTTAACTAGAAACAACTGGTGAGATTCCTTGGCTGTCACAGTCTAAGGAATGTGTAATGCCTCTGCATTTTTTATATATGCTTTGGGTTCATATTAAATTGTAGCAGCTATTGTTATGATACTTTGTAATTTAAGTATGCTGTCTGGGGTACAGATAATTGCATAAATATGACTGATTCCTGATCTGTAAATCACTAAATGCAGTGTGTGCTTCTAAACAAAAATCATCTAATGCTTCTCTTGCATTAAAGCTCCAAGTAGATTGACTGATATGGCTTGCCTTTCAGGCCTCGTTTAAAGACAAAGGTGATTAAAGGGATTTTAATCAACTACTAACTGTAGCTAATGTGATCCTTCAGTGTTTCCCTGTAAATTTTCTAAGCTTCAGGTCATGCTGCTGCTTAAAAAAAAACAAACCATAGCAATACTGTAATATCTTGTGGTGGAAGGGTTGAAACCAAACTATTGTGTATGTAGTCTCAAAAATCAGTTTGATTTTGACTGTTCTGAAGTTTCTTCGTTGTAAAGTGTGTTGTAAAGCTTCTTTTTTAATTTAAAGCAACAGCTCTGTATTTAGGCCTATATAGGCAGTACTAAGTGTTTTGAGAATGTATGCTTTGTTTTGCAGTTCAGCTTGCCTGGAGAGGCTTGCTTTTATACCTTGCATTATTAGTTTCCACTAGCATCACAATGAATCCATCACTTTGTTTTTACTGCCTAAAGTCACTTTGACTTTATTTTTGCTATTTTTTGTTCCTCTTAGTGTTTAGGATTCCATCATCTCCTTTCCCAGAAGCAGTGACAACACGATACTGTATTTAAAGACCCTCTGTAGCAGTAATGAACTTGCAATTATCTGAGCACAGAGCCCAGCATTCAGATACAATCTCTGGAAGATCTGCAGTGGATAAAGAACAGCAGACTGCCATCTCTAGTAGAAAAATATTGCTTTCAGAAACTGTTGATCTCATCAGACAATGTGTTCTTTGGATCCTTGTGATTTTTCTTTTCAACCAAAATCATACTGGAACCTTTTCATACAAGCTGAGTGTGCTCTGAATGTTGCTTAACCACAGGGGCTTTCAGTGAGCACAGGTGAAAGCTTAGACTTGGGGAGCTGGTCTCGGTCACTGAATGGTGTTGGTGTTGAAATATGGTAATAGGGAGCTAACACCAGTGGAAAAAGACATCCTGCATAGCAGAGTGTAGTCTGGGGCAGATAAAATCTGTCTTATGTATATATGTGGTTCATATTGAACATTCTGTCTTTATAGGATATAAGCAATTATCCTTGTGATTTCTAGGAGAGACTTGGTTTAACCAAGTTAATGATGATTCCTAAGGAGGCATTTATGTAATTTATGCTCATTAGCTCTGGACTTTGTTTTGAGCTCTAAAGGCTATTGATGACATGTGAGTATCAACTGTGAATCTTCTAATTCTGCTCTGTTTTCGAAGGTAGCACAGAGACAGATGGAAGAGAGTTAGGTGCCTATAGGGAAGATTTTGTGAGATGAGGGGGAGAGTAGGGGACCTCAGATTTGAAAAGTAATAATGGTATCAAAGAAATCAGGTATAAGCATAATGCTGTGCTTGAAAAGCTGTTTATTTTTCAGGGGATGAGTTTGACTGCAAAGCACAGATCCAACACTGACTGCAAGTTGCTCTTTGTGGGCTGTGTTCTGTCTTTTCATGGCTATCTCCTCCCTTGGTAACTGTAAGAGCAGAATTGGAGGAGCACTGGCTGATGGGTCTTAGATAAAAGTAGAATTACAGTGAAATGAACGTTATGTTGCTAATCTTCTTTCTTCCAGATAACTAGCCCACCAGGTTGTGGCAAAACTCAATTTTGTATTATGGTGAGTGTCCTGGCTACCCTGCCTGTAAGCATGGGAGGACTAGATGGGGCTGTTATATACATCGACACAGAGTCTGCATTCATTGCTGAGAGGTAAGATGCAAAATTCTAAAATGCACACTTAGAACTTCTTAGCACCTTTTATCTGGGAACTTTCAATTCTTTTCTGAGCAACAGTTACGCATTTTTAAATACCTGTGGTGATTATCACACATTCCTCTGGTATGTGCAGGTATTCCGTAGATGATGAAATTAATTTAATAGAATGGTTTGCTTGCTTTCCGAATTTATATGATGTTGCAGATTACAATTCTGATATTACAAGGTGGATGGCATGATCTTTGATTTTTAAATGGTCTTATCAGTCCTGTACTTGAAATCTACCTTTGCAGTTTGCTTTGTGGAGTTAACAGGAAGATTTTGGGGATGTAAAGACCCAGCATTTTGACTGCAAAGGAAATGGAGGTTTTTCAGTGAACAGTAGCACTGACATAGCCAGTTTTCCTTCAGATTTCCAGCCTATTTCTGTTGAATGGGACCTCATGTCCTTCTGCACTTCTGATTCCCTTCTGCAGTAGGCTTGCATCTCTCCTATATCCTCAGTAGCCATGCAGTGCTATATTACCTTACCTCTATAACATCTCTGCTTCTTCCAATATCTCCCACTTGGCCCATGGGACCAAAACTTGGCAAGTGCTCAGCCGTGCACCCACGGTGTGTTCTGAGTGCTGAAGGGACAGGAGACACCCTGTGCTGTATTTGCTTGAGAGTTACACATGTGCATGTGTTGGTTGCCACTCTTCCTGTGTTAACTGACTCATTAATTCTTGAAATAATGCTGCAGTGTTTCATTAAAGGTAGTTCTAATTTACTTTACTTAGCTACCAACTTTTCTAAACCTTGAGGATTTGATATTTTTGAGGTTTCTGTTCCTTTGTCCCTCTTGTTTGGAATGAGCAAGTTCAAAAGTTACTAGTGGTCTGGGGGGACAAGAAGTACAGTAGTCTAATCCTTGTTCATGTAGAAAAATGGGCAGAATAAGTTTCATTAAAATAATTTATATATTTCAGATGATTTAGTAGCTATAGCCATGGCATGAATCTGGAGTATCAAAGTAAATGTTGATTATTCATTATATGTTGATATGTATTATGTTGATTATTCATTTCAAGTTACCATGGATGAGAAGGTAAGATTTCTAACGCTGCTTTTTGACAAGTTAATGTCACAAAAGTTTGAAGTATAATATATCAAAGAAAAAAAGCTTCAATCAATGGCTCTGCAAAGTATGATGCTTCCTCCTTACATACCACTTAAGTTTTATTTCAGGTCCCTGACATGTAAATAGTTAAAAAGGATAGGACCTAAAGAATGAGTCACTTAGAAATGAATGCTAAAGAAAAGGAAACATGAAAATAAAAAAGTTTGCCCAGAGAGATGGTGCTACTACCTCCATCCTTGAAAACTTCCAAAATAGATTAAGACTCAAGTATCTTGTTCTGACACTACTTTGAACAGGATGTTGCCTTAAAATCTCCTGAGTTCTCTTTCTGATTGGAATTTCCTTATTCTGTAATTCTGTATTATTAATGGATGGCAGGTAGAAGATACGTAGTTTTTGTTATTGCGCTAAACATTTCCGATAAAAAGACAAATATTCATTTAATAGTGTCTTAATTTAAAGGACTTGATAGAGACATTTAGCTGGTACTATTTATTTGACATTCAAAAGTCTCTACAGAAAGCCTGAGAAGTGTCTTTGTATCTCTGCTCCTTTTTAGGGCTGAGAGCTGCTAAATTATAGCTGTCATACAGGCTGTAATGCTGTGCTGCTTCTACAAAGATACTGCATAAACCTGGCTAATTTTATTCCTTGTGGTGTAACAGACATCTTGTCATTGTGCCTGACAGGTCTTACTTCAGGGAAGGGAGCTTTTTGCTTCCACAAAGTTTCATAGTCTTGTTAGTCTCTAACATGACAGTTTAGTTCAGCCTCGTAGCAAATACTGGGAAGAGTGATCAGAAGTGAGGCTGGTCTTGTAAGATATACCACAGGTTTCTGTAATTTATGTATTTTTCTCTTGTATAAGAGAAAGCTGTAAAAGTGCAAGTGGTGTCTGTCATTTCACTTCATCAGAACATGGAGACTAGGACGGGTAGATGGCAATGGCCATAGTAAGTCTGGAAATCAAAATTGTTGTCGTCAGTTATGTAGCAACCAGCTATTAACTGAAAACATACCAGACTTACTCAAAGTCTGAAAAGACTTTTTTAGTTGGCTTTTTTCACGAGTCATGCTTACTGTTTGTGAAAAACACTAGATACAAATTTCCATGAACCCAAAGCTGAGAACAAACATTTATCTGTCCCATGGGCCTCTGTCCTGATTGCAGAAAACATGTTCTGCGCAGTTTTTGATCTCATCATGACAAAAGGGATTTACATATTAAAGAACTTTGAACCTGCATGGAGCTCTGTGAATAGTGCTGCAATCTCAGTGTGTCATTTTAGGACAGTGTGTATGATGATGTTCTTTGTGATGTGCATGGCTGTTAGAAAACACAGTGACATCTCATTTCATACTCACTGTTGCCCAGATGGGCTGCATGATTAATTGTGCAGGTGGGCAGACAAAATTCTGTCACTGGAACCTTCTGCAGGACAAGTTTAGATGTAATAAGTAATGTACCTAATGAATGAGATTGAGGTTATTGAAATGGTTTGCTCAGGGTAGGTATATTAGCATTCAAGCTTAGTATTTCTATTTTTAAACCAAATAAAATGGATTTTAATTTTGTTTTCCCTAAAATAGCTTTAACTTTGTGTTTTAATGAAAGGTGCCTAAATCAAAAGCATTGAGATAACCAGTAGGTTGTGTCCACAAGTATAATCCACTAGATGCCACTCTTCTCAAGCTATAGATGGTGGGATATGTCTGCTTAAAATACAAACAATTAAGGATTTTCTGTTACTAAAGCATAATATCTTCATTGTGGAAAAAACTTCCAGTGTACAGATTGTAACTATGAGTTTCAAAGTTAAATTCTTGGATCACCTCTTTAAAGGACCTAGATGAAATTACCTTGTGGTCAAGAGGAGTGGAACTTCTTTCCAGTGACTTCTGAGGAGTTTGTAGGTAGTTAGTGTTTCTAAACTGCATAACATTTAGTTTCCTCAATGATTTTATATATAAAATAAAATTTAACTGTAAATTGTTTAGTTTTACATCTGTGTGAGTTTTTTTGGGACATAATTTCAGAATGTGAAAGTATTTTGACAACAACTAACAAATATCCAACTTCCTCTGACTTCTCTTGGTGTTATCATGAATTATCTAATATGCTTCCTTAGTCTACTCTGATAATAAACAATGATATGCTTAGCAATTGTAATTCAAGGTTATGAAGCATTATGAATTTGCTAATAAGGTTATGGATAACACTTAACCATGGAATCCCACATTCAGTTCTATCAGTAAAGCAGCCACTTAAACTGTCATTTGTTATATCAAATCACACTGTTTGTAGCTGTGGTATCTGAATGAATGGATGTTGAGTTGTAGATGTCTTGTCAGCTGGAGCCTCAGTCACTTTGTGACACAATGATATTTACTTTTTGGCTTTTTTTCTGCATTCTAAAAACTGTATTTTAATAAGATTTTATAAATCCTTTTTATAAATAGGTAATGTAAACCAGAAACTGTTTCAGTGAAAGTCTCCCATCCAAATGACATTATTCATGTTTTTAAGGAGAGATTGTCTGTGGAAAGATTTTTACTTTGTCAGGCATATTTTCCATACATGTACTGCTTGCATAAGTACTTGCAGTTGAACTGGGCTCTGTTCTTTGCAGTCCTGTTTCCATGTTGGCTGGATCTTCTAATGGATCTTCTGTTTCTTATCAGTTTGTTAAATTTCTTTGGTGAAACAAGGTCCATGTTACGATTTCACTGCAAGATAAAGGTGGAAAGGAAGATAAGAGTTGGAGAGTACTTTTGTTAAATGAAATTGATATTTAGTAATAATTTAATAATAATTAAAATACTTGACCATTGAGTGAAAATACCAGGAAAATACTTGACCATTGAGTGAAACCTCTGGTATAAACTGTGAAGAACTTATTCAGTAACTGAACTTTGCAGTTTCCTTCTAGAGGAGATGTGCCCTTTCTTTGTGTAGAGGCACATGATGTCTTTCCCTAGTGTATCACTGATTCAGCATCACTGAAAAGAGAACTAACTCTTCTGACTTCCACTATTTCAGTCTGACTGATAAAGTATGCTTTTCCTTTTAAAAAGATTGCCAGTATTAGTTGATATCTGCTTATGGTTCAGAGGTTTCCTGTGTTTGCTTTGTGACTGCTTGATGTTTTATTATCCTGTATTACTGTTTATGTAGTATTATGTCTTCTGTTGTCTTGGTTTTTTTTTAAAATAGATTGATTGAGATAGCAGCAAACAGATTCCCTACTTATTTTGACTCGGATGAAAAGCTGTTCTGCATGACCCGTAGCATTCACCTGTACCGAGAGCTGACCTGTTGCAGTGTACTGAAGAGGTATTCTTTTCCAGAGTTTTAAAAAAAAGACAATTTTGACTGGATTGTCTAACAATGTTTGTTTTATATCAAAGTTTTATGATGAGTGATTAATTTATTTGAGACCTTTTCGTGTGGATACCAGCGTGGCCTCCAACAAAGTAATACTGCTACAGAAAGACTGAGATTGCTCTTTTCATTTCATAGCATGTGACTAAGCCACTTAATTTCTGATAGACAATTTCTATGTGATCTGATCCCTGTAAGCCTTTAAAGGGGAGTGGTCATGAGATGGGTGTCTCTTGGATTGTGGAGAGACCATAGTGTAAGAGTTAAATTTTCCATGAAATAGGAGTTTGTTCCTCCAAAGCACAGCTTACTTCCAGGAGGATGGGGACTCTTCCAGCAGTGGGCTGGAGGAGTTGTTTAACAGTCATCAGTCTGAGTGCTGTTCTTGGCAGTGTTGTGTTGTCACGTTGTTACCTTATGTTAATTTGTGAACACGTTTTGCAATGAAAATTAATTAAGCTATATTTTAGCATCATCTTGTGTGTTTTATGTTAGTGGAAGAATTATTTTAGGGATAGCTTTTTCTTCTAATGCAATTTTATCAGAGAACAGCTAGTAACATTATAGAAACATGGAATGGCTTGGGTTGGAAGAGACTTTAAAGATCATCTAATTCCAAACCTGCCGTCACAGGCAGGGATATCACCCACTAGATCAGGTTGCTCAGGGCCCCACCCAACTTGGCATTGAATATTTCCAGGGGTGGGACATCCACAGCTTCTGTGGAGACCTCTGCCAGTGCCTCACTACTCACTGAGTAAAGCATTTCTTCCTAACTTCTAATCTAATTCTTCTTTTAGTTTAAAACCATTGCCCCTTGTTCTGTCACTATCTGCCCATGTAAAATGTCACTCTGCCTCTTATTTATAAGTCCCTTTGAAGTACTGAAAGGCTACAGTGAGACACAGCTTCCATGTCCACTTTACTTGCTGTCTGCCATTCAGGGGTTGTACAGCCTACTGTTGCTAACTAGAGGCCTTCCAAAACTGCCTCTTGGAGAGGTCCTGCCTTGGGCCCTGTGAGCCTCAGATTCCTTTCCAAATCTCTAATACATGCAGATGTTAATGGAGGTGGTGTGTGAGGAGTGAAAAAGAGGCACCGACTTTCAGCTTATTAAAGGAGACTTTATTTTTAAAAAAATCAGGGTTATAAAATGGTTCTGTTGTGTAAATAAAGCTATCAGTGACTTTTTCTTTCTGTTTAGGATTATGTCTTTGGAAGAAGAAATTATTGCAAAGAAAGTTAAACTCATAATAATTGACTCTGTTGCTTCAGTTGTCAGAAAGGAGTTTGACACAAAACTCCAGGGCAATCTGGCAGAGAGAAGTAACTTTTTGACAAGGGGAGCATCAGTGTTGAAGTATTTGGCCGAGGAGTTCTCAATACCAGTAAGTTGTTCTTTTTTTTCTAAGTTTTGCCTTACAGTATCAAGAAATAAAATCAGAAAAGAAGGAATGACAGGAAGATGAAAACCAGAACATGATTCTAGCAGGAGTCTTCAAGCAGGTATCAGTTGGAAAATAGTTGGGAAATGGAAGAATAGTAATTGTTCTGCTTGGTGGGTTTCTTCTGTGATTTTTTTTTTTAATTTCATAGAAATTATTTTTATTTTTTTGTTAATTTGGGACTTTAAATAAGAAATTACAAAATTCTGCACCTGTGTTTCAGTGCTTTGTTTTATTTATTTTTTTTCTGAAGCCTTACATTTCATTGCCATTAAATATTGTTTATCCTGATGATTTCTTTGTACTGCATTGTCACTCTGACTAGTGCATACTCTGGGTAGGTGAAGATCTTTTTCTGCCTCTGTTCATTTTACTTAAGTTAATAGAATCTCAAAAAGTTTTATGCTCTGGAACAGTGTAAATTCCTTTTGCAACTGATAATGTATGCTAATTCCTGCAGAAGGGAAGGTAATAGCTCAGCTATCCTTGTCTGTGCACTTGCCCATAACATACAAAGGAACACATGAACACAGTGCAGGGATTGGGTGGACCTGATCAAAAAGTGCTTCAGAAGATATAAACTGTTTGTATATGTTTGTATGTGTGTTCATGATATGACCCACAAATGGTCATATCAAAAGATGTAATTGAAACTCAACTGTTTAAAGTATTTCCTTGTATGGGTAACCTACTCATCACTCCAGTGTAAGAGAGAAGCTGTGGTAAGAATGTGAGTAACACTGGTGGGGCCTTTTTCACTCTGATGCTCTTGAGGTCACAGAAATTATCACACCAGAAATAGGAAGTGTGGAACTGGCTGATGTAACTTAAGAGGAATGGATTTCCTTCTGCCATGTGACTTCTAAAGACTTCTGATGGAGAAGATTAAACCCTGTCTAGTACCCTTAAAGTTCATGTACAAAAGATAGCATCCTAGTCAGTGCACCCAGTAATGTTTATAGTGCTTTAAAAAGCCAGGAAAGAATTGTGTGTAAGCATGTACACTCTGATATTTTGAGAAAATATTATGCAGTCCTTTGAGAAAGTAAAGGTATTTTATGAGAGGATATTATTTCTCTCTATTTCTCGATTCTCCTTTAGATAGCCCCTGCTCCTCCCTGCATCTTCACTGAAATGGTGAAATTGAGCTGGATTTGAACCTCTGACAGTTCAGGCTGCTGTCCTGCTTCGTCAGAGCAACAGTGTTGATATGCACAAAAGTTTTAGCATTGGATGTTATGAAGTAGACTGTGATCCTGATTCTTCGTATAAGAAGAATATAAAGCTCTAACATTTAGAGGTTTCATTATGTTAAAGTTGACATGTTTGAGACATTTGCAGTACCTGATGTGTTGGTCTGTTGAGATTCTTACTGTGAACACTTTAGTAAGGAGTTCTGTGATTTTTGGCAGGAACTTCTGCTTTGGTTGCAGCCTTTGGCCTTTTGAATTGGTCCAAGAGATGTCTTGCCTTTTAAATAAAATCTTTAAAGATCCACGTAGTTATGTGTAAATATACAGATGGAAAGCCTGTATATATTTACAGTACCTATTGATTAGATTTGTCAGTTTAGTAAATGAAAATTCAACTCCGATTTTGTTTATCGTCATCTTTAGCAAGCATTGCTTGTTGTTTGGTCCTGGAGTATTTTAAAGATTTGTTAAATTTTATGTTGCAAAATTAAGAAGTTTTATTAGCTAAGAATTTTAGGAGGGCCTTGGCTAGAGATTTGTGTTCTTGCAAATATGGATTCCTAGGCAAGACTGTGGATAGCACAGAAATCCAATGTCAGAGTGTGTTATGCATCTGCAGGTGTTGGCACATACTACAAAACAGTCTGCTGTTCCATACATTGCACTAACTTCCCTTACAGAGTATCCAGGGTTGTCATTGTAACTAACTGTGTTGGAGCCATTTCAGATGTTTTTACTTACATAGAAAATCATAAATATAAATTTGGTACTAAGGACACTAAATGGCAAAGTGATTTTAGATCACTGATAAATTGGACACATGAATAGATACGTAACACTTCATGGCAGAATCAGTGCAACTAAATACTAAACTGGGCAACAATTAGAGGGACTCGATCTGAGGCTGATAGGATTTGAAGTTAAAGTCAATCCTTTTGGCTGTAGCTAAAGGTCTGGTGAAAAACTTTGAGTAGTTGAACAAGGGAATTGGAAATTAGGAGATACTGGCTATAACTGTTATTGAAGCAGTACATCTGCTGTTGACAGTCTACAGTGGATGGTGAAAAATCAGCTTCCAGAGAACAGCCTTGAAAATTAATGGGGAAGAGCAGTCTTAGTAATGAAGACATAACATGCTTTCTTTGTTTGGCTTAGCTAAGGAAATGTTAAGGGCTTCTTCATTAGTCAATGTGTACCTACTTGGCAAAGAGGTATTTGATAAAAGCTCTCTTTGGCTGACACAGGTGTACCACAGTTCTGCAGTTGGAAGCTGAATTAAGCAAGTTCAGACTTCAAATAAGGGGTGTGTTCTTACTGGACTAATTAATCACTGGAATGCATGACTAAACATAAATAGCTGCTTACCATGAGTATTTTTAAGTGGGCATTCCTCCTCCATTTCCTAAAAGGAAAATGGATTCAAACAGGATTAAATTTGTGGAAACCCTGTGCTACCATGTTATGTCTGAGTCTAAAGGATTTTAATGTAGTTCTTTTTGTTGGCATTATAAACTTTCTAACTGTTTATAATTGTGTTCATGGTGTCAGGTTATTGAGTTTGATTTGCAAAAGTGCCTAGCATGCATAGTTTTTACCAAACTGAAGGGGAGTTGTTTCAAACTCAAGTTTAAAATGCAATGGTGTATTTGGAAAAAAAGGTGACCTTGATTGTATCAAAACTGATGGTCATTGTTCACCTCTCTGCACCTCTATTTTCAGTTTGTAAGATGGGAATAACAGAACTGTTATTCCATTGAGAGAATGCTGTGAGGATAGGGTCATTACTAATGACAAAGCACTTGTACTGAGTCCAGGACAATATATAGGTGCTCATTGGGAAGTAACAATTGCTATCCTCAGTGTAAAATATTAAAAAGTTGTGCTAAATGAAACCTTAGTCCATCTCTTGAGACAAGAAAAAAAAATTAACCATATTAATTGAATGGTACCATCTTAGCTACTGAGTGAAGCTGGTGAAAGTGGTTTCTGATTGTCATTTTTTGCTTGACTTAATTTTTTTTTGTTGCTATTTGTAAAGTACAACTAAAAACAAAGATTTGGGTTTTTTTTGTAATTTATGAACATTAGTAAAGCATAAGTTTTTTTCTCAAAAAGTGAAGTATGCTGCCTGCTCTCCTTTTTTTTGATCTTTTCTTCCATGTAACTTAGCAGTAAGCCTGGTTTCCTTCTAAGCATTTTAAATGATGCTAGGAGCAAGAGACATCACAAGATTTAGATCACTTATGGTCTGTTGACCCGTGACCTGGCAGCCATACTGATGACTGAACAATCACTGAAGCTTTTGCCTCCATGGGGCACTATGTAGCAGTGTCCTTTTTCCCTTTTCCTACACAGAGCTGTAACCAAAACATAGTTTTTTTTCTGCCAGGTTTGGTTGGGACTAGCCAGTCAGATCAAAAGCAATTGCTAGAAACTGAGAAGGACAGCTTGCTTATCAATCAAACAAAAATCCCCTTTATTTTTGAAAGTCAGGGAATATGCAAATCTATATGAAAAATTTGCATTACCTTTATCTGTTAATAGAGCACCTTGTAGCTGAGAGCATTTGGATCTGAATATCTTCTCTTAAAATGTATGTTGAAGCTGTCTACCAGGTTACATATTTAAGCAACAGTAATCAGCCTGTATGTTTCCTGTCTAACTTCATGCCTTCCTTAGCCTTCTGAAAAAGAAACCAAGCAAAATACACCTTGGATTTTCTTTCTTCTCTTCATATTCACAGGAAACTATTTTATTAGTAGGTGGCATTCAGTGAAAGTAATTCAGTGTTCATGCTAGCCGAGAGAGATATATCTCCTTTTCAGTAAAAAGCTAAAACTAAAACCCAATATGACTACAATTGTTGAGATTTAAATATTTACCTTATAAAATTTCTTGTTTATGGACTCTGATTTTCAAGTCGTTAATACATGAGAAAATGTGTGAAGCTGGCTAAACATCTCGATAAAAAAGTATTCCACAAGTGGCAGTTGCAAAACTAAACTGCTTTAAGCATTCTTTTAAATGTCAAATTGAGACTGAAGATGAAATTTGCTTTGTAAAACCTTAGGGCTAATCAAATTACAACACTTGCTGTCCTTTATGCTTTTGTCTGGATTGTGTTCTTAGATCACTGATGTGAGCCTTTGTTATTTATGTTCAGTATGTTGGTTATTATTACCAGCAAATGTCTAATAGTATGGTCTTTTAAAAAACTATTTGTTTTTTCTTAAAATATGAAATAACTTACAATGAGAGACTTTAATGTCTCATGTATGATCATGTGTGATTTTTAGTGCAAATGAAAGACAAACCTTATGTAATTGTTCTCTAATGCTTTTATTTTCTATGCTAAATAAATTAACAGTAGCCAAGAAGCCCACAAATTCCACAGGTAATATTTTTTACCCCTTTAGAATCTTGTGCTCTGTTTAAAAACTAAAATACAATTGATATTTATAATATGACAACAAATCTGTCACAATTTTCTTTTCACACTGATCTCATATTTTTTTAGTTTGTTCTTCACAATCACTTATGCATTGTGCTCTGTAAACTTATACACAACATTTTCATTTACTTTAGAAAGCCAAATGTTTAGCTAAATGTATATTTGCTTTTAGGTTGAGTAAGTTTTTTCTTCTCAAAACCAGTTCATGTTCAGAAATTACTTGACATCTGTAGTGCCTTTTCTGATGTCTTTGGTTAAGTGTTTAATTGTATTGTCTCAGCTTCCTGCAGTAAAATGTCTCAAACCTGAAGTGCTTCTGTTGGCACTGAGGGAGTATTCAAACTGTTAGTTTTCTGTTTGTTTGTAATCAAGTATTCCCATTTGGCCTCATTCCTGCTGCTTTTTATTCCGTTTCCTCATAGATGGTTGCTGGTCACGTCCTGTGCACCTGCACTATTGCTGTTCTGATATTTTAAAATATTATTTTATGGAGTGCTAAACAAATTCCCAAATGAAAGATTTCTGAAGAAAAGTTATTTCGATGCCACTTTGCTTTGAATTGGAAAAAAATATGTAAATATGGTAAAAATGGAGAGTTGATTTGTTGTTACATTATGTAGCAACACTGTATACTGACTTTTCCAAAATTATGGGGTTACATTAGACTTTCAGGTTTTTTTGTGTGTATCAGGACTGTGAGCTGCTGAAATGCAAACTTGGTTCTTATACTTTGCTATTTTAATAGTATGTTTAATGTATGTTTAATACCAGTGTTACAGAAATAGTAATTGAATTATCTTTGCAGGTCGTTTAAATCTTGAGTAGGAAAAACTTTACTTGCAAAACTTAGAGAACTGGTTTCATTTTGAGGTTTCTAAAAAGAGAAATCTCTAAGTTATACCACATTTAAACGTGTTTCTTTAAGGAAGAGTTAACCTTATGAGAAGAAAACATTTTGGGACTGAATTTAACTAGCCATATTTAGGCCAGATGTAGTTCAAATTGTTTCTAGTGGTGAGAATTCAGTGGAAAGCATGGGTCCTTTTCTGTTAAGGTGCTGATATTTATGTATAGTGTCTTGTCACTCAAGTTTTAAGCATATTTTTGGTTTGTGTATATATGTGAACTTGAATACCCTTTCCAACTGCTGATAGAAGCATTTTTGTATTTCTGCGTAATCACTGAACTCCTGGCCATCTGCTTGCTCAAGGTTTACATAATAATGTAGCTCTCCTTTCAGTCTGGAGCTGGTACTTGGGTTGTTCCTCTCCTCCTCCCTTCATATGAGTAGCTGTCATACTTTTTTTCCCTGGAATGTGTGTATTTCTCTAGGCAGCAGCATGAAAGTTATAACAACGTGACTGATTAGAAGACAGAGTAGTGCATTTGAAGAATTTTATTAAGATAATTCACCAGCTTCTTGAAGAAACTGATTAGTCCTCTGATTAACTTAGTCTTATGCTAATCATGCTGTGAACATCATTCACAGAAGCATAAGTGTTTAGAATAATGTGGATATTGCAGGATTTGCTGACTTTATTCTTCTGTATGACACAAAGGATCTTTGAGTAGCCCTAACTTTGTTTTGAGCCATTGAAAACACTAGTTAATTTGTTTCCTAAGTCAGGAAGGTTGCTTCCAAAACTAACTTTTTTCTAATAAAAACCAATACTTGTTCTCTTCAAGATGTTTTACTTCCCCTGCACCAAAATTCGTATTGGTGTTCATGTCCTCATTAAATGGTGAACTGAACAGTGTTAGAAAATGACATTTGTGCTGGCTGTGTCAGATTTTTTAATTTCAAACATATTCTATTTTGGTGTAAAGAGAAACACCTAACCTTTTCAGTGTGCTTCATCAGTTTAAGTAACAAATAATTTGGTGAGACACTGGACCAGGTTGCCCTGAGAAGCTGCAATGCCCCATTCCTGTAAGCATTCAAGGCCACATGGAATGAGCAGCCTTGCCTGGTAGAAGGTTCCCTGCCCATGGCAGAGGAGTTGCAACTGGATGATCTTTAAGGTCCCTTCCAACCCAAACCATTCTATGATAAGATTTCCTACCTTGTTATACCTAGCAGTGCTTTCATGCCCAGAACTAAGTCTGTAGCTTTGTTTCTTTAAATTAAGTGTTACCCTTTGTTTTTTTACGAGTATCTGCTTAAAAAGGAAGTGTCAGAATTTCACATTTATGTGAACAGAGCTGTTTGTGAAGTGTGATTTGGAATGAATTTTAATTTGTGGTGTTGTTTACTTGGGAAATCATGATGGTTAAAGGGGATTTAGAGAACAGTGTTATTTCTTTGTCATTGCTAAAATTTAATAAACTCTTTTTTTTTGTCAGATTGTTTGTTTCAATTATCCCTCCACTCCACAGTACTGAGCAAAAAATAGTTTTGATAAAAGGGAGTTAATTCAACTGTCAAGTGTTGTTAGAGTGGCAAAGTTAGATGGTTTTGTCTTCTCATGTGGTTGTTAAAAGTTATCCTTGGGAGGCACAACTTTGTTTGAGTTTAAGATGTCTGGTTAAAATGCAGTTATAACTAACTTCAGTACTGCTGCCATTTGTGTTCTTTTTTATATGTCTGGGGAATATATGTTTCTGTAGTTTATGGCCTGACACTGTTCCTTTTGGACCTTCTATTCTGTAAAATGCTTAATACTGCTGAGGAAAAGGAATGAGAAATGGTAGAGCAACGTTTCCTGTTTTCATGTGGTGGTGAAGTATAGCAAAGGAGGTAGTTTAAAGTTATATGATACTTGAATTCTGTTTGCTTTTTCTTTTAAAGTATTCCCTTCATTGCTTTTTCCATTTCACAGTGCAAGTGGCTTTGCCAAAAGCTATCATTCTGCACAATTGCACATATGAAATTATGTAGAAGGAACACATCAGGATTAACATATAGGAGAGGGACTTGAGATGAATGAGATTTTATAACCAGATTTTTGATCTGCTATACAATTGTGCACAATATTTCCCATAAAGGAGGGCAGGCACTTTCTCTGATATCTGCCTTGACTTGAATTTCTGAAAGACGTCTTCTAAAAAAAAATGAACAGTTTCTTGTGTCCTCTAACCCTCATTGTTGTTACACATCTCTGGGTTACCTTCAGATGATTTACATGGTCTTGAAAGTGAGGTGCCCAAAAGTGGACAATATTCCAGATGAATCTCTACCAAAGTTTAGGTATGGAGAAGGATTTCTTCTCATACCTTGCAGGACATCATCTTCTTTATGCATTGTAACACAGTTTGCTTTCTTTGCAACAGCCTGATGCTGTTTACTTACCAATTATGAAGATCTTGGATCTGCATCTGCTGACTTTGTTGCTTAGCTAGTTGCTCCTTCTAATGTTATTTTTCCTGTCTTGTCAAGATGATTTTGAGTTCTAATCTCAGTTTACTTGCAGTCTCCTCTCTGCTTACCTGTGTTTTGCAAGACTGATGATTCTTTCTATTACAGATTCTTTGTGTGGCTAGTGGATAGAACCAGACTTCATACAGACTATACTGTTTTATTTCATAAGAGACCTTTAAACACTGCTGTGTGCCATTTTACAATAAACTTTGCATAGATTAATCTAGGTTGTAGCTTTCTAGTTTTAGTAATATACCTATATAGGATGTTCTGCTGCTAAACTAAAAGTACAGTATTTGGTGGGGAGTTTTTGTTTTGTTTTTGTTTTTTCCCCCTGCCCTATCACGCTGTTACCTGTATGTGCTGTAGAAACAAAAGTAATTGTACTGATGGACTTTTAAGCTTTGTGTTAGGAGTTTAGGGTTTGACAGGATGTACTCTTTTGACTGTATGAAAAAATGCCTGAACCTTTAGGCCAATAATCTATTTGTGACTTTGCAGAGAAGTAATTATGTTTTGAGTATGCAAATATTTTTGCATTTTTTCTTGTCTTGTCCTCTCTTTTTATTTAAACTGTTCAGTTCTCTAGGAATATTTCTGCATTTGCATAATGTATCGCTGAATGTGATTCTCGTTTTTAGACAGGGTAGCAATGCAAAGAATAGCTGACCAGATTGCAAGTTGTTAGAAAAATCTTTTTGGGTCTTGAGCTCCTTTTTGAATCTTGATCTCCTGTATTAGTGATTTGATTTCCAGATTCTCTAGCATTTGTTTGCCTTTTGGTTACTCAGCCCCAGGACTTCAGGGAATAATGAGGACCTGCTATGCAATTGTTACTCGTAAATAATCTTATACCAGCTGTCCTGAGCATAAAGGGATGGAGATAAAACAAAATTAATATTGGGCAATGCATATGTCTCTTATAATAGAAATGTGCCCAGAGATCAAAAGTAAACGTTTACTTTCTTGGAAACTGGTGGTAGTAGAAATGATGGTACCATTTCTCTCTTTGTCTGTAGGACTACCTTGTGAGAATGTTGCAGTCTTGTGAAACCAGGTGCCCTGCTGGGGCTGCTTTTTTGATCAAGTATTGTCTGGAAGCTTCATGATGCAGTCTTCTGTTAACTACAGAACCTGCCTTTGCAGTCTGCAAAATTTCCTCTCTTTCCACATGTGATAACAGACAACCAGACTAAACTATTGCAGCTAGATAGCTGATGATCCTGTACTGCCTTGAAAATAGGAGCATCTAGGTTTACAGGACAAACTTTTCTGTCTGCTTTTTCTTCTGCTGTTGAAGCTCTTGTGCATTAGAAGAGTTCTTTGTTTTGCTCTGGTTTACCCACTCTGTTTTGCTTGGAATTGTAATCCATGAGCTATAACATAAGGTCTCCTGAGAAACTTCATTCTGACTTTTCTACAAGAAGACTCCATCTTCTTTATTGAGAACAAATATGTTTTATGTCATTGTTCTTTGAAGTTTCAGCTATATGTGTTGATTTGTTCACCCCAAATTTCTAAGAAAACCCATCATTTTAACAGCAAGCATTTTAATTCATTTGGCAGAAATTCGGTATGAAACTGAGGGAGAGCCATTTCAAATACACATTCCATTGAGAGTCTACATAATCTCAGCAATCTTATCAAAACTATCATGTTGCCTTTCTCTAAAATGCATAGCTATATCTCATTTGAGAATATAGTATTTCTTCTGTAATATAGTGGATAGGCAAAATGAGATTTTGAGGGTTTTATTGATAGGTCTGAACAGTTCTCTGCAAAGTTTTGATTAGACAGAAATGAATGAGCTGCTGATTTTTCTTGGTGAGACTACATCTGAATTTTAGTAAGACAGAATCTCTTTTCCGCTCAATAGTCCTAATACTCCAATTTGGATAAGCTGCATTGCCTGCCCTAGCATAAAAATAACTGTCTTTAGATTCCAGGATTTTCCGTACTTTACTATTGTATTTATTATCTCTCATACTTTTGACCTAGTCAAAGAGTGCTTTTCTCCTTAACAGTATCTGAAGTCTTTACTGGATTTTTGGCGGTCCGTGGTATTATATTTTTCATTATGTCCTGGTTAGCAAGATCAGTTCTAATACATGAACTCAACACTGGTTTTTTTTCAACTGAAACCCTTAGTTTTTGAGAGAAAAATTGCTTTAGAAGTGTTTACTGCTTAAGATGTTTTTTGGAGCTTCATAAAGATCTCTCCTAGGGAAAAAAAGGAGCTTGCTTAAGACTGCAGGCATATGCTCGTGCTCTGGGTACATTACTTCTCAAGAAGATAAGCAAACTGGCTTCATATGTTGGCAGTCTTTGAAACACCAGACTGCAATTATTTTCCTGTAAAGCTTATGAACAATAGTAGGAAGCTACAACTGGATAATAATTCAATGTAGGGTGATGTGTCTTTCTCTATCAGTCTTAAATTTTTGCATCATCTAAGTCTGGCGTGTGTTGGGCTTGTGTAACTTCCTCTGGTTGCATGGAAGAGCTCCATGTCACAGCTCTTTCTGGCACTGTAATGGAAACAGTCATACCTGGGCAGTGTGTACAAAGTTCCTGAGGAGGCCTTGGGTATGGAACATATACACAGAACTAGAGTGCTGTATATCAGAGCAGATCTGTTTTGTTCTGCTTTTGTGATGTGCCTAAAATGGAGCTGCTAGAAGCAAAGAGAGGCTGCTGAAACACTTAGTGTAGCCTGCTCCTGCTTGTCATGTTTTCAAGGAGGAGATTGACAATAGTGAAGGACATAGTTACTGTAGAGATACTGTTTGGGGTTGGCAGCAGCACTTCCTGCTGTGTCTCCTTTCTCACTTGGCTTAAGGGAGTCACAGAAGAGCCACCACCAGGAAATCCACTCACCTGCAGTTGTTGTTCTGAAGTTGTGCCTGGGAAAGAAGACACCAGATACAAGCTGCAAGCAGAATAAGTTGTCTGTGCAAATCACAAGTGACACATGGGCTGTAGGTTAATTGAGCCTGCTTACAGAAAGCGTGAGTAGTCCAAAATCAAGAGGGAGTCGGCCCATGACAGAGATTAAACAGCAACAAGAGGATAATGCATGCTTTTTTCTTTCCTACCTTCCTTGTAATTCATTTCACTGTCATGTTTGCAACTGGTTTGTGCTTGCTTATGAGCCTGAACCAGGTTGTAAACCAGCTGAAAAAGCACACCAGGGAAAAAAATGTAGTGGGCAGTTGTGCAGCTGAACAGGCACTGATGTAGGCAGAAAGGAGGGGCAGGAATGCGTGGTTTCTGGCAGCAACATAGATTTTGAATGTAAAAGTGCATCTTCAGTAAAAAGGGTAGTATAAGTAAAAATGCTAGCCAGATTATTACTCAGAATAAGCTAAGAAAATGTATGTTAGGTGCTTGGAACAGTCTTTAAACTTTTAACAGTTCTAGGAAGGACTGTATAACATACCATTATTATAATGCTTTATGCTTTGACTAAAGGTGAGCAAATGCCTGGTTGTATACAGCCTACCCTTACACTGCTTAGGGCTTTTGTGCACTATTAGGTCAGTGTGCTTGTTTTAATCTGCATATTCAGGTTTTAAAATGCATCATAACGTACTGTATTTGGAGTTATAATATATCCATGCATAATGAATTATAGCTGAGGTCAGAAATTATGCTGAATAGTAGTTTTCCAAACCACAATATTTCTTCCTGTGCTAAAATTCAGGATAAAATGTATAACAATCCATAAAATAGCTGGTACAGTTCATAGCATGCTTGAGTTCCCTCATTATTACTAGTTTCACATCCATCTGTCAATATGCTATGGCTAAACTATTACCCAAGGTTTTGCAGCTGCTGCTTTAAGAGTCTGTATAATGTAGTTATCTCCAGCTCCTGTTTTTTGTCTGCTAGTAAGAGGAAATTTTGCAGAGAACTTACTAAATTGTCCAAGACAAGTTCAAGTTCAGGTGAAAATCTGTGATCTTGATTTAACTTACTTGGCATGTGGTACTTTTCCTGTTCTTTTAGTTGAACTACATTGGCTGAAACAGTTGGTTTAAGAAGTAGTGGTTTGTTTAATCTCATTAGAAGTTCTGGACGTAGTTATAGTCCTGTATTTTGTTGTTCTGTTTTGAAGAACGTTTTGTGCCAATTATAGTTGCTGATTTGACCTGAAGATAGACCCTGTAGAGAGGCCTGATTTGAAATGAATGGGGCTATGGGTGGTATGCATGGGGCTGTTTGTTTTGACACCCTCTTAAAACATGGATGAAGATGATACTGTTTGCAGCAAAGATAGCAACTGATGTAGAAAGCAGTATGTATGTAGATTGCCAAAGTACTTTCTTTCTGCATGATACTGAACAGTTACTGGAGAATAACAGTTCAGATTATTGCTAAAACAAAATAGTTTCATGCTAGTTAGTTGGAGACGCCAAGTCTCCAGAACTATTTGTGTGGTCCTCTGTGTGTGCGTGTGCTTTTTTAAAATTCCAGTGCTGTCATATTCCAAGGACCACAATTTGTAAATCCTGATAGATACCCACTTTTTAAATTTTTGATGCCAGGTAAAATCGGTTAGCATAAATACTACATTTCTTAATTTACAAAGTAATACTTGTGTATATTTAAAAATTTTCTTTTTGTCTTCTAGAATAATGTAATTTTTGCTGATAGGATATAATGAAATATTTGCCATCTTTTAAAAACCAGTGGTAGAGAAAAGATTGCATAGTGCATACCTGATTATTGCACCTGCATTTGGACCAGTCATTCACCTCTGACTGGATCTCTAATATGTCTGATATTGTTATTTTCATGCTAAGAGCAAATTATTAGCAGGCATTAAGTGGTAGTAGACTGGTCTGTCACTAGATTTGTATTTCAGTGGCCTTCATGTCCTGTTTTTTTGGTTTTTTTCTGTTGGAGTGTTCGGCAGTGGGGTTAGTTTGAAAAAATATCTTCTTATTTTAATGCTAATTTTTACTTTGAGCTCTGTTTGCCCTAAATCACTGCTGTGTTGCAGTTGGCTTTGCAATCATTCCTTCTGAAGGAATAATTGACTGGGAAAAATAGTTGTGTGTTTCTCCTTTCAAGGACAAACAATTTGCAGAATCCTGTACTCTCTTCATCACTGCAGTTGAGTCTTTGCATGGTAGAGATAAGCATTGCAAACTGGTGAATATGTCATGGATTGTTGGTACAATGACTTAGCTACTGCTTTTTTTCATAGAGCCCTCCAAATATAAGGAGATGCTAAACAGAGGAGATTTGTGAATAGCCAGAAAATGAGAGCTTGTATAGCAATACCAATTACACAATTAAATTTGCTGTTCCTGGACTGCAGTAAACTACTGGAACACTGTAAGTTTCACCAACTTGTGTGGCATCAACAAGGCAACCTGAGTGGTAGATGCTGCTTAATAATGTGAACCTAGCCCTGGTACACTTGTAGAGCCTTCTGGACTCTGGAGCAGAAAACCTAAGAATATGTAGCCAGGCCCAAAGCCTGTTCATGTCATGCAAACTCTGCAATTGATTGTATTAAATCTAACTTTATCGTAAGTTTGGGGCTTTTTAGCTGTGATGTTCCTCAAATACTGAGAGTGTCCAAAGAAATGCTGGTTAAGAATGATCAGTGACTTCACCCCAGTTCATCTGAAGGGTAGACAACATTGACTCTTGGCATAGTAAACTGCTGTCTTTCTAGCAGCTGAATAACTGACACTTAAGATTCTTTTAAGGAATGATATAAGTAATTGGTTTTTTTTAGGCAAAACGTAATTTAGGTTTGGTGCATAAATTTTGCTAAATGTGAAGAGAAACTCAAGGAAAATGAAATTTCTGTGGTACCAGACAAAGAGGCCTGGTTCATGATGCTGTGGTGATAAAAGTCATACAGATTGTATTTCTGAAATCTAAAAAATACACACAAACTCATTGCTGTCATGCTTCTGTCAGAAACTATAGATGGAATTATAGTGTTAAAATCTTTTTGATCAGTGCCAGAATTTTTTCAGTAATCAATGCACTAACACAGTCTGTGACCTCAGAATATTTCTATTTCTTCAGCTTTTTCCTCATCTTCAGTAAATCTGCTTCTTGATTCAGAGTTGTAACTGATGAGGTAAAGGTATAGCAAAGAAAGGCTGATAGGAGGTGGTGTGAAAGTTTGGATTTTTTTTAAAATTAGCTCAATTAATGCAGTCAGGAAAACAGCTTTTCACTAGAAATCTGTAGAGGAGCTGGGGAAAATCTATCTGTTGGTCTAGTAAGGGAGAGTATTTCTGCCTGTAAACATTCCTTCATCTTGTTTAGACTGTGTGGAGTTACTGATGAGCAGAGACATTAAGCTTTCCTAGTTTTGCTGTGTCATTTAATCTGAAAATTTCATTTGTGTTTAAATTGCAGGTTTGTAATACACTGTAAGACACCAAATGCTTGTGGTCATTTGTATCCCTTTGTATGTGAGTGATCTAGTGAAGTACGTAGTACTGATACGCTTAGTCGTTTGGCATTAATTAATTTCTTTTGGGATCCACTCTCCTAGAATAGGCATGTGGGAGTTCTGTCAGAAGAATAAAGACAACAGGTTTTTTTTTTTGTTAAATACAATTACTTGTAAGTCATTTTGTTGAGCAAACAGCTTACAGTTTTTGATGACAGTGAAATGGAAGCAGAAAGCTGACATTCCTTCCCCTTCCTGCACCAAATTTTAAAGCAATTGGAAGTGAAAACTGACACTGAGACCTCTCGAATTTTTGCTGTCATCACCGTGGAGCTTCATGTATTGTATGTGGCAGCTGAGAACATCTGTCTTACTCCTAAAGGTTTTCTTTTTCCTTTGCTTCAGCAAGTGCCTCAGAGATACCTCCTGTTTGGCAGGTGAATGTGTTTTATTGGTTGTCCTTCCTCTTAGCCCCTCTAAATGTCCAGTTTGAAGACACCTTTAAATCTACCATCTTGTTACACAAGTCTCAATATTTAATCTGATTTCAATATCAAGAGTGACTTTTTTTTGGAAGTGGTGAAGAAAGTGGCAGTGGAAATTAAAGTTAGACCCTTTAGTGTGATTTTCTTGCTAGTCTTCTTTTTTCCTCTCCCCTTTTGGCAGTCTTCACTTTATCTGTTCAGGGCTGAAGAGATGTTACCCACGTACTTTACAACAGCCATTGATTTACAGTGCCTATTTAGTCATGGTTGAATTTCTTGGATTTTTTTTTTTCTGAAATAAGCACAACCACATTGTCCTGGTCAGTTAGGATGAAAATGTGTGTGGCTGAAAAATTCAGGCTGTACTCATCAGACTTAGACTCACTAATATTTTATATATGTGGTTGAAGGTGAAATACCACTCACAATTTTTTGATAATGCTGTTGACTTTTGTAAATGCATAAATATGTAATCATACACAAATAAAGATGCACTTTATGTGGTATTTCGTTTTTTTTCAGGAATAACTTTTTCATTGGGATGCCAGGATGCAGTATCCTTGCATTTTAACTTGTTCACTCGTATTCTACTATAGTTCCTACATCCTTTTGTAAGGAACTGCTGTGTCTAAGTGGTCTTTTATTTTTAAACGTTGTTATCCTTGTGTCAGATTGTTTTCTTGTATCCTTCTCTCCTCTGCCATTTTTTTAGTTTTGCAAGTATTTCTCCAGTCTTTTGAGACCTTCTTGAAGGCTAAACCTGACCCGTTGTATTCAGTTCCTTCATTTGTGGTGCTGATGCAGGAACAGTACAGGGGATTTTTAGTGCTACTGTGGTTTATTTATTCCTCTCACTTCAGTTAGAGCACTAATTAGACAACAGATGTGTTTTTCAGCTGTATGGGTTAAGACTAAACTTAAATGTGTCAATTCTTCTAAGGTGTGTTTTCTCTATTGATATAATGGCAGGGGATTTGCAATAAATAATTCCACCAATGGTCTCTAATTATATTGAAACTATAGGTACTGGATTTTGAGTCATCAAAACTTAGAATTAATTCCTTGTGCTACAAGTCATTACAATCCATTTTTTCTTCATATTTTTAGACATTGAAATGTTAGCATTTACATTAAATACTAATCATAGAATCACTTTCAAGAACTATAAGCAGATTTTACATTTGTGTGAGTTTTTTGGTTGCTCATTCTGTGCAAACTGCAAAAATGCTCTGGCAATGTTGGTAGAATATAAAGACGATGTAGAAAGGAGCCAACTACCTTTAAAAAGAGGAATTATGAATCCTAGACTTGTTTTCAATATTTTCTGAATACCAATTATATAGATAATGCTGGAATTGTATTCTGTTCTTCACTCTTTATTGCATCAGCCCATTGTCATTAATTTTGTGTTCCATCGATGGCTTTTCAGAACGTGTTTATGGCCTTTTGGTAGGAAAACATATTCTAGTAGCTAGACATTGAAGTAGAAGTTGTTTGGATTATATTCTTAGCTGTGTTGTCTGGTATCTCCCCTGGCTCAAGTTTGATAGGCAAAGGAAAAGGCCTGTGGATGAGGAATTTTGTGGCAAATCTTATTTGCTCAGTGACTGAAGTAAGCACAATATTCCTACTGTAATGTCTAACATACTGTTCTATAGTGACTTTGGGTGGTTTTTTTTTAGGTAAAGGTATTGAGTGTGTATTTTGCACAGTGCCTGATTAAATTTGCTTTTGGTTGTGACTGATGTTTGGCTGTTGCTTATGGAAAACTGGTACTATTCTACAAGCAAATCAATTGTGTTAATTTAGATTCTTGCAACAAGTGTCTAATCAGTGCTTGCTGGAGAATAATAAATGTAGGTGGGGTAGTGGAGAAACTTATTTTAGTATGTTGTAAGTTAAATTCCTTCCCTAGTTAAGATTTTACATAGTTGGTGTAGCTCAAGAACTTCGGTATTCACTTTGAGACTGAGTACAACAAAGCCTCAATTACCCACTTGAGTCAGGCAGAGTGCTTTGTTAGCTGAAACATGCTATGGTATTCCTTATTCAGTGGTGATTTTTTCATTATACAATATTTGATGCTCCTGTTGACAGGATTGGGGATTGACTATACTGGAATTTTTTCTGCTAGTTGGTGAAGCCTTTCTCACAGAGCAACAGCCACAAGGTGGTGCCTTTTCATCACCCAAAAGGGAGAGGAACTTCTCTTTACAAAGTTGTGTTGGCTTTCAGCCTGTAGCTTGGCAGAAATGGGAAGTTCAGATACTAAGGTGAGTGTATCCTTTTCTCCCTGAATGTAGAGTGAACCCAGTCATTCTCTGTTCTTTCCAGCTTTTGTGTTTGCAAACTGACTGTGATGCTCAGAAGTTCAGAACTAGAAGAGAAAGGTAATGGCTTGGAAATAAAAATTGAGCCACGTTGGCTGAATCATGAAAAGATTCACCCTGAAATACTGAAGTTGTACAGACCAGGGAGGATGTATGCTGCCAGAATGAAATCACACTTAGAATTGCAACAATTTTTCTGTCAGGCTCAGGTCACCTTTATGTAACTGTGCAGGAGCCTGAAAATGAAAGAATGTGCAGTGCTTTAGGCAAGTGCTCTGCAGTTTGGGGAGTGGGCAAAGTGGAACTGGCACAGCCTTGACCATTCCCTTGTAGTTGCATCATAGTTTATCTTTGTGAAGTGAATCCAGTTGAAGATGAGGCAGCTGGAAAATGTTCTCAAGTATTGCCCTCTATTGCAGAATAGGACTTGAGAACAGAAGTACTATAAAGAAAGAGTTTTCACATGACCTATATATAATTCCCAGCTGTGAACCCTCTGGCAAATGAGCATGAAATCCAAAACACAGCTGATAGGGGAAAAGGGCTGTTGTCAGCTCAGCCTGAACACTTCAGTATTCATAGCATGATGCTTTGACAAACAGACATTGGAGTACATCAGAATAATTTGGTTTTGAGATCTGTGCAGGGTCCTCCTCCTAGCTGTGTGCACTTCCAGTTACAGTGGTAATCAGGGTTGAAGGAGAACCAGGTGTGCACCATATTGTACTTCTTTTCCTCCAGAATAACAAGCCTTCAACCCCTTCCCCCCAACCACTCCCTTTGTACCTCTCTGCCAAATTTCCTGCTGTAAATTGGTCTTATGTTTGTCTTTATGTACCTTGTGACCCCTTCAGAATATTTGTGGTATTTTAAACCCTGAATTGTGTGCATGACACAGTGTTTAGTTTGGAAGCAAAGTTTAATCATACATGCTGATTGTCGTGTTTATTTTGGAACCAATAAGTAGGAGGCAACCTTTTATATTTTATTAGTCTGGATGAATTTTCCCTGTTACTTGATAACCATGTATACGTTTGAACTTAAAGTCGATATTCAAAGGAATGCTGGAACACAGATGGCACTTGAATGCAGCCTCTCATCCATTCTGGGGTTGGATTCCATTGGACACCTAAACTCTTGGGTGTTTGTGGTTCACTGTGGTGATAGTGATAGAGTGGCTATTTTGTTTTTAAAGGATTGTGTATCATTCCTCTCTGCGTGCCAGTGAAGCTGGAGAGGGATCTCTTCTGGAAAGAGCAACATTCACATTAGAGGAAAGTCTTTTTATATTTTTCTTCCATCTACTACAAATGAAGGGAGCTGTGTTTGCAGAGGGAGGTTATAGCTCTGTAGCCCTGACCTTATTTTGTTTGCTTCCCACATGTCTGCATTTACAGCAGCATAAGCAAGTATAAGAACACAGTTTGCTACTCCTCACAACCTGCCATCTACCCCTAACATCCTAGCAAAACTGCTCCTGTGATCTGCCATTGATAATACATGTGGTGGTAATTCCAACCCCAAATCTTAACTTTCTTTGAATGCTGAGGGGCTTGGGGAGAAAAAAGGGAGTGAGTTTCCATGAGCCCTCTTTTAATAGAAAGTGATGGAAAAGGATGTAACACAAAGCTGAGACGAATCCACCAGCAAACTTTAATGCAGCATTGCAAGGACATCTGTCTTGAGTATTTTGACTGCTGAAGCAAAGCAATTTTGATGCTAAGTTCTGTACATCATGAAATAGCAGATATTGTATGAGGTAGTTAAAACTGTGTTGTGCGAATAACTCCAAGCTGTAATTTTTCCTGTAATGCTCGTGTTTTTTTTCTATAAGAAGCTTCCTTTCAAGCGAAGTGTTGGAATTCTCCCCTAATAAAGTAGTACACTTTTAAAAGATTTGATAATCCAAGGATTTTTGAGATACCATATGTTTTCTGTTTAAAGCCCCTGTGTAGCAAAATGAAGTGTTGTTTTCATGACAGTTGTCTGGGGATTCTTGGCAAATGCTGTTTCTCTGGTGTTTGCTGTAAGTTTTTTTTCTTACCCCCATATCTGATTTCCTTGATCTTGTGAAAGAAAACAGGAAGTTTTAAGAGCATAATCAAGATAACAGCAAAACCAGGCTAATTCTTTGTGTCTTGTTTTCTTTGTTCTGTTTTTAATTTAATTGAAAATAGCAAGATCTGCTTTAGACTATTATGGTAACTTGAATTCCATACCTCAAAGGTGACTGTCTATTCTTCTGAACCTAGTGTGTATGTTAATCTGCACAGAGGATAATACTTGAAGATAGGATATCAATTCTATGCCAAATTGGATGAATTATTTCTGTCTGTTTTTGGCATGGTGTTCCATTTCACTTGACTGCAGACACAGTAGATGGCACTTGAGTCACTAATTTTATGATGTAGGAAAGAATGCCAAACTCACAGAGCTGTTTGTAGCATTAGGCATGTTTTATTGAAAGAACAGCTTCAAAGGTTTGCTTTCAATTAAATAGTCCTAGGAAGAAAGGAAAACACGCAGAAATTCTTTTTTGGTACAAGCAGGCCATCTCCAAGTCCTTGAGTTTGTTGAAGTTTTGTAAAGACAACTGGGCAGGACATGATCATTCTGAATCATAAATATGTAATGCCAGGTTCCCTTCAAACATGTTGCTGGTGTTTGGTTTTGTAATCTGTTGTTTACAGCATATTCTCTAATACAAGTTCTTTCTTTATTTTCTTCTGGTCTTGCTTACTCCATCAGAACATTTGTGATGTGACCCCTGATAGCAAGTGAAAGATAAAAATCTGCTAACAAAGTGGATATCTAAGAATTTGTCTTGCCAGAACAATTTGAATACCACATTCCTTACTGTGGCAAAGTTTGATAACCAGGGCTAAGAGTATGCTGGTAGCTTTGCTGATCAAAATGTAAACATTTGATTTAGGGTATTCCAAAGTGGTTACCTTATGCTATATTCCATGATGTACCCTTAGCCAGTACTATTCGGTGACTTGTTTATTCTCAACGTTTTCAGTACTAGCATGAGGTAATGGACTGACAGTCCTCAAATCTGGAGCAGCAATATGGACTTCTCCAATAATAGCCTGTCACTATGATTCAGCACTAAGGTTATTGCTGAGTTAAGAAGGTTTAATCAAACTTAGTCCATGATTCATTCCTTAGCCTTTCTGCTGATGCTCTTATAATATTTATTTTAATGAGGATGCTATCAGACTTGACCTAGAATGAGCTTCGTTTACGTTGTCTTCCTATGTTGTTTTATCACTCTGCCAATTCCAGATTTTAGGGTTCATAAAACTGTTTGAAAGCCAAAAATGGATGTTTATTTACTAGAGGACTGAGTTCTAACTTTATCTTTCATTTTGTTTAACCGATGTTGTTAAAATATGGAGAGATCCAAGGGGTGCCTCCAAGTCTTCCAGAAACTGCACCGAGCCGTGTCTCCCTGAGCCCAGTGCTGTATCCCTATCCTGTGGTGGGTCATGGGACCTGTGGTGTACAGAATCTCCTGTCTGTGATGACATTCTTGGGGGACCCAAGTCCTTGTGATCAAGGCTGCAGCCTATGGATGGCGTGAGGTTGGTAGCAGTGCCCTGGTGCTCCGGGCCTGGGGCTGCATGGGAATGCAGGCCAAGCAGGTAAAGCCTCCCTGGCACAGAGGATAGTGGCTGAAATGTAAGTGTGGGATGGCCTGGCAGATTGATTTTCTCATGCTCCCCCAAACCTGTGATGGCGAGTGCCATGTGCTTAGAAGGGTGGAAGCAACCACAGGATGGCTGGAAATGTATCCCATGTCCCATGCCATTGCGTGGAACTGAGTCTTGAAAAGCGAGTCTTACAGTGACATGGCACTCCAGGAAGAATTGAGTCAATTTCAGGAGTGAAACTCCTTTTGAAACCACCTCATAGACACTTGGGCCAAAGAGCATGGCATTGAGTATGTATCACATTCCCTATCATTCCTCAGCCTCTGAAAGATGGAACGATGTAATGGACTGTTAAAGACTACACTAAGACCAATGGGTGGTAGGACCTTCAAACACTGGCCAGTTAGCCAAGGCCACCTGCTTAGTCCACACCAGAGGACCTGCCAATTCAGGCTGGCTCTGCCCAATCAAAATTTGTATGTATGGTAGAAGGGGATAAAGCTCCTATATTGCACACTAAAAACGTGCTGGGCTAAACAGTGTGGGTTATTTCCACCTCTGTGGGATTGCTTTTGCTCAAGGACCCGAGTGCACTTGGTATAGGTATTTATGTATGCTTTACCAGCATTTATGTGATTTGTCACTACATTTGGAAAAAAAATGCTGGATCTTAAATAGGTGTTACCTGGCACAGAGTTTGAACAGTGTGACTTTACAGGGAGATTACATCTTGGTTGTTTTGCTTTGAGTATTTGCCAGCGGGTTTCGTCTCTCAGTACTGCTCTTTCTGACAGGTTTTATGGATGTGTGCTTGACAGAAACATAAAAACAAATAGAAAAATGAATAGAAAGAGGGAATTTTATTTCAGGGTGTCAATTATTATAGCTGTCTACTAGCATGGTCTCTTCATCTCAGGATTAGGACAAGTCCTCTGACGATGTAGCTGCATCTGTCCCTAATTCAGGATGCTCCATTAAGGTTAGAGAGTAATTAAATCCTTTTAGCAGCCAGTCATGTTTTTTTCCTTCCAAGAAGCCAGCTTTTTCCTCTTTGATTGAGTCTCCCCAGCAGGAGGTGCCTTTTTGCTTTGCCAGTTGGAGAAAGCCCACATCCACTTACAAAGACTATACTGGAACTCACAGGCATTTCATTTTAATTCCAGGCAACCATCAGTTTGCTGCTACCTTTGGAACAGTTCAGTTGTGGAAGAAGTGAGCTAATGTGAAGTACTTAGTGAAGCCCTGGGGTTTACAGTTGGAGTAATTAAGGAGAGGAATTGCACACCCTGTACTTGATTTTTGTTTTAATTACTCTTCCTTTGATCTAGTCCCTTGATTTAAATTTTAAGATTTGAATCAACAACCTGCCACAGTATATTGCTTAATTCCTCTCCTTCTCTGCCTTCAGACAAATGTAGAATATTGTTTATGCTTTCTGTTTTTCATTTTGTTGGGGAAGGTTTTGACTGTTACTCCTACTTATTACTTTCTACTTGGAGTCTTTCCATCTCTCCCATCCTCTCCTTTCTTCCTTTCTCCCCTCTTCTGTCCCAATCACTTTCTTTATCCTCAAACATCTTCACTAACGTAACATTCATCTTAGGATGCAGTTGAGAATTGTTGTGACTGTGAATCAGTCCCACTCTTTCCATGTGACTTCTCATTTATTGGAAGAACTGTCTTTGTCACTGTTGCCAACTGCTTCTTGCACTTCCCTGCCTTGGTGGATGAACCAGTTAATTTTAGTTCTTATTTGAAAAATTTTGGTTTTTTACTTCTACCTTGGCATCTGATTTCCCCTTTCCTATGTGAATGTGAATGTTCTATGTCTCAGTTTATCATCATGTCGCTTTTGTGATAAAGCACAAGAGAATTTTCACATGAATTTTTTACATATCTGCAGCGGGGATGTTGAAGCCTGCTAAAAGTCTACTGTGGTTGTATTACTGATGAACAGTCTTTGTTTTTCTGGCAGGTTTTGATTAGTATAGTCTATGGTTGTTGTTCAGGTCCTCTTTGATGGAAAGAAACTACAAGCTTTAGAAAGAGAATGGCAAGTTAAGTCAGAGGCATCAGGCCAACCATCATTTCTTGAAGAAAAGTCACGAAAACATTAATATTAGCATAAAACAAATAAGACTTTAGTTGTTGAAGTCTTATCCAAAAAATCTTCCTGCCAGAAAGCTGCTGGGCAAATATGGAAAATGGTATAGGAACCTGGTCTATCTGCTTTGGAAAAATAAAACTTTATATTGACATTACCAAGATTTGAACTTTGCTTCTAGTAGTTGGATATTTTAGAATTCATCTAAGCTATGTTACTATTAAACTTCTGTTGTCTCTGAGCGGCCACGTGCCCTTTTATATTTTATAAATAAGCAGAAAACTTTTGGAACTTCTGATACAGTTCAATGCACAAAAATGTTAATGGATACATGCTGTACTTGTGATCTCTATTTGGCAATCTATCAATCTTTTTTTTTCTTCAAGAGAAGAAGACTGTGCTTCTGATTTTTCCATGATGATTTGTGTGATCAATGATACAGCTACCTAGTTTTTTAATACCTACCATGATATATTTATTCCTGCTAGCTTTTAAATTTTGCCTCCTTTGTGTATCCTGTTTTGTTGCTGTCCTTGGGAACCCCCAGTGCAGCTGCCCTGTGGCCAGTGGATTTGGGAGTAGGTGAATGGAAGGAGACCTCATTTAGCGCTTTGCCTTATTCGTGAATTTTAGTCAGCTGCTGTTTGTTTTAGTAGCAGCATTACAAAAGTACATTTTGTGGGTTTCTTTAGTTTGGTTATCTACTTGCATCCATTGCATTTTGAATTAACAAAATAGGGGTTGTGTAGGATTTCTTCTGAAACGTAGTGGTATCTAGCTTTCATAATTCTGTATTTAGTGTCTGATATTATTCATCTTAGCTTTGATAATGACAACGAAAAGCCTAATCATTTCTAGTATTATGTGATTCCATGGTACAGCAGAATGTTATGTTGAAATATACCAGGTAAATCTTTCTCCTTTAAACAATGAAACTCCAAGTCTTTATAGCCCTTAAGCAAGCAAACAGAACCTAAGAAATAAGTGGGGAGAACCAAGTATTCAGTATTTTAAAAATGTGAGTATGCATCTTTTTATGCTCTTTGTATTTGAATAAGGTGGTGGGAGCTTCTTTTTGAGAGATTTTTTTTTTTCTTGTCATAGTTAGGACAGTTTCCAGTAAAACTGATCTTCCTTGAGGTTTTGAAGAGCAACAGTGAAATACGTGATAACTACCAAGAATACCTGTCTTGGCTTTTTTAAGATTTCATACCCTATTGTATTTTTCACAAATGCTAGGCTACCTTAAATATTCCATTAAGCTGTTGTGATGTAACAGACATATTTATTTCAGCAGATCTGATTACTCCTAACTGCTTAAGTTGGGATTTGTCATTTACATTGAAGCTATTCTTATGGTAGTGGCTTCCAACAGTTGACACTGAGGTGAAATTTTTGAATGTGGCTCCAAATAAAATAAAATCATATTTGAAAAGCTCCAAGATAAGTGTCAAATTGCATCTTCACACATCTTGCATATGGAAATGACTTATTTATCATAGAATATTTCAGATTGTTTGCTTGCTAAAGAAATCTCATAATCCCTACCTAGTAATGTAAGTGATGTTTTGCTGTTGTTTTTAAAGAATTTCAGTCCTGCAGGTTGCGAGAAGTAACTAATCTTATTGGGCTCGGTCTTTTCCAGTGTCTGTGGTAATCTGAAATACAGATCATAGTGTGAGTGTTGAGTGTATGGTCATATGTGAGTGTCTGAGAATTGAATGGGATAAATCTTAAGACAGGATGGGGAGACTGGGAGTCCTCCAAGTTTTTCATGGTGCAAGAAATTTCTATTATGCCTTGTATCTTACCTTTCAAATAAAAGCTGCTTATAGGTGTGCCAGCCTTTCTCAGAAAACTGTCTAGAAATCCATCTCCTTAGGCCAGAGATCTTTGAGCACAGCACTGAGGAAGAGGATAAAGTATTGACTCTATTATGACCTGACATCAAGAAGTAAAGATAATAGTCATATGAGCAGGTTCAGCCCTGATAAAGGAATAAATACTTTGTTCTGTTGTCTATTCCATCATAGTGGGAACTTTAAAAAAAGCCTCTATTCAGAAGGTTGTTCCAGATACTCACCAATTTATTGATTCTGCTCTTGATTGCTACAGGGATGGGTGACTGTATTACTGTGAGTTTATTAGGCATATTACCACAAAGCTTTGTAGTCTGTAAGATTTATATTCAGAGTTTGTCTTTTGATCTTGCAGTCTGCCACAGGTTCAACCTCAGGTACTTGAAGGATCCAGAGTTTCTCTGAGCATGGTTTTGACTGTCTTACAAGCTTTCTAGAAGAAAGCGCTGTGATAAGAGGCTTGCAAACAGAATGTTGGGACTCAAAAAGGAGCTTCACCAAAGACTTTCATTTCTGGGAGAAATGAGAATGGTTAAACAATTATTTCACAAAGATACAAATGCAAAATTCCTTTTGACTCCTTGGCTTTTGTAAGGTCTTTATTACATGCATACTTCTATATGCTAAGCATTAAGTGAAAGAGAAAAGCCCTCGGTCTTCTGAATAAAATTAATTCTATTGGCATACTGAAAATATGAAAAGCAAGAAAAAATTTCTGCTGTTTTAGAACTGAGGAGGTTGATGAAGTACTGTGTTGTGAATTATACGTCGTTACCTTGATTACTTGATTTTTTGTTTTTACAGACATGCAGGACTATTTTTCTGGTAATAATCTTTAAATATTACAGCACTGGGTGAGTTGATTTCATTCTATGTTTTGAAAAAGCAAGGCTGAGGAATGGTTACATTGTTCTTTGCTTATGCCTTGACCAGAAATCACTTTAATGCAACCCAAAGTCTGGACTGAATTCTGAGTGATTATGGAGATTCAACAAAAATACCAAAATGGAAGATTTTCCAAAGTACAGAGAAGTTTTAGCTTGTTTGGATAAAGTGATCAATGGCTCTTGTGCATGGCATATATAAAGTTCTGTTCTCTCTATTGGATCCATTGTAGAATAAATCAGAAAGAAAAAAGAAAATGTAAATTGATTTAAGAAATGAGCTGTTTTGCCAGTAATTTGTCTATTTTTGTCTAATCCTGGAGAGGTAGTAGCTTGTTTCATGAATATGCTGTGGTGTAGAATTCCATGGGCAAGAACACCTCAAAAAAAGACATGGGAGTTTTTTAATAACATGACATGGAATTTTGAAGATTGTATTAGCAAAACATGTTTTTTTAATCATTTGAAGACAGTGAGACTCCCTTTTCTGTCTGTCTGAGAACAATATCCATGTGTTACTTTTCATATGAGATCAATAGCTTTTAGAGCAGTCTGTTTTGGAACCAATGCTGAGCTTAATTTAGCTTTCACAACTTTTCTTAGCACCATGCAAATTAAGTGCAAAGCTTGTTTAATGTAGGACACAGCAGTGGATTTGGGGGGATGGGGAGGACATAATCATAATTAAGATGAGCAAAATCTTAAACAGCTTTAAACCCTTACAAGAGGTATCATTTTAAGATCGAGTGGATGGAAGAGAGAGTCTCTCTTGCAGAAATGTTGTGAGAGTTCATGTAAAGAAGGAGGAATTACTCAGTGTTTCCCTTTTCATGGCATAAAAGGTGTGGTGGTGTTGTGGGTTTTGGTGTGTCTGTCTGGAGGGATTGTTTTTCGCCTTGTCCTTGTGCTCTTTCCCAGCCCTGGGTCTGTCTGATAGCCCATGCTATTGGCACACCTTCCTGTTCTTTACTTTTGCTTGGTCTGGCTACTCTGGAATGAATCCTGTGCCATTCAACAAAATGTATCAGCTTAGGTACTGCAATACACTTTCACTGTGAAAGAAGGTTATCTATCATTAGTGATGTTACTTTGTTGGGGAGCTAATTGCCTGTGTGATTTATTACTGATGGAAAGGTAGTCCTGCTTTTTCCCTGTAAGAAGTGCATAGTGTCCTTGGATGTGCTTGCACGGTGCTACAACAATAGAACTACTGGCTGTGTCAAATGGCTTATACTTTCTTCTGTCATGCTGACTTTAACAGGCCTGGCATGGCCACCTCAGCAAGTGTCATTAAAGGAGCAACTTTTCTAGTACTGAAAGATGCAGATGAATAGGTGCATCACTAGACTGTGAATGCTAGTAACTTGTTGAAGCTAATTGGTAAAAATAAGCAGATTTTCTCCACCCATTTGATCTTAGCTGCACATATATGTGCCAGCTTATACACATACTGTCCAGTTACAGTAGTGCAGTCAGATCTCTAAGGTGAGAGAGCAGTCAAAGGGTGCACACAAAAATATGAATGATGATTTGGCCACATCTGTTGTTTTCATTAGAAATACCATGAGACTGTTGTCCGGTCAGTAAAGTTAAGTTTTTAAAGTTTCATCTGAAAGATCTTCAGATGGTAAGCTCTACTTGCTTTCATTTGCATCCTGACACAGATGTTCCACAGAGTCTAAGTATTTGAAATTTGAGGCAGAGAAATGAAGGTCATTTCTCTGTAGCATTTAATGGAATGACAACATTTTGCTTGTAGATCTAGTTAGATATCAGCTAGTAAATGGAGAAGGAATGAAAGACAATGAAAATGCTGTTTTAATTTTGAGGTATCATATACTCTTCTTGTTTTGAAATGCAAATACCAAAGGGAGACTTAAGAACAATAACAAAACAGCATTATATATTCACCCTCACCCTGCCACTTTTTTCATTACAAAGCAGATCTTTTAGTATTGTATCAAGTGCCCCGAGCCTTTCATATTCAAGACAGACTGGCTGAGTGGAAGGTTTGAGAAGAATAAATAAAGGAGTGGGAAACAAAGGGGGGGTGTGGGGTGTGTATTTACTTGTCAAGCATGTGGAATTTACAGATATTAAAGTAGAATCAGCCAAGGATTAAAACCTAAAGGAATGAACAAAAAGTTGTGCTGCTTTAGGTAGATGCTATTTTCCCTGTGGGCATTTAAATCTGAGTGAGGTTGTTTTTGTATAGCCAAACATGATTTATCATTTCAACATGCCCAGTGGGCTAAACCTGAAAATGTTTCATAACAAAGATAACCAGAATAAATGGTATATGGATTCTTCATTCATTTGAAGGTGAACCTCAAAGTAAACATCACTGGTTTCCTGAATGTTTGAGTGGTACTTTGCTATGTTTGACTAATGGGTGTTGTGAGTTTGGGAATTTCAAACAGCAGGATGGATTTCACAGAGAATAACACTTCAGTGAAACAGTGGTCTGTCCAGCAAGATTTTTTTTAACATAGCTTTCTTAGCCTAAGTTGCAAAAAGGTTGTAAGTGCTCACTGTGCAAGGAAACCAGGTCTCTTTAAAATGTGTTTGGATGCTTAACATTAGTGCGTGTAATCTCTTAAACGTACTGTTCTGTTTGAGAGACAGCCCATGTAGATAATTATTGTTTCTTTTTTAAAATACAAAATAATTTGAAGATTGTAGGAATGGGGGGAAAAAAGTACATATAAGACATATATGTGGCTATTAGTTTATTTAAAGGTAAGATATTCAGAAATAAAATTATTGTTGTGCTGTTGCTTAAGTATTGTGACCTGCCCTGAAGTTACAGGCAATGTAATTTCCTTTTAGCAATAGAGCAAAAGGGCAAGATTAAAGTTTTGCTGTACATGGTACCAGATCCTTTAACCTTTCATTTGACTGTTGAAATTGATTCATCTTCCTTTGCTAAAATAGCACCACCTGATAACTTGACCCTAAAGCTTAGTTTGTAGTGACTGTTCTTTGCATTGAAATACTTGCTTAATCATTATCTGTTTGAGGCTTTTTATTTATTCCAACAAGCATATATTGAGCTGCCATTGGTGTAATTTATAAATGCTCAAGAAAAGGAAGTCTATTTTAAAAAAAACCTCTAAAATCTGTTGTGGGTAGTCTGGTTACAAGGTACATATCAGTCTTGATATTATAAAGATAATAAATATATTGTTGACCCTTCAGCACCTTAGGTTAAAGTTCTGGCAGTATTGTGAGTAAGCTCCAAATGTTACTTCTTATCCATCTGTTGTAATTACAACTGTGGATGATTTTTTCAAAGTGTTTGTCTTTCCTGTAAAAAAACAAAAAGCCTGTCAGCTAGAACAACAGTATCATAGAGAGCCCTTCTGTTATGAAGGAGTTGTGCCAGTTCAGATACCTTTCCTTGTTTTAAACTCCACTGGTTGTGATGAGTGGCTGTTTCCTTTCATCCTTCCCTATGCACTGCACATACTTTATAAAAGAGATTGGCATAGTGCTTTTCTGTCAGGGCCTAAGTAAAACTGGAATAAGGTACCTGGTGGAGAATCAGAAATGTGAATTTCTTTCAGTTTTTTTAAATGTGTAAATGTTAAAGTAGACCAAGCAGCTGAAGAATTAGGATGGGAAGACCAGAAGAATGGTGTTAGTAGTTTACCACATGCTTAGTTTGCTAGAATTTACTCTTAAAGCAAGTTTTCCATGTCCTTATGTGCGCACACACACACACTTCTGCTACAATGGAGAATTTACCAGCTGCACAGAACCTGTTGGGCTTGTTTAGGACTTGAAGCAACAAAACTATGGTGCTGTGCAGCACTGTTAGCCCTTGGGCATTTATTGTGATACACTGTGTTGTGTAGGGTGTGATATGCAATATGTAACAGCAATTGTATGTACCTGTGTGGAAGGTAGGGTGTTTCCTTGGTTCTGCAGTTTGTCTGATTTTTATTTGAAGATATCAGTGGATTGATGTGCCATGTGCTAGAGAAACAGGTATGTCAGTGTTAATAGGAACTATACCTTAGTCTTCACTAGCTGGGGATAAACAGATCTGTACAATATGTTCTGCCTCACTATGGTGCTGAGTCTTTTCTCGTGACTCTTCCATGCAAAATAGTGCAGACAGACAATTACAGACAGAATCTGAACTGTCTTTACAGACTCCAAATTTGGCTTCTAGTTCCCACCTCAGCAGACTGTTATTTCATACAGATGAAAACTGCATACCATGTTAAGTACATTTCAGGGGATTTATAGAGATATTTGTTGGCCAGGAGCTCCCTCTGATTTTGATTTATCTGTGCTCACTATGCATAGATGTGTGAACTAAAGTAAATTGGTGGATGCTTTGGATTAAATTAGCAAGATGAAAATGAATGCACGATAAATGCATCTGTAAACATAGATGAAGGATCCCATCAGGCATTTCAGTTATAATTAAGAAGCTGAGCATCAACAGTTCTCCAATTTGTAGTCTGTTTGCAGCCTGTAGAGGAATAAACAGAAGTAGAAAATTATTTTATTGTCAAGTAGTGCTAGAGAAACACGAACAGGTGGCATCAGGCCCCATCTGGCAGTGAGACTGACTTCTCTTTCTTACCAGTATCCTCTAAATTCCCATCAAATGAGGAAAATCTTTCTACCTCTGATATATTATTTGCTATCTTTATTTCTTTATTGTGCATTAAGGTAATCTAAGATATTACGTGAATATTTTCTAGTATGTTGAAAATGTGTATTTCTTTAAAATCTGAAATTTTACACCAAATAGATAGCAATAGTTTTATTTCTCAGAATAATGTCATTAGCATAGTTGGAAAGCAGTATAATTTAAGAAAATACTTAATTTTTAAATGCTCTCTTACACCATCATTATCTTTTAAGGGAAATTTGAAGAATAACTACTCCTGTACAGAATTTTCTTGTTGTGCCAAATTTCCCCTTAAGTTTTACTTCATTACTATGTCTCTGTCTTTTTATTATTCAGTGTAAGAAGTTAGGAGCTGTTGTAAGATTTATATTTGTTTTCTTCAAGCATACTTTCACCTTAACTGGCTAGCTTTCAATCACAATTCTTAAATTTTGTTTTTTCAAGCTGTATTCTTATATAAAACTCTTTCGTTTTTGTCTTGAGGCTTTCAGCATCATTTGTTTGCATCTAACTTTTCTTTTCTTGGATTTGCTTCCACAGAAAGAAAATTAAAGTTCAGGTAGCAAATGTCTTCAGAGGACCTGAGATGCTTATTTCTTTCACTCTGCACTGTCAGAAATCTATTAGTTTTAATTTTTCCTGCCTCTTCCTCTGCTCCACTCTGCCCCCAATCCGTCAATTCAGTTCAGTTGTACCATTTACTGTGGCTTCTACCCATCCCAAGAACTATTCCTGTACCACTATATAACATGTGATGGGACGGGGGGTAATAGCTTTAAACTGAAAGAGGTTACATTTCCTAATTAAATATTAGGGAGAAATTTTTTACTGTGAGAATGGCGAGGCACTGGAATAGGCTGCCCAGAGAACTTTTGAATGCCTCATCCCTGGAAGTGTTCAAGGCTGGATTGGATGGGGCTTAGAGCAACCTTGTCCAGTGGAAGGTATTCCTGCCCATGGTAGGCTAGTTGGAACTAGGGGATCTTTAGAGTTCCTTCCAACCCAAATCATTCCATACCTATATTCTTTTAGTATCTAGATTAAACTAATCATGGCTCATTTAAACCCATAGGTTGTCTTACCTCTTTCAGAAAACTGAATGCAGATGAATGCTGTGCCATGGAAACTGGCATTAGTTATGTTGCTGTTCTGGCAGCTGTGTGCTTACTAAAGGGTATGAAAATAAAAGTGTGATTTGGACATACATGATCAAGACAGCATTTGAAATTTCCTGTTGATATCTTAGCAACTAACCATCTTAATAATCTGTATTTCCCTATATGTCTAAAAATAAGTGTTAGATTTTTACTGATGGTTCTAATGAAAGTGTGTTGCCCATTTGTATGTGTTTTGGAATGGTGGTCCTTGTTTTTCTGTCCTGTTTTTGTTTGCTTGTTTTGTTTTAAGCTCTATTCTGTTGCATGAATGTTGAGCAAACACTTAATAAAGAACCACCAGCAATATCCTTCTGAACAGTTACTTTTTGTCTGTAAGACTGACATAAGCCTCTTGCTGAAAGGAATGAGGGGGGAACGTGTAGTGTGGATGGAGTTGAAATGGGCATGATGCCATTGGCAACTAGTCATGATACATATATTTAAAAAAAATATATAAATGAAAGTGTGTCTTCAGTTCTAAAGCATAACTCCTAAACTTTAAAGAAACTTTTCATAAGGAATCAATTTATAACCAATTTAATGTTGTATATGGGAGACAAATGCTTGCTTTTCTCAAGTATTATTTTGTGAAAAGAGCTGTATCTTGCTTGGCCTGCTGCTGCACTGTGGTTTAGCCTGTTCTGATTGTGGTGTAAATGTACCAGTTTGGGTGCTAATTTTTTCTGTGTGTTACCACCTTCATGTCCATCGAGAGGGAGATATTACTTTACACTCTTTGTTTTGACAGAGAAGTTGCATACCTTAATTTTGTTTTCCGGAAAACTTGCTGTGTTTTGTTGTTTTGGCAGATCACAGGGATCTTGAATGCTCTGTTTTTATTAAACAAGTACCTATAACTGGGTATCTGTAACACAGCATTTTTGCAGCTTCTTTGGTAAGAAATGTAATAAAATGTTTTTATTTGTCATGGCTGGTGCAGGAATGTAAATACATTTGGTTTTTGGCATTACTGACCCTAAGTGCATCAAATTAATGGTTCAGAAGACACTATAGTCCTTTTTCATTGTTAAAAAACCTCATACAGACTAGAACTGTATTTTTTGTAGTTATTCAACTAGATTTATAGGTAAGTAGATGATAGTGACCTGGTGAAAGGAAAATGTTAGTCCAGTAGATGAAGCATTTAAAAGCACCTTTGTTAAAAAGCCTTAATGTAAATGAAGTGTATGTAGTATTAAACCCTTACAGCTGTGCACTTCTTCCATGATCACAAAAAAGGATGAACTTAGTCCCCAAAGGAAATCTGGGCGCTGTATTTTATTGTATGAAATGATTTATTCCAGAAATGTTCCCTCTAGCGGATTTGCAGGCCTGGCTCTAAGCCTGTAGTTTAGAAAGCAGAAAGTGTCAGAGGGTCTCAGAGCAGTACAGGTATTAAATAATGAGCAGTTCATTTGGTGTGATCCCTACAGTACTGCAGATTTTTTTCTGTGACAAAACCAGAAGGTTATGGAAGATAGATCTATATTTCAGATAGATGAAGAGTTTAGCAGACCTTATATTTTGCATGGTTCAACATCTTGGTAAGTGTAAATGAACAACTGTTTTAATTAACTGCTGTTTTGGAAATAAACACAAGGAAATACATTCCAGTTTAGGGTTCTTATAGCTCACAATTTTGACTAACTTTTAAAAGTTGTGTAATTTGATATTTTTGAACTGGGTGTCATTACTAACCAGGGATTTTTTTCCTGGAAAACACATGTGCTCACACACAAAAAGTGTATGGCCAAGTTATGCTTTCTGCTGTGTTAATCATAGAATCACTGAGGCTGGAAATGACCCTTAATATCATTGAGTCCAACCATTAGCACAGCACTGCCAAATCCACCACTAAACCAAGTCCCCAAGCACCACAGCTATATGTCTTTCAAATAACTTCAGGTGACTCAACAAGTTCCCCTAAGCAGCCTGTTCCAGTGCTTGATAGCTGAAAGTTTTTTGGGTTTTGATGTAGTCTTTAGTCCCCTTTCTTAGGCAATAAGTAGTAGTGCTTTTGAATATTCTTTACTAATAAAGTGATTACTTCATTGGTGAATACAAGTCTCCTTCCAGTTTAGAGATTTTGCTAGAATATGTATGTAAAAATTCATGGTGTTTTCTTAGATCATCTCTTAACTTCTGAGAAACTTAAGGACAGCTGTCAAAATCTTTACTAAAGAGGAAGGGCTCCAAGTAAGGAAAAATAATAAATGCTTTGTGTTTCTTGCTAGGATTTTTGATGCACTTAAACCTGAACTGTTGAATGGACAAATGTCTGGCTTTTGTGGCCTGTACATGCCTCAGGTGTTGCTTTCCAAAAACTACACTGCTATCATATTAAATATAAATCTAAAATACATTCCGTTTTGCTCTTTCCATCAGAAGCTGTTTCTCTGAGCTAAATGCATTTTGGTCACCTGTTCATGCCTTGTTAAGGGGGTACAGTCAAGATAATGATCAGGGTTGTTGATCTCTAGTCTGGCTGAGTTTTGGAACAGCTCAGGTAGATGCCCCTCCATGCACTGGTGAGGCATTATGATGTAGAATTTGTATCCATTACAAAAAGTGGCTAAGATCACAGAATATGGCAATAGACATTAATGAGATGCAATTGTAAGTAATTAATTTTCATGTTTGTTTTCCTTTTAAAGTTGGAGAACAACTAATGAGTAAATGCATATATTTTATATAAATTCAAAATCCATATTAATTTTTTTATCTGAACCAAAAAAGAATAATCCAGTTTCCATTGCTAATGGAGGCTAAATGCTTTGGAGACTATGCTTTTGCTAAAAGGTGACCAAAAATTTGGAAATAATGAGATGGGAGTGCAAAAAATGTATGTCAGTTTTTAAATCACCCCCAGACCTTTGTCTGACCAGGTTATGATAATCTCATCATGTTTTGGAGATATGGTGCTATTTGTTAAACTTAAGTGTGGTGACAATTTATTGGAGATTTTTGTTTGTTTGGAAATTTTGGTTATGTTCTGCCAGAGGATGTACTAATCTAAGTGCAATGCCAAATAAGTAATAAAACACAAACTTTTAATCAAAAGGCATCCAAACTTTTCAGACTTCCTGGTTAGTATAAATGTTGATAAATCTGGTAGGTTTTGGAGCTTGGGTGGCCTTGGTTTTCATATTTTCTTTTAATACCAAGTATCTTAGAAATGAGAGAATTTTTGAGAATTATTTTGATCTTGAATATTTAAATAGAAATCAGAAAGGTTACCAGAAAATGTAGAACTTAACATCTGCCTACAGTTTCAGAAAAATGCCAGGCATTTGCAATTTTGACTTGAGATAGAAGATCCCTGTTGGAGAAGTTACGGAAAAGATATCTGTTAGATAGTGATGTGCTTTGTTTAGAGCATATAGAAGCAACTCTGAAAGAATTTCACTTCTAGAGATCAGTGAGAGTCTAATGAGAGAAAAATTAGTAAATTTAACAAACAGCTTAATAAAAACTTTTTTGTAGGTGTTCCTTTACCTAACCACTATCTTGAGCAAAATGTGGTTATTTTCATCTTAGTCTAAAGTTGAAACAGTGGTTTCATTTATTTAAACTTAATTTCATTAATTTAAAATAAGTTTCATTCATTTAAACTTAAATAAAAAGTTAAATAGATTTGTTGGACTTTCTTGGGAAAAAATGGTTTGATTATTTGGCAAAAATGCAGCACAATAAAACTGTAAGAAAGTAAAATTTGTTACTTTTAGTGCTTTGGGTTTTCAGGCAGTTAGGAAACATTTTCGATGCATTTGTCCTTTACGTAACTTAGGAGCATTTGTAGCTTGGACTTGGTGCCATGTTGTGATCATGGGTGGTGGGTAGAAGAAGCCTCTGTGAAGGGCAGAGCTTTGTCATCTGCTTGCAAAAGGCTTTACAGACGTATGTCGACTTGGTCCAATACAGCTGATCCTGTTTCATGCTAGCAGCCTGCCTGAAAGATATTATTTGTCCTGAAATAGTGTTTCAAGTTCACTGGGATTCAAGTATTACCTCACAAGTCTAAGGCTGTTTCAGGAAATTATGAGACTCTTGGATCCCATACCAGGCTGGATAACTTAACATCCAAGGAAGAAGTTTGCAAGTTCTTAATCCATGGAATGTGTAAGAGCCCTGCTTAATACATCTCCTAATTTCCCAAGAAGAAAATGAGTGCCTTCTCTCAGATGTTTAGTGCCAACAAAATCATAGTGCCAATAAAATACTGTTCACAGTAAAAGCCAGGAGACAATTTAGGGGCAAGGCTTCCCTTTAAGGAGGACCTCTGCAACATCCTCTGTGTCTTGCCCTGCTGATCTTTATGCCTCTAATGAATTAATCCAATTATATTTATACTAGATGGAATATCTGCCTGGGCAAATCTCATCACTCCTGTGAATAAACTGTCTGTTCATGAATGACTTTGTGATGACTTTCATACACTTCAAAATATGCCTCAGAAACCTTTTTAATCAACAGCAGGTTTACCTGATAGTGCCTGATGTTATGAATGCACCACATGGGCAGAGTCAGCATTCAGTATGAACTGAAATATGTGTAATTGGCAAAGTTGAAATCACCTTGCAGATGAGTTCAGTTTTCCTCTTTTGAACAATACGGTGCAATGTGGTGGAATATTCCCCTTTGTCTTTTTGGCCAGTTCTTGTTTTTTGTGGACTATTTAGAGTTGTGTACTTTCATTCTCTTAAGTCTGTTTATTTGTTAATTTTTTTAATGGATGTAAACGAAATGTGAAAAGGAACCACTGGCACCACCTAATTCCTGTGACTGGAAAGAAAAATTAAATTCCAAAAATAGTGACTTGGGTGAAACTGCATCCTTATGACTCTGGATTTCCTGGACAGTTGTAAGTTTGTTTCACAACCTTAACTTCAATTAAATGGAGCTTGTTTGATATTTAAGTTGTATATTTAATAAAGGGGGAATTATGGGAGGTCTTTAAAACACGACTTTGTACTCAGAAACTGTTTTGGCTTCTTAAATATGATGTTTGGCCATTTGTGTAACAAAAAGATGGCAGCTGCTATTTGTCAAATAGTCAGAAAGGACTCAGAAGGAAAATGTTCAGTCCCCAATAAAATGATTAATCTGTGTATATCTCACAGATAATGGGGATACTGGCCCATTGTGATGGATCTGAAAGCTTGGGGATGTTGTCTTAGGCCAGATCTTCAACTATCACATTGTGCTGTGTTTCTTATTCTGAATTGCACCTATGTCTTCTCCCTATCTTCCCAAATCTCTGCAGAAGTTCAAGGATGATAGTATTGATTTGAGGAGCATTTTCTAGGTTACACATAAGTAGCACTGCTTGATGTTGTCTGAGAGTAGATTAAATCCTTGAAAAACAGGGAGTTAGAATTTAGGGAGTTCAAATTTATAGACAAAGATATTATTGTTTTAGCCAAAACCATGGATTCCTGCAGGTTGATACACACGTGAGGAGAAACTGAGACACACATTTTTTTTTTTTTTTTTAATATTCTTTTGAGTTGTGTACCAAGTTTTTCTTGCCTGAGTGCCAGCAGAATCAGACAGACATAATTGCTAATATTTCAGAGCTACTCTTAGTCAATCCTTAACCCAAAAATTCTTTCTCTGGCAGCTTTAGACATTTTCTGGAACTTCCTTTTCTATTTATTTCTATCTGCTGTTTTCTTCCATGTGAGTGCATATAAATGTCTGTTCAAAACACCTATCAGCAAAGCATTTGAATTCCTTCCTAGAGTCTCCTAAGCCTTTAATTTTGAACACCATTTATAAGCCTGTGATCGGTTTTAGACTTTGTTTGCATTATACCTGTGTTTTTGTAATAGCTGAAACACAGAATATAATGCCAAACATGAATAACATTTGATTGATTGATTGATTACAATAAAAATAATACTTCAGAGTTGTTTTTGTGATTGTGGGAACAGACGTGACCATCTGAGAAGTCAAAGGATTTTTTTTCTTTGCATTAGTGCTGTAGATTCTGAATAGACAACTAAATTTCATTTCCTCCCACCTAGCTAGTAATAGTTTGCAGTCAGAAAGCAGATCAAGGGATTCACATGTTGATGTGCAAACTTAAAATAATGTCCATGCCTCTTTTCCAAAACCAGCTGACTGCAATGTTTTAAAGAACACTTTTGTAACAGGATGATTTGCAGGCAAAAATAAGACCTTCACCATATCAGGTGTGACATGGGATTTTTTTTTTTATCTCCAATAGTTATATAAATGAATAGGTTTTAAACTGCTGTATGAGGAAAAAGTTACAACTGAAACAATTCTATTAGCAGGGTCCCTTTTGCCACCTGTATTGTTTGAAATTTACATTCTGCTAGGGTAGTTTTCTGGGAAAGCAGAAGTAGTGGTATAAAAATTTTTGCTTAGAAAATGTAAGCAAGTTGAGCTCTGCATAAAACTTTTTTTTTATATGAGTATGCAATGCAACCCGAAAGTTATGCCTGCACATGGACTTCTGTTCTGGTGTATAATCTTTTAGTATTTCCATTTAGATGAGCCAGCTTTGAGTCAAGCTTGGGAGCAGTACAATGAGGGCGGTAGTGTGTCTTTGTATGTGAGTAACTATTCAGTGCTTTCAAAAATGTTGGAAAGACTTGTTTCTTAGAATTGTAAAAGAAGTTGAAGGCAAAATATGATAGTCCTCAGACACTGGTGTACTAAGAAAATGTCTTCTTGTGCCTTTTCTCGATGACATTCTCTGGTGGATTGACCCAGCCCAGCAGCTATGCACCCACCAACTGCTTGCTTCCTTCTTCTCAGAGGGAGAGGGGAGAGCACTGGAAGAGCAAACCAAAGAAAATTGGATAGGTCGAGATGAAGAGAGCTTTAATAGGTGAAGGGAGGAGTAAAAAGAATAAAAAGTGATGCAAAGGCAGTCACTTAACCAGTGCTCAGTCAGCATCCAAGCAACAGTAAACATACCAAAGCTCCAAATGACTGTACTGGGATGTTAGGAAGGATGCCTCACTTTTCTGGTAGTTGTGTGTGCAAATAATGAGAGCTAAGGTTAGTCAGACTGAGTTGCGGTGTTTGACACAATTTGATATTTTATTACTGTTACTGTACTGTCAAACTTTAAATTTTATCTATGTGGGACTTTGGGGAAATGTATTGGGACAGGATTCTACTGCCAAAATCGAAAGGGTGAAACTGAGAGGGATTGACTCTTACGCCATTAATTTAAAAAACAGATGTGATATGTAAAAAGATGAATGTGTTTTGCTCTTTGAGTGTTGAGTCATTACAATATTTTAGGTAAGTTTCAGACTAGCTTCTTTGTGGTTGGCATTCATGCCGTGGAATATTTTCAGCTTTCATGAAAAGGAAAACTTGTTGATTAGCTGAAGCAAAGTTGACTTCCTTTGGGCATTTGAGGGATGTTAGTGGGCCACCTGAAGTATGTGTTTTACTTTTGTAAAAAATAATTTAGGAGTGTCAATACTTAATGTCAGTTATTGAATTAAGTGACTGAGTGTGTGACTTGAAGATGTGTGATCTCTGCTTAAAAATCAAGATGCTGACATTTATGTATCTGCTCCTTTTTTTTGGTAATCTGACTTTTGACATGGACATATGAAAATACTTGCCAGTTTTCAGAGACTTACAGAGAGTAGGGTACTGTATTTTTATTAAGCTGTTGTTTTGCTCTGTAAAACATTTTGTGAAGTAAAATAACACACAGTCATTTCTGCTTTGCTAAAATATTTTATCCTGGGATCTCAAAATACTTTATAAATGTGGATGAATTAAACTTCCTTTCACTTCTGTGAAGCATATGGTGGTATTCACATTTAATGTATGGAATGGAACCCAGATGTATTAACTTACAGTCCTGTGCCATAAGCAGCAAATCATCTCCTTCCCTCTGTTTTTATATGAATTGTCTCTGCTTTCCAGCTCTTCACTTTATGAGACTTTTAAGTGCACAGTGCAGTGATTTACTGTTGATCGCTTTTCTAACATTTTATTCTAAATGAAACAGCCCTGCAGGTTATGACTTGCCAAATGACAGAAAACAGGACCTCCCCCAAGTTCAAGCTGTTTTAAAGTCTAAAGATCTGCAATAAAGAAAATAATTAAGTGAATGGTGTCAGAGAGGCCTGGGTTTTACGGTTAAGCTGTCACCGACTCCACTGTTAACATCTTTGTATTGACAAGTTTGTGGTTGCTCCCTTAAAAAAAAACCAAAAAAAACCCTGAACATAACTGTACTCTATGGCTGTTGAACTTGCAAGTGACATGAAGACTGTCCTTTTTGGTTTTCTTTAATATCTCTTTTTTTCAGTTGCCACACCTAATGGTGTGGCCACTGTGTGTCAGGTAGCATTGCTTCAGAACTGCTGACTCCATAGATTTGTATAAGCTCAGCACATCTGTGATGTCATTTAAAGCTGTAAGTAGAAGACAAATGCCTGTTGCTGCAATTGTTGTTCTTACTGTGTGCTAAAGACATTTACAAAAAAGTGCATCAGAAGTTAAGGTTATTTCTGTACTCCTTTAGATCTTTTGTGATGGTCATTTACTGGTGACACTGTCCTTAGCGTCTACTTGTCTCAAGCTGGGAGAGGTGCAGATATTTTGGGAGATTCATCCTTGATCTGCAGAAAAAACAGATGTATACTCAGATAAAATTCAATGCTTTGATCTCTGTCTAGTGCCTTCCTTCTCTAATGAAATTGTGTTGCATATACCATTCACATGATTTTAAAGTGGTAGCTTGGAAGGCCTCAGCACTGGGCTGTTGGAAGTTGTAGGTGTGTCATCAGGCACCCATCTCATTACATCCTGCTAGTGTACTCTGGAGATAGCTCAGCTAGCTTAAACTGACACCAAAAGGGGACAAAGGGCTTTCTTTCTGAGATACATAGGCTTTTTCTTCTTCCAAGGAAGATATTTTAAAATTAATCTTTTTGTTAAATGAGCATATGCAAGCCTGGAGTGAAGAATTACCTCTGCAAAGCAGTTGTTGAATGTAAAACTACTATGAAAAGCCTTTCCTTTCTCCCATCACTATAAAGAAATTGTACTTGATTCAGAATAAGTGATTGGGTAGAATGAGGAATACACATACCTCCCCCTTCCCCCCCCAATCTCTATGTAACTGAATGACTGCAAGTGCTGGTCAGTGAGTTTTTGTGCAGAAAGGAGGAGAGAAGGGCCAAAAGGCAAGAAAGGAGCTGAAAAGCAAAACTTTTCTGTAAGGACAACACTAGAGAAGAGAGAGGGCATTTACTAGTGAATTTGTTCTAGAAACCAGTCTAATAACAACTTTGAACAAGTGTCTCTATGTAAGCCAAAATTATCTTCAAGGTTTTCAAACTTGGTTGCTCCCAGAACAGCAGCTCCATGGTACTAAAATTAATGCGTTGTCAGGAGTTTTGTGCACCCCCAAGCCTCACTGGTCTGAATAGAAGCCTGGAAAATGACGACACTTAGCTGAATGCCCATGTCAGAATGATGAGCTTCACATTTTCATGGTGGTATTGATATGACTGCTATTGAACATTGCAATGTGTGTGCCAGTATAACAGGATAATTTTGAAATAAGGGAGAGGAGTGAGTATTTGACTAGTAACTTTTAGTTTCTATCAGAAAAGCCTCTATAATTTTCATTTCTTGAGAAGGGTTGGAAGAAGAGAAGTGATATATCAGAGAGACTGGTGGTTTTCTGATGGGGAAACTATTTCAACTTTACCTGCATGAGATCAGTTGATCCATCATTCCGTCTGAAGTTTCCTGACAGTTCTTTGACATATTTAAAGATAAACTGTGCTACCAGTGTTGCATAAACAATCCTCCTGATTTTTGCTGATGCCTTTTTTTTACAAAATTGTGTCAAACTTACTTGCTGATGAAAATACTCTAGAAACATTGGCTGTACTTAAAGGAAGACCTTATGCATTTTAAGTGGATTTTGTAACTACTACTTTCTTTCCTGGCACACTGATAATACAGTGTGGTGATGACAGCAGTGAGGCTCTTCCGTAAATTATAAATTATGTAGCTGATTGTGTATATGTACTGCCTGGTTCTGAGTAAACCTGCTCATCAACAATTTAAGCATGGAGACTTTTCTCACCTAGACAGTGTTCATGGTCCTTATCTTCTTTGATTTGCATGGGTGACCTAAGGGCAGCCAATTCTTCACACTCCACACCTCATCTTAACTTCCTTAATTCAAGATTCAAATTTTAATTCAAGACTTTGTGCAGTGTGCTCTAATTTGTTTGGTTAACAGTCACTAACAATCTAAACCTGTTGTTCTGTTTCCTCTCTTTGTTTTTAAAATCTCCAGTTGTTTCTTATTCAAATATCCCTATCTTCTTGAGGATTTGTTTTGGTTGTGTCACAGGAAGACTTTAGATTTCCTTGTCTTGAGCTATGTGACTGTTCAAAGCCAACAGAGGCTTCATTTTCATTGCACTTTGGTCAGGCCTTTAGTATTTAATGTCAAGGTTTATCCCTCCTGTTATGAGCGATGCCAGTTAAGCATGGGCAAAACATATAAGCCTACTACTCTTGGGGATCTTAAGTTGCTGGGATATGTTGTGTCTGTAAATAGCTGTGTTCTTGATGAGGAAAGGCTAGTATTTTTGCTAATTATAGAGATAAAATAATCTCTTTTCTGCCCTTCACTTTTTCTTTTATCCTAATAGTCATAAGGCACTAAAAAATCTGAACTGAAGAGGATTAGATTCTAACAAGCCTGATGATGACAGCCAAGCTTTGACTGCAGGTTTGGTCTTAGTTCCAAGGAACTTGTGTGTCCTCAGAGAAACAAAAGGTTTATGAATTGTCACTAAGCTTGAGTAAGATAAAACACGGCCAAGGAACAGGTATGGCCAATGTACATAATCCTCAGTGGCAGGGCATTTGAAATCTGAGTATGTTTGATGAACAACTTACTTTTGCTATAAATTGAAGAATGGACAGTAAATGTAATAATACAATGTAGAAAGTGAACAGTAACTCAAAGTACACTCCCATGCACCCACCTTCTATCTAATTAGTCTGAAACAACCAAGTGGAACTAACTGGACAAATGATTCAAGCCTCAAACAAAAGTATCTACCTAAAAAGTTAAGAAATTCCTACAGGCAGGTTTGTTTCCCTTCCTGTTTTTGAAAGATGGGGTAGAGGTTGCAGGCAATGAGAAATTCAAATAACAAAGTTTAGCCTCTGAAATAATCAGAAGTAACTTGCTGAAATAGCAGCCTTTATGCAGATGTTTTATGTACTATGACTATGCAGTGTACTTCAGTAAGATTACCTCAAGTTTTGCTGGAAGTATCTTACATGTGCTCTACTCACCATAGGCACAATTAGTTGGCACTAAATGAGGGAAAGTACATTTCTCCTGAGATCACGAAGCCTAAACTGCAGCTGTTGTCTATGCTGGGTATGTGAGCAAACCTCACCTGAATAACCTCCACTGCCCTTGTGCTTACACAGTTTTAAGTCGGAGGAAAGCAGTTTTCCTATAGCCTGCACTTGATTGTACTTCTTTTGGTGGTTAGCTTTCTTATTTATGCTTTTTCTTTTGTACTAAGTCCAATTAAAACAATTGTGCTCTGAACAGGCTTCTGTCTTGATTAAGAAATGTACTTATATGGGGTAGAATAAGGAAGCACAACCTGTTAACAGCTGCAAATTTTGTTGATTAAACTAGGTGCAGACAAATTTACAAGAGAAACTGTTCTGTGAAAAATTCCAGTTCACTGACATACAAAGGTATCCTGACTATTTTCTTACCAGTTTCCACAGTTTCTTGCCAAGAATAATACAAAGTTTCTTGCAAAGTGTTGACACTGAAGGTTCTAAATGCTAAATGTTTTAGTGATTGTTTTGAGTAGTCTTGATTCTCTGTAAACAAACATGTACAGACACCTGGAGATACTCTTAGCTGTTGCACACCACATTCCTTTCAAGTAAGCTTTCAGATCCTTGTGTGGCCACAGAAAAGTTTGTTTGCAACATCTGCTGAGATGCACCACAAGGTAATGCAGATTACAGGACTCTGTTGCCTAATTTTTGTTCCTTACATAGTTTAGTGAAATTTAGGGATTATATTTGCAACTCATTTTGACAGGAATACCATCTAAGTCCTGACCTTGTCAAGCAAGACTTTAAATTTTGAAAATTTAAGGTATTTTATCTTACAGTCTCAAAGCACATTGCAAATAAATGTTCCTCTAAAAATCTGTTTGATATAAAAGAAATTAATATACGGCTAGTTAAGTAAAGCATGGAAAGCATAAAGTACTACTTCAAAGATTACTTAAATGAGCCAGTGGCAGACCCAGAATTGATGAAATAGTTGGGAATGTCTGAAGATTTGGATCTCAGATTAGCAGTGAGACCAAATGCAATATGAAGTGATAGTGTCATATGCAATGTTTAAAACAAGACCAACTTTTTCACTTTTGTGTAAGTGTCTGTAATCATCTGTCATGATTTGGTTTTTGGTTAAAATGCAAATACATAAAACTTCCTTGAATTGCTGTAGGAGTTTTAATCTGCTTTAATTCCTGAAGTGTGTTTGCAATGCTTGTGAATAAATTCAGCTGTGGTAATTGCTGCTTTGAACTCATAAATCAGCCTGCAGGAAAGATTTCTGTTGAAGTACAGTGGTACAAATGGAAACAAAAATTTTGTAGATTGAAGTTTCTAATTCTCAGGTTGAGTTTTTATACATAGAAGCTGAAAAATTTCCTACTCTCAAGAATTTACTGAAGTATGTGGTACTAATTAAGTAACTATGCCCATACATATAAGGAACAAGCCTATAGTGGAGCCAAGGTAATAAATTTTAAAGTTAGTCATCAAAGATAGTTCTTACATAAATATTCTTTCTTGTGAATTATAGATGGAATTTTTGTTATTCCTTGTGTATTACATGAAGTGTGCTTCATGAAGAACACAATTTCTTTTCTTCTTGCATTTTTGTTTAATATCTTTCAGTAGAGAGATATGTATCTCTCATATATATGTAGACATTTATTTTTTTCTAAGACAGTTACTTTAGATAGCAAAAAGGCTGATTTTTTTTTTGGTTGGTTGATTTTGTTTGTTTTTTAAGTGGAGAATAATCTAACTGTTGCAAATTATTTGTTGAATGACAAATTTTTAAAGGAGAAAAATTAAATATTAGAGAGCACTGCAGATAAACTATGAAAATAGCTCCTAGACTAAAAAGGTATTCTGGTTTCTGGTTAAGAAATACCAAGTTTTTCACCTGAAAGCCAGCTATTTGTATTTAGACCATAAGCTCAAATAAATCAGAATAATGGATAAATATTAGTCATCTTACTGTAACACATGTGAAAAGAAATATAAGACTGTGTTTAAAATTATCAAAACATTATTGAGGGTAGTAGGACTGAAAGTTGAGCTTTAGAGAATTGACGATTAAATTTTTCTCCTTTGGTATTATGAGAAAATCTAATCTCACTGCTGTGTATTTTATATGATATCTCTGCCTCAGTCTGTTCAAGGAATAGTTCTGTTTGCAGAGAAGGAAACTATTTTCAAGATCATTGCATCATTGGTGCTGCAAAAGTTGATTTTTCTGAAGTGAATAAGACCTAATCAAGACAGCTGAATTCTTCCTTAGAGAATCAGACATGCCTTTGGTTATTTAAACATATATAAGTATACCTAAGGATGACTAAACCATTATAAGCAGACCTTTCATAGCTGAACATTAATAGTATATCTCATTTGGTGGATGCTTGGTTTGTGAGATTGAAAGTGAAGTGCTCAATTCTGTAACTAGGTTCAGCAGAGGCTGTTCTTTTCATAAATTACACGTTACAGCATGCCATATTAAACGGATCAATCAAGACTTGAGTGCCTCAAAGCAGGCAGCCAGAACCCTTCATGATCATCTGACTGTGGCTCCGTTCCCCAGCTGCAAATGGATGGATCCATTTCTCAGGATGGAGGTATTGTGAAGGCAGAGGAGCTCTGAAGCACTCCATGTAGGTTCTAGTTCCTAAAGAAAACACCATTTTGGTGTTCAAAACAGAACTTTATCAGTGTGCAGTAAGTGAGGGCTTGGAGGACAGGCTTCAGAATGAAGAGAAAACAAAACGAGTAAGCTTTTGTTGAGAGCAATTCTCCATACTTGTAACTGTCTTTTTGTAGCCTTGTTAGGCCTCATCCTGGAAAGTTAAAATAGGTCAAGCGCAATGAAGTTCTGTGGGACTAAAAGTGAATTATGCTAAATGCTAGATAGCAAAGGGGGCTAATGCCCCCATCTGCAATACTATCATATTGTCACTGAGATGGAATTTTCCTAAGCAGAAACCTTGTGTCCTAAAGTGGTCCTGGAATTCTGGTGTATTGCTCGCGTGTCAAAAATAAAAAGGAGAGTGAGCTTTTCCCTTTCTGAAAATTTGATCTCTGAAAATTTGATACTTTTTATGAACTTTGTGACAGAAGGTGGATAGAACTCTTTTTTTTTTTTTAGCAGCCTCCAGTTTCATCAAGTGGTAATGTAGGGTATTTTCTTTTACCTGTTACTGCTAGAATGAGATTTGTAGGTAGAGTTATCAACTTGTATTGAACCACCTAAGATGGACAAAAAGCACTGTAATGCTAGGGTCAGGAGAACATGATTTAGATTAAAATGGCACTGAAATGCAGCTTGATTGACTGTGTCTCTGCCTTCTGCAGCACATAGAGCAAACTGTATTTAGGACTGCAGAAGAAATTAATATGCTACCTAGCATCTTTTCTGATTAGTCTTGTATTTTTTCAGTTCTGTGCTGTGATGCTTGTGAAGACAAATTTGATTGTCTTGTGCTTGAATCCTTAAAAGATTTTTACATGCTCATGATTCCCCAAAGCTTGTGATTCTCTTTTATTTGGAAGATAGAGGGAGATGTCATAAGATGAATGGAGATTGGGACCGAGAGAGATGGAACTGTTGTTCTTGCCTGTAGAAATAATGACTTGGAACTTTTCATATCCATAGACAAGAATTTTTCCTTTGGTAGGTTAGGTCACAGGTGATTCATTACCTCAGAGTGCAGATTAAAAAAATAGAAGCACCCCACAATGGCTTTATTTTTAATTATCCATTGTTAGCCTTCAGCTGGGGGGAAAATAATGGGAGAGACTTCTCAAAACAGTTTTCGGTTTGGGTTTTGTTACTTTGTTCTGTTTTGGACCACAGAAGCTTTTAATTTTGTTAACAATTGTAGGATATGAAGGAAATTGTATGATGTGAAATAAATTGTACAATATGAAAGAAATAACCATTTTGAGAATATCTCATCAGTCACATGTGTAACTTAAAGCCAAGACTTGCAATGTACTTAAAGCAAGAATTTTGCTTCCTTATATATGAGTGCCTGAAGTGCATGTCTTGTAGGAATATTTTTTTACAATATAAGCTGATTTATTGAACAATTTTACAAATTACTTTTTTCCCCAGATGATAGTGAAATTAAAATAATGTAGGTACTTCTTTGAAATGAAGACACGGAACACTTACAAATTATGCTGCCGTCAACTTAAATTTATTACTGAATTTGTCTACATAGTATGATTTGTCCTGAACTCATCCTGATGTATCCTTCACTGCTTGTATTGGTACCATTAGCCAAGGCCAAATGCAGTTGCAGCTTAATTCCTGTGCTTGGTTCAGGTTTGTAAAGAGTATTTTGGGGAGAACTCCTGAAGTTTTTAGCTCTGAATTGTTTTGCAATATAAAAGGGGGCACATATGCACACATTTCAGATAATTCTGAGGCTTATATAGAACTTCACCAGTGTGCCGTTTGTAAATAAAAATTTTTCGACTGAGGGATGTGCTCACTTCTGTCTGTGCTTGCTCTTCTAGTTAGCACTGCAGACCTTACTATGGTGTGCACACATAGGAAACCTCAGAGCAATGACTTGAATCCTCTCTTGTTTCCTCTTTCTTTGGAAAGCTGAGGATCCAGGATAGATGTCATAGCATATTTTGTAGTGGTTTGTTATCTTGAGATGCCAGTGGCATGCAGATTGTATATACATGTTCTAGTGTAGTGGAATTAGATTTGAGTTTCAGTAGTGATGGTAGTTATAGGGATGGATCTGACAGATCTTGTGCACAGAATGGTGGGACCACACCATACATGTACTGGATGACTGGAAGTTTGCTCTATTTGGAGATGCCATCTATCACAGAGTTGCCCAAACAGCTTGCTCTGTTTTTTTATTTCCATGTTAGTTTGGTACAAATAAGACAAGGACCATGCAAAAGCAGCTTTCTAGGACCATCTGGAATCTGGCTACTCCCAGCTGCTGCAGGTTAGAGACTAACTGGTCTAGTGTTGGCAGGTTTAATGTAATGTAGTGGTCTAAGAGGAAATCATTGCTTTTGTTTGATTTTCCTGTACTTGTTTCACAAGCTTTCATATACCACTCACTAATCAAGAATGCAGCTAAGTGCTAAGAGAAAGGAAGTAGTCCAGCTGCTATTGAATTAATCAAAGCACACTAGGAATTTATAATCAGCTGTATAAATAGACTTCACAATAAAACCAATCAGTGTAGTGTCACAGGAAGTGGAATCGTGTACCATCTGTATTCTTCTTTCCCTCTGAGTGCATAGTGTAGCATTATGTTGTTAGATCTATTTGATCATCTTTGCACTACAGAAGTGTGAGTTATGTGGAGGGAAGTCCACCTGAGATTGCAGGTGCTGGGAAGTGCTGCCTTTTGTCCATCAATCTTAAGTACTTGCTGGAGCAGTTAATTTTGATCCTGTTGATCTAACAGTCTGTTTTTGCAGAACACTCAGCAATTCATTTGCTCCTGTTTTTCTCTCTTCTTCCTTGGTCTGCTTTAAGACATCAGGATGTCACTAGTATGTAGTCTTTGTGTGTGCCTTTTAACAAGTTGCACTTTTTGGCCCCTCCCTATCTCATTGTTCCAGAGAAGAAATACCAAGTAATGCAAGATCAGTTTTTGCTCAAAAATAAGAAAAACTTAATGTTCTGTTTTACAGTAGAGGGAAAACTTGCATATTTTTCCTCTTTGTGCACCTATGTTCTGTTTCTATATTGTCTGTCTTAACTGGTTCAGAAACTACCAGGCCACCAAAGGGAGTTCTAATTACTTTGGCTTTTGCATTCTAATTATTATGTTTGATATCTTTTTACATCCTCAGGGTGTAGTAGGGTTGGGTAGGACAAGATATGTGGATCTTTTGTTTTGGTGATCTTCTCACTGTATTAGGCAGTCAGGGAATTGGAAGATTTTAGCTTTGCAAACTGGAAGAGGTTGAAACTTGTGTCAGTCCTCTGACAGAAGGCCCTTCTATTTGTGACTGACTTGTTAATAAGATTAAAGTTTGAAATTTTGCTAGCTAGGAAAATATCATTAATTTGGTGACAATGCTTAAGGTTGGGTTTGGATTTTTGGTTTTTGTTTCAGTTTTTTGGGAGGATGTTATTTGGTGGTGGTGGTGGTGTTTTGCTCCTAGCTGTCTCTTTCTATTCTTAGGTATTTTCTCAGATGCCTTCTCAAGATTCTACAGCTAATGGCTAAACTGTGTCTGTTCCTAACATCTACCTCTTATAATCTGGAATATGAATGAGGTGACATTTCTTATGATCATGTACATTTTGCTCTGCAGTGCAGTCTTTACCAAAGTTCCCAGCTTTTCGGTTTTTTTTCTGTTTTAAAGTAAACAATGGTCTGAATATCAGTTAATCATTTCAAATACCATTCATTATTTCTTTTCACTATTACTTTTTATTTTGCTCTTAATTCTGCTTGTGCTTATGGAGCTACTGTAACTTGATTATTAATAACATAATATTATTTCTTCTGAACAGTTGCGCTTTTTAAGCCAACCAATCTCATTGTTAGAAATGTGAATCATACAACTGTATTCTGTCATCCACCAAACTGTAGGGTTTTGAATTCACTAGATATATACTTCTTGATATATCCTAAGTATATATCCTTGATATATACTAGACATATACTTCTTGATAGAGCTACCTGTTTCCTTGGTGACAGTATTCTGGGCCTCGATGGTGTTTATGATCTGTTCGTGCTTTGAAGTTGCACTCATAGGGACAACTAAGAAAAAATACTGGTGTATTTAGAGCCTCATTTACAGTACTGTTTTTTTTACTTGTGTGCTTTTTCCAACCAGTCTAATTGCTTTCCTAAGAAACATTTCAGATTGCAACTCAGTCTCATAGCTTCATATCTGAACCGCTTTCAGTTCTTCGTTTGAAGCCTTTAGAGAAAACATGGTCCCCTTTGCTGGGTGGGTGTTAATACTTTTCATGTTAGTAAAAGCTTCAAATCTTTCAACTTTTGTTCTCCATACCCTTCTTTAGTCTTCATAAGTTTGCTCTGTGGTGGGGCTTTTCACTTGCAGAATTGGCTTTCAAGCTGTAGGGAAACTTCTAAGATATTATAAAGCACAGATTTTACACTGCTTCTGAGCCTCCATATGTATTTGGACTTGCTCAGTTCTTGCAAGTGACCTAGCCTAATTTTGATAGGCCAGTAAGGGAGTATGCTGTTGCAGTAACCTTGTCTCTGTACTCAAGAAATAACTCTTTCATAATTACATCTTGGAAAAAAGGCAATGAATCAGTTGGTTACCTCTTGTGTATCCCTGCTTGTGACAAGGATTCTAGTGTGTGTAAATTAAAAGCTACAGGTTTTGGGTTTTTTTATGGCAAAAGCTTTTCTTTGTCAATTTCTATAGCTCAGTCTCAAAATCTATTATCTGGAGTTTTTTTCATATCATCTTTGTCCTGCCATGCTCTGTATTTTCCTTCTACTTTATTTTCTTTTAGTGCTTTTTCATTTAGATATATGCTTATTTTTTATTTGCACATAGGCCACATAGACATACTTAATACTCTCTGAATTAATGGCATGAGGTGCATGCATGAAGGGTTTCTCCTTTCTCGTTTTTAAATGAAATATATAAGCATTCATAATGTATAATTCTGCTTTTTTTAATATAAATATGAAATACTTCGTTCTTTTATGGTGCCCTATATCTCTGCTTGAGTTCTAGATGCTTTCTGTACTTATATTGGGTGTGTCTTCTTGGTTTTTTTGTCTCTATTTTTTAACTTTACCTCTTTATTCCCTCTATGTTTATTCTTTCCGTGTTTATTTTACTTAACTGCACTGGTATTCAGTGTTTGCTCTCTTCTCTGGGGTTTTTGTGTTTGCATTTACTTATGCCCTGCTGGTGCATTGCTGAATATCTGTTCACATATGTTCTTAGTATTCAAGGTAATGGTGTAATCAGATTCACTGGCATCTGATTCATAACTAGGATGTACTTCTAGGAATGTAATATAACCAAGTTTTTATTTTTTTAATTCAAAGTTCCTCTCTCTTCACCCCAGTAACATGGAATACACTGCACTTGCATTGGGTTTGTGCACCACTTGGCACTAACTGCGGGGCAAATTTTCTATTTACCCTGGTTTTACATGTCTCTGTGCAACCTACTTAAAGTTTAAATTGTCTATGTTTCAGTGATTGCTTAAGCTGTCCTAAAATTAGTGTCAGTAATAATGCAAAATTATGCAAATACAGTTATTTTATAATTTTATACTATTTTATACTATTTTATAATCTATAAGCCAGACCAGGCTGTTAAGGTTGATCTCTTAATGTTACACATGTGTGTTCACAGCGTGTGGGTCTCTCAAGTTTATACATCACAAGTTCTGTCAAGAAAGCCAATTACAGTCATCAGTAGTTGGCACTTTCATTGGTGGCTTCTGGAGATCGGAAAATAAATAAAAATATATTTCACTGTATGGTCTGAACACTTTTGTTTCACTCTGTAATGATGGTTCTCTTGGGCAATGTGGGGGCAGGGAGAGCTTTAATTAAAACTGCCCTCATTGCTTCAGATTCTTTGTGCAAATTGATCTCCAGGAATGCCAGACAACAGAATTGTCTCTTACTAAACAAAAAATGCTTAACTGGAATCCTTGTGTGATGTTTTTAGTGTAATCCTAGCTCTGGATCTGACATATATGGTGTTAACAGGGTAGTATAAACAAGCACAAAGATACTTAAGGACGTGATGAGAAAAATATAACACAAATCTTCCTTGGGTCACATTTTTTCAATATTTAATTAAATTTAGTGATTAAAAAAATAAATAAATAATGCAAACCACCACTGTAAAAAAAAAAAGGAGAGCAGATGCCATTTCCATTACGCTCCTGCTTACCCACTTAGTCCCTATCAGCCTTAGAATTAAGGTGGAAATGTTAATAATTGAACATGGGAACATCTTTTATCTATTCTCTGTATGTTTTCATATGGAAAGGAAGACCTTACGATATCTACAGGTAGATATTTTTGTTAGAGTTGTTTCTACATTTTCATGAAAATGTTATGAAAATGCTTACATCGGGTCTCAAGTTTTCCAGAAAACAATAGCCTATTTTCATGATGCAGTTTTATATAACTAGTTAGAAATACAACCAAAGATTGTGTTTCTGAAGTATACTTGTTACGTCTTTTTCAAACAACATTCTGGATTTTAAATTTAAAAAATCACCTGGGATTTTAGGTGCTTCAATTTTGAAGCTTTGCTACTTACACAAACAAGAATAGATTATGCTGACCATCTCCAAATGCATTTGCCCATTAGGTTACCTCCATGGTTGTGTTACTGCCTCATCTTATTGTGCCTACTTTTCGGGTTTTTCTTCTCTTCTATCTCTCCTGCTTTTTACATTTGAACAACAGTTCTTTTGCACAGGAGAGGTGGTCTCTAGTGAGGCTAAAAAATTTCTATTTCACTGGGGTAAAGCATCTGTTTTTAAGAATATGGCCATCTATGTGCCTGCCTTTGTTTCATCTTGCTTTTAATTTGGCTTGAGTAACGAAAATGAACTGATCTGTTTCAGTTTTTTCCTGTGGTCAAATTCCTTTAACTTTGCTTTTTAAATTTGCTTTTTATACCTCTCTTTTGTGTGTAAGGTCAGAAAATGAAACCCAACAATTTAGGTTTAAAATAAAAATGGCACCATTCTATTCATGATTTTCACAGGACCATCTTGTACCCTCTTAACTAGAATAAACTTGAAATTGGAAGTCCTTCCATCATGCTACTATTGCACATGTATTTTAAATGTTTTCCTGTGAATCTAATGTTATCAAAATACAGCGTATTATTCACTTATTCATGCTTTATATGTAAAAGACCTCATCAGTTTAAGTAATCCTGTAGCCAATGTTTTGGCTTGCTTGTTTGTTGTGTTACAGTTTTTGTTGTCCCTGGAAATGTTGTAATTAGAAAAAATATTTTCTAGAAATACTGTGGAACATTTGAAAAAGTACTTGATCATATTTAACTTCTGTTGGGTGTATTTTTTACTATAAACTATCATTTTAATATAAATTTTTGCCAATATGATTAGTTAATAATTGGCATAACTACATTAATGCTTAAGATAAAATTTTTTTTGTACTTAAATAACTTCTAACAATTTATTTCCAATATGCTGTATAAGAAGGAAATTTGTAATCCTAGGAGATCAAGGCTGAATGTTAGTGTAAATTTGGGGTATCTTGAGAAGATGGATGAAGTAGGATTTGACTGGTTTCACACCCCACTACCACTCATCTAAGGATATAATTCAGACTGTAAATATACGTTATATTGCAAATTTTTAACTTTCACAATCTCAGCTGTAATGACTGACAGATGTCTAAGTTCCAGAATGATGTGCAGAGTGTTTTTCTTATTTTGTAAACAAGACAACACACACTGATGTGTGAATTTAGTTTCTTGAAAGTTTATTTTTCAGACATTCACTGGAGAAGTGATTTGATTGTGCATAATCCTTTAACATTACCTTGTCTGATGGAAACAATTTTCCATTTTGAAGTGCTTGTGAATGTGTCATATATCTTTTAGGAGCACCTAATTTATAAGCGTCAAAAGTATGTTTTGGTTTTCAAATAGAACAGCTGAAAGCTAGGCTGACACAATCAACCATCTTGACACCTCCCTTGGAAAACAGCTTAGTTTGCAGAACTTGCAGTATTCTATTGTAGGTTGTTTCTTTTTTTTTCAAAATAATTAGTAGTCAGTAGTATATAGGCATTGGAATCTTCTCCCCCACTCCCTTTCTATTGCTATCTTTTGTTCGTGTGGTGGAAACAATCTGTTGTGCTGAGTATAGAAAAGTAAATTGGTGTGGCAAGGTAAAAGATACCATAGAACTTGTACATACTGTAATATTCTTAAATCTGATAAATAGATTAATGTATATTTATGCAAAATAAAGTATATGTAATATTCTAAGTTGCCTGGATATATGTTTTTGTTGTTTGAACCCATGGCTAGTGAATGGTACAGTAGGGCAAAAATGAATACAGCGAGTTAAATTTTATGCAGTTTGGCTTCTTTGTTACTCTGTCTTTCATTAGTGTGCATAAGCAGGTGATAGTCTTTGGAGGTCAGTGTTCCATAAAACCTTAAAGGCATTTTAGTCTAGTCTATTTTTAAAGAATGAGAGTCATTCAAATTTCAGTTTAATTTCTTTTATCGGCTGTGGTTGCATACATGTGCCTATGGAGATTTGCCTCTTGCTCCAACATACTATTTTCATGAGAGCACTGCTTACTTGTATGAATTCAGTAAACGTTTTAATAAGCATGACTTTATTCTGCTCTTGGGAAAACTCAAACTTATCAGCACGGGTCTATTGAGGAAGGTGAGCAAAGGTCCTCTGGGTGTGCCAAGTCAGCAGTCTGTGCATGTTGGGGCCAAGAAATGCATTAAAGAGACTGCAAGTTTAGCAAGTCAGAACATTTTCAGTATTTCCATATTTATCAAACATGTCAAGAAATGTGTTCACAAGGCCTTCTAGGTATTAATTGCTCTAGTATTTTGATTGGTTTTTTTAAAACCGTGACAAAAGCCAAGTTTGGATTGTGCAGCAATGCTTTTGGATCTATGAATGTGAAGAATGCCTGGCTGAGCTTTGAGATCTGTTCTGAAGGGCAGGCAGAGTTCTCTGAATGTGTATTCACACCCTGAAACTGATGGGGACTTAGGCTTTTGGCACGTTTCCCATGACCAAAAGCCTGGAATTAATTTTCTGCAGACTCTGTAAATTTTCTTCTGTAGATCAACTCATCATTAGTACTTGGAAACGCACATGGAATCTAAGCAGTGAATTCAGTCTTTTTCAGCTTGAAAGTGTTACCAAAGCATTTTGAATATACTGGCTTAGCAATGAGCACCAGATTTTGAAAATTGAAATGGACATGTTCTCTTCCTACCAATACCGAGCTAACCAAAAAGGAGAATGAGGCATGAAGGAACCCAAACACGAGAGACACCTGTAGACAGAGGTCTGTCTGCAAAATAGGGTTGATTTCATGACTAGCCTGCTGAAACCTGACTCTTAAGAATTGTTCAGCAGATTGTTCTTTCCCACTTAGTGGTGCTGTATATTTATTGGTATGAATATTATGAACAGGATGATGGTAAATGAATTGAAAATTGTATCTTTACTATCTAAAGGTGAAAAAATATAGGTAAGCATTGGAATGGATAGAAGAGTTTTTGCTATTTTTGATACTTTTTTGATTTCCAGGAGCTGCCTTCCCCAAACTTAATAGATTTAATTCATATTCCTGTAGTAAAAGACACAGGATCACATGCATGTGTGTGCATGTACTTGTGAATAAGCATGAAAAATTACCCTTGAATTTCTGGCCAGTTTCAGCCAGCTGTGACAGATGATTTGAAATAAAAGTTTTTTCAAATGTGAAAGTAGATGACCAGCTTAAGAAGGTGTAGAAAAACTGTAAGTGCCTGTAACCATGAGAGAAGATTCAACAGGTCCTTGAAGCTCTTCACCTATTGCAAACAAATGAGCAAAGTAGTGTAAGTATAGTAATAGGATGCTCTGGCTCTAAAACCTTTGAAAAAACCGTGATGAGTTCTGTTTGAAGAGTTGATTTTATGCTTCAGGAAAAAACCTATGGAATAACTGGAGCCTTTGTAATTAATGCAGGACTATTGATCAAATATAGAAAGAGTCCTTTTGATGTTACTGAGTATAGAAAATGATTGCATCTTGTTTTCATTCTCAGTGGTTAAAAAATCAGTAATGTTTTTTACCATAGGCTTATTGTGATGAAATATTTAACTACTTTTTCTTGTCATCTTTTTCTTGTTATTTTGGCATTTTGAAGGGTGGGGTTTTTTCTTCAAACACTTGCATTTATGCATTTATGTGTTCCAGCTGGTAGTTCATGGGCTAAATCCATGAGACATTTTGTATCCTGCTGTCGTCTTCTTGAGGAAGAAAGGACCACATATGACAGCTGTACTTGCAACCCACGCTGCTGGTCCCTGCTGTTGCAGCCTGAGTCACCTAAATGGCAGTGTACAAGGGCAAGGTGGAGGTGGACCTCCTGGTTGTGCTTTGGGCTTTACTCTTTCAGCGGCTTGCTTTGCTGCAAGGTTGGGCAAACTTAACTAGAGGAAGAAATATTTTGTGCTTAAATCTTTGTCTAGAAAGCTGAATAACAACAGATGTGAACAGTGAGTTTTAAAATACTGTTTGGATGCTTGGTAAAAACCAGTGTGGTTTTTTTCTGTACCAGTTTTGAAAGAGAACAAATTTGGTCAATGTTGGCCATCATTCAAACTAATAGTAAAATAATCAAGTATGATTTAATATTTATTAATGTCCAGAAGGTGCTAATGTAACTTTCCAAATTAAGGTAGGAAAGAGATTTTAAGCATGTTATAGATTGCTCTAGCTTAGCACATCTGCTGATAGCATTGATTAAAAAATAAAAAACCAAAATAGCTCATATACAGTGAAATCTGTCTGAGGTGGCTAAGTATTTAGCATCTCCAGAGCTCAACCTGTAGCTATATTGCTGAGACTTCTCTAGTATATACAGGACATGAGGATGAAAGAAATATTTCATACTGAAGTCTGCTAGAGAAATGAAAATAGCAATAATGCTATTTGTCTCATCTAGAATCTTTGATCTGAAGAATTCAAAGCAATTTAATGTCATTTAATTAAGCTTAAAAGTGTATCTTCGTTATAGATTGATTATATTCCCTTGTTTACAGATGGGAGAAGTGTAACTCAGTCCAGTATAAAACATTGCAAAGTGAGCTTTTAAGAACAGCCAGAAATGAAACCCCAGGAATCTTAAATCCCAACTTTCTCGTTTAGACTTAAATTCAGCAAACACTTTTAGAGGTGTTTAAATTTCTGCACTGCTCACATGCTTAATGCTAAATACCTCAGTGAATACTGGTAGGAATGGGGACATAACAGAAGTCTTGCATGTTTCAATCTGAGAAGTATAAAATCCTAAACATATTTGAAGCTGTTCTTGGGCTTTACATTCTAAAATATATGACTAAATAATTCTGTGGGAAATGATGCTAGATGGATGACTATTTTGCTTTTAAAAATAATCAGCTTCTTGTTTCCTGTAGATCAAAATGCAGAAATTTGAAATATATAATAAAAATGCAGTTCTATACAAGTTGGGCTTTGAGTGGCCTAAGGATTGAATAGTGTGTAAGTTCCTCCTTTCGTGTTGTCAGACATCCATACAGAAGACTGAAGTGTGCTAAGGGAGTTGAATGCCCTTAAAGATTGGCTCAATAGAAAATGTTACTAAACAGCATCACAAATAGTCAGGTATTTAGGTCCTAATAACACAAGTTTGTTTTGTGGAGGTGGTGGTAGGTCATAATTTGGAAACAGAGAGAGTAGTGTTGTGTTGGCTATTGGACTGAACCTCCATGGGTGAAATGAAAATGTGATTTTTAGAAGAGGTTCATCTTACAGATAAAGGGAAGTCTGCATGCCATCTCATAAGGCACTCTTCAGACTTTGTGTTTAGAATTTGTTAGGATGTCAATAGTGTTTAAAAGACACCAAGAAGAAATTAAAGAAAAGTTGCAGCTCTTGTCGGGAGTCTCTTTGTTTTGAGAGGAGGCTGAAATCCACTTGCTTGTTTACTGCACTTAGTTAAAGACATGACAGGATAGGAGTATTTGTGTTTTCCCTGTGCAGAAGAGGTAAAGTATAAACGGGACTCCTCTGACGGCATAAAGCACAACTAGTGAAGTTGAAAAGTAACTTAGGCTTACAGTGGAAATTAGTTATACCATCAGTTATCAGTGGGGTTGTAAATCTGCCCAGAGTAGTGACTTTTAAATGTCCTTTGTCCAGCTAGAAGAAAGTACTATATTTTGTTGCAGCTCTGAGAGTTGGAGACTAGACTTTGTCTCGATAAGCGTCCTTGTGCATTAATTTTATAAATATAATATAAATGTTCCATAGATACTGAAGGATATGTGGGAACTAGGGACTACCATGAGGCTAATATCTCAAAACAGCTTCGCTGCTTGTTTTAATAGAGCTCCTTCAGTCAATTTAGTTTCTGCTGTGTATTTACTACCTTGCTCCAGTGGCCTTAGCATATGTTTTCAGGCAGCTGAGAAGCACAAGCAGCGTGGTTTGCTGGGAGTAGGCATGAGCGTCTTTCAGCCCTTCCTGTGCTTCCTGGGTCATTCCTGAGTTGCTGCCTGCTGTGTTTGAGAACCACAGGAAGGCTGTTGGAACAAGCTTCCATTTGCTCTGTGGGTTTGTTTTAGCAGCTGGCTTTGCCCTTCTGTGTTGCAGTGCAGAAATGTGATTGTGAAGAAACAGGCAAGGGGCTGCTGATGTTGAAAAATATTTTGGTGGCAGTAATACCCAGAGACAGGGCAGCTTGAAATTGCAAAAGAGGAACGAAGCTGTTGAAGAATCTTTTAAAAAAAGGCAACTTAATTGGTCATCTTCCACTCAGTCCGCTTGTCACAACAATGCCAGTTGTTTGAACACAGTGACCTGTTTATATTTTAACTGTAGCTGATGTTAAATTAGTGAAATAATAACTAAAATATGGTTTATATGTCAGGCAAGTGCTCTGCAGGGGGTGCACATTTTAAATGCCTGAATATAAATGTGGAAACAGACACTTAATTATCTTTTTTTTCCACCAAACTTTTGAAATTCCCTTTAACACCCCTGTTCCCATTCTGTGTCCCTTCTGTACAGAAGTTTCATATAGATTGCTACATTTAATTTTAATTTTCTTTGTGATTGGTTTCTACCACATCTTATGAGAAATTCAGAAAATAAAATAATAACTAATACCTGTGTTTTGAAGAAATACTGATCACCTATCACTGGTGAGAAATACGTCAGGTAGAGTTATTCTGTAGTGGTCAAGTATGTATGCAGTGCTTTTTAGAAAAGCTGTTCTTACGGGTGTTTTGTTTTGTTCAAAAGGAACAGTAATACTGATCTTGCCAAACGTGGGCTGAGCAAAAATTGACTTTATTAACCTATAAGAGGCCCGGCAACTTGAATAGCAGCAGCATTCTCCCTACCCTGGGATTTGGTGAGAAAAAAGGGACGTAGCTAAAATGAGGGAATAAGAAACAGGGAGACTAGCAGGGGAGGGAAAAATTATGTATTTTCCACTGGGCTTGCATCCAGTAAGAAAAAATGATCTGATTTCTTTTTTCTTCTCTGTGTAATGTGGTGGGAATCATAAGTAGCAGAAGTATGGACAAGTACAGAGAAGCAAGGTACAAAGATGGTGAGCTGGTTTGACCATGCTTGTAGTCACTTGTGCAATATTCACATGCTGATAGAGCCAGATTTCTCTGTTCCTTCTGAGTCCTGTTAGAAGCAGCAGCAGCAGCCACCTCCCTGATTCTATGGGAGATCATCTTCCAAGAAGCTGACAGCAGAAGTGTTTACCAGCAGCAACTGGAGACTAGAGTAAATTGAAGGAAGATTTTTTCTTTTCTTTTGCCTGAAGGACTGAATGAAGTGTTGAGAAGGGACCTCATTTAGAGGAAATAATAAACCATCTGATTTTGTCTTGGTTGTGATGTATTAAAAGCTGCACCATTTTTTTACTTCAAATAGTGTGTTTTGTGTTTAAAATGATGTGTGTTTGAAAATAATGTGGCTCTAAAAAAAAAGGTAATGCCAAGTAGACTGATCCTACATAGTTTTATATTTAATTTTTTTACTCCAGTAGTATGTCGAATTGTAGAAAGTGACTGAGGCTGAGAACTCATTAGGGTAATGTTTGTACACATGCACAAGATGAGGTGCCTTGGGCCACAGAATGCTTGCAGTCAAAATGAAAATTGAAAATTTGGCATGTTTGGAAGTCCCAGTTCATACAGAGAAGGAAAAAATACTTGGTTAAAAATAGTCATGATTAGAATGTAGGAAATCATAACAGATGAGTATATGTGTTTCAGGACATGTGCTCTCTGATTTCTTTAACAAGAGATTCACATGCTGAATTGATTACTCCTTAACTGTTTCCCACATAATTTCTTACCTTTTTGGCTGAAACATCCCATACCAGCTATTGTAGACACAGGACACTAGACTTGGTTGGAAAGAGTAGTTGGATTTAGTGAGCCTCTCTCCTGTTTGTGGTCTGTTGTAATCTTGTAATCCCTCCTTGGGGCTTGGCACATGGCTGGAGCGTGGGAGGTGTAACCCCCATAGTGCTTCAGACAGCCTACTCTGTCCCCATTTTACTTCAGCCCCACTCACCCCATCCCTGCCCTGTGGTTAAGCTTTCTGTCTGGTCTGAGGGTCCTATTAATGTTTCACAATTTTTCCAAAAGTGAACGTAGGGCTTCTGCTTGAACTAATAAGACACATTTACTAAAGCTTTCTAGAACATTTTAATACATGCACCAATTAGATTTAATTTCTTAGGCCAGCTTTTTTTTCAGACAGACATAGACCCATACTGGAAGTGCTTACTGTGATACAGATGAGAGTTTAAAAATAAATCTCTTGGTTTTCATTTGAGTGGAAACCCAACTGGGAAAAAAGTTTCATTGCATGCTGAGTGATTGCAAAAAGGCCTTTAGAATATTAACCTTATCTATAGATGTTTCACATACCACTTCATTAGTATTGCATCCCAATGAGTCTTTCTATTTGTGACTTCCAGAGCTGGAATTTCTAGGGATGAGGCAGCAGCTATCAAAAATACAGTTAGAGCTAATTGTTGTGAAATAAGTGTTTTATTGGCACAGATGACAAGAGTTGAGAAATACACACTATCTTTCATCTGTGCATTTCAAATCACTTTCCACATGAGCTAATTAGGCTTTCTAGATAAGTAGATATAACTTATAAATAAATAATGGGAAATGACTTGCACAGCAACACATAGCAAATCAAAAGGTACCTAAAATGAAACCTGAGACCTGGCTCCACATTTCCTGCCATCAGCACGCAGTCAGTCAGTACTGACGTTGCATCTGAGTAAGATGCATTTGCAGAAGACCATGTAAAGCTGAGGACTTGAATTTTCAGATCTCTTTTGCAGCTCGTATTTCATTGTACAGTATTTCCCAGGGTTGTTGCAGAAGAGGAGCAGAACTCCTTTGCTGAATCAAGCAATGCTTATTTAAGAAGGCAGGCTGTGGTGAAAGTGTGGGGAATGGCTGTATATTCCTGTAAACAGGTGGAAATTTTGACATTGTTGAATTGAGTCCTGCTTTGGGAACAGTCTCTAGGTTAAATAAACAGTAGTCTGATGTTTCCTTAACACAGAGGATTGCTTTACTTGAGGCACTGCATGTGCTTGAATGTTTTTTGTTGGGTTTTTTTTGTTTGTTTGGGTTTTGTTTGGTGGTGGTGTTTTCTTTTTTTTTATAACTGAAGATCACATTGATCCTAAAAATTTAGTATTTGTTTTTCCTTATAATTTCTTTATCTTTGTTAAAGAATGGCCTGGTGTTTTGTCAGTAGATTACTCTCTTTTAGTTACATTGACTGTCCTCTTATGAACTCAAATCTAAACTATTATTCTTGGAGCATTAATGATACTAATAACCTTCTGTTTATGCTGTCTTTCCTAAAAAATGGCATACTCTTTTGGAGCTGTATGCATATAATTTGTGAACTATGAAGGGCTCAAGTGTTTCATATGTAATGAATTAGTGTGCCTGTAGCTCTTGCCTCTGAACATCCCGTGTGAAAAGCATCCTGCTGACTGTGCAAAACTCACTGGTGGACTGGAGCGTGTAGTAACACTCAAAAGCAGTAGCTTTTACTTTGAGTATCTTTGCTTATGTTTGGAATGACCCTTTAAAAGGTTTAAACCAAACGTTTTTTGCTTGTTTCCTTAGTAATTTGCTTTGGTGAATGTGCTTGCAAGACCCTGTAGTGGCAGCCTTATACGGTGAGCAGGGCTAACACGCTGTATTGAACCCCCTGGAAATGGGAGGTATTTGGCCTTCAGAGACTCCTAGCTTGTGAAATTTTATCCTGTTTCTTTGAGGGACCATTCAGGAAATGGAGTACACTTCTGTTCATAATCTGCCTTATGGAAGGACAGAATTCATGTTTTTATGTTACAGGAATCACAAAAAAAGATTAAGTTGGCATTTTTCATATGACAAAACTAAGAACAACATGATGTTGATGTTTGTGGGGATAATATTTGTGCATGAGTCTAAGCTCATGGTAGGAATAATGATACAAATTCTCTCTTAATAACAGTACACCTTTTCAGTATTTTTTTAAGTTCTCCTGATACTAAATAATAGCATGCAAAAGACTCTTTCAAATCTTACTACAACATTGATAACTTCTTTTAATTAATGGGAGTTATGTATTTGCATACATAAGCATAAACGTTACTTGGCAAGAATTGTATCTTACCACATTGTTCTTCAGGTACAAGTAGGAAGGCAAATCAATTTCTCATGGGAAAAGTAATGTTGATGAAAGTATGCAGCAAATCAGGGAATTAATTTAAATAATGTGTTGTTAACCAAACTGAGTGGCAAGGCAATGTGAACCATGATGAACAATGCTAAAGTAGTTTGTTAAAAACAAATTCATCATAATTGAATTACAGACACTGCAAGAAAAATGGAACTCAATAGCTAGATTTTTGCCAATAGATTACCACCCAGCTCTTTTGTGTCCTGTGCATTCTCTATATGAGGACACTATGACTCTACAATTTTGTGACTTATGTAGGAAAAATTAAATAGTAGTTGTATTAGAGAGAGATCATTGTTGAATTCACTCATTTAGAATGAGACCAGATTGTAATACCTTTCCAACAAATGATACCGTGTTATGAAAACAGTTCTACCATCTTCACTGGTGCTACTTGTAGAAAAACAAATACTGCTTAACATGAGAAGGAATAGCGGATTGTAAATATGTGGCATTCTTCTCACACTGACAGAACCAATATAACTGCAAGAATCTCTAGCTGAGTTCTGATATAGGATGGGATCCTTTTTGGCAACAAAATAAATTAATAATTTAATAACTCATTATGAAAGTTCCATTCTGCTCTCTGATATTCGTGAGAGATTAAAGATCAGATTTGAAGACAGCCAAGCAAACAGCATTTTGTTGCTGCTGGGAGTAGTCCTTCTTCTTTTTGCTCCCTTCCTTGTTCTGATGTTCATCTGATCCCCTCTAAGTTGATTGAGGTTATCAGCTTGCAGAAGGCCCGTTCTGGATGAATTAGCTTCTGCCAGTGAATTGGTTTACTGAAGGATCACACGAATCAGACTTGGTACAAGGAAGCATCGGGAATGGTGTGGCTGGAAAGGGGAATGCTAAGCAGAGGAGGGAATATGGGACCTGTTTTCTGCAGCAATTGATCTCTCACATCAACTGGGCTGAGTTCCTCTTCCTGCACGTTATCATCTGACTGCTTTAAACTGGCCTGGCTTTCAAAATGCCAGTCTGTAAAATAGTCAAAATATTCAGAGGTAGAGCTGCCTGAGAAGAGTAATGACTAGAGAATATTTCAGTCCTGCCTACAATTAATTACTCTGTCAACTGGGAATACAGGCTTTCTGCTAGTATGGTGAATGACTTTGACTTTTTGAACGTCTTGATGGTAAACAGGGAAAACATTTTACTTTCAAAGTATTTATATAAATGTTGTATTTCTCATTTACTAGTATTTTACCATTCTATGAAAGTAATTCAGTTGTTTTGGTCAACAATATTGAGGATGTTGTGTTGCAGCACAAACACAACGTATCTGCTGGAGCACTGGCCCTTGCAGAGTCATTCATGCCCCAGTTCTTCCTGGACTGGGATCTAAAGCAGAGTTCTGCTACCTGTGCTGTTACTCTGCTGAAGAAGTGTAAGATGTCTGTCTCCTTAGGCAATCCAGAATTCTTTCATCATCTGCAGGCACAGACTTCTTATGTTTTCAGAAAAAATCCATATGTTTAAACTCATTCAAAATATACTGTTGAGTGCATTGTGTTTATCCTAAAGCACTTGAGCTGGAAGTAAGAAGTGCAGAAAGCCTCACAGCCTTGCTGTTCCTTGGTCCATCTGAAGAACAGGTATTTTCAGTGCCCTCGGTTGCCTTTGCAGTGTGCCAGAAGAGTACTGGAGCTCATGCTAGCAGGCTTAATTTTTTTTTTCTTCTTTTTATTCAAGGGTAGGATACAAAAGTATCAAGAGCCTCTTACTGACCTGATTGTCTGTGGACAGACAGAAGTTGCATATTTTCCTTTTGAGTTTGCTAAAATGCCCTTGTTGACTATCTTAAGCAGGATTTTAACATAGTCTTCCACCATTATAGTTCAAGTACTATGCCTGTGTTATACTGGAGTGTAGCCTTGCTGCTGTGACCCTGTCTTTTCATTCTCACAATACTGGTTTTCTTGTATGTCCAAGTCTAGAGGACTTCCTTACTTCAGCTATGTGATTCTCAGTAAGCATTTACACAAACGACAAAACACAGTAAATAATCTTTTGGGATGACTGTTTAAACTTAACAGGTTTGTTTATGTGATTATTAACATAAGTATATGAAATTAGCTTTTGTGTCTGACTTTTACCAAAAGCTTTATTTCAAGAGCTTACAGAAGTAATAGGTTTGTTCAAGTGCCACAGAACATGATCAACAATGAGCAATGTAGTGTTAATCATGCATGTGAGCAGTGCAATGTTACCTCTTCCTGCAGTGGGTATCCTGTTGATACCCAGCTAGGCAGGATTCTTCCTTGCTTTTTATTGGAGAAACTCTGGATTGTAGTTTGCTAAAGCTTTTCTTTAAGACTGTTCATGTTTTCTGCCTATACATATCCTACAAACAAACACCTTGTGAAGTCTGGCTCAGCTTCTGGAATCCTTGATTGGAGGCAAGTTTGGGTATTGTCTCAGAACAACAATTTTGGGGAGATTTCACAGGTAGTAGCTGTACTGACGTTAAGTAGACCTAGCTTTGTGGTACAGTCTAAGAGTAGGAATCATGAGGTCTGAAATCTATTCCTGCCTTTGTCCTAGACTAATTTCTTAATATAGACAAGTCACAGCATGTCCCTGCTGTGAAATAGGGAATATACTTGTCTACCTAACAACAGTGTAAGTTTGCTACACTCTCTAAAGAAACAAGGTTGTAAAAGTGCAAAGTGCCATTTCAGCTCTGCATTTCATTTGAACTCTGGATTTTCAGTGTGAAGAAAAATGAGTATTTGTTTTATTGTTTCAGACCCCTTTGGATCCAAAGTACTGCAGCTAGAAAAAGACTTTTTTCCACACCCAAAGCTTCCAATTTTCTTTCTTCTTTCTCACGTGTTGAGAGCGTTCTGATGTTGCTGCATCTGCTTCTGTCAATTATGTCCATAAACTATTTGCTTGCTGGTACTTCTGGATTTGTCTGTAATATAAATTGTTTTCTGTGTCTGATGTGCATTAATTTCTTCAGAGCTGAGCCTTGGCTGCACTGTATGTACAACATTACAAATTATGGGGGCAACTAAAACCATGAACTATTTGACTCATGGCATCTGGCTTTTTGTTGTTGCTTATTAAAATACGAAAATGAGAGAGATAGATGTTAGTATCACTTTTGTCCTTGTAGTTCTCACTAGTGATGACCTTTGAACTTTACAGATTGAAATGTATTGGCTGCTTTATACCATTTTTGCTATTGGTATAAAAATTTTGAAGCCACTCGATACTTTTTTCACTTCATTGTTATATTCTTTTATTTGGCTTTTATTAACTTCTGACCCAACCTCTGTTTTGATTCAGTGTTTCAGTGCTGCTTTGCTTCTCTCTTTGTATCAGGAAAGTCAGGAAGTGAGGACAAGAAGTCCTCAAGTGCTCAAAATACCGAATTGTTGGTTGTGCCTTTGATGCCTCTCAAAACATGTAGCACACTGTGCTCTTCACAACTCACCTTTTATGACTCCTTAGCACCTTGTTGGAAAAGGTTGTTCCTCCTAGGTTAGGGGGAAGGTGAGGGAGGAGGGGGACCCCTATTTAGCCTTTTAATGCATTTTGTTTTAGCCTTTTGAATTTGTAATGGGCTGGCTTTAAGGTGAGCACCTTCCTCTGGGTGCCACTACCTATTTTTACCAGACATCCTTCCTTGCATTAAAGACTGAAAGGGTCATACTTTGAGACTAAGAGATAAGGCAATTACCAAGGCTTCAAACAGCTTCTTGATGGAACAAATATGTTTGGGCACCTTTATATGGTGTTAGTAAATTGCTGGGCATTTGCTCCTTATGCTTTATTTTTTCTGCTTTCTTTGGACTATCTTGATAAGTTACATGTTTCTAGAGTAACAGACAGATTAGGAAATTACATAAATATCAAAAATAGCAGTTGCTCTTTTTTTGGAACTTTAGGTGCCTGGTAGGAGTTTAAAATAACAAACATCCATCAGGATTGTTTTTCTGGTTCAAATGGCAACTGTTTGAAACATCTGCTGGCTAGTAGTGTATGGGTAGTATACTTTATTAGAAGCCACATGTGTGGAGAGTTGTACCTGAGCCAGTGTGTTTTAATTACTGGGTTTTTTACAACAAGCCATGTTGCTAATATTTACTCAAAAACTAGGCTTTTGCCTGATGTTTCTCAACTTGAAAACATGTAATTTGGCTAAAGGAGATACTATATTCTTCAACAGTTGTGAAGCATAAAGGTATGTGAAGAGCAATGAATTGTGCTGTAAGCAGCTTGTCCTTTTATGTATTCATTTTTGAGCTAAGCTTATTGCTGTTGATCTTAGCATTCATAGATCTTGGCTATGTCTACCTTTAGAAATGGGGGTCAGCACAAGTTAAAAGCCAATTTTCAACACACTTCTAACAGCCTTGTTTATCCTTGTTTCCTGCCTCCTCTGTTGGTATATTAGTATAAATCACTCAACTTGCTTGAAGAAAATAGAGCAATGCTGAGTAGCAATGGCTAATGAGTGAAAAATCTAATAAAATGTCACCAAGCTTTTAGTTGTGAAGAGAAAAATATAAATATTGTTAGTTGCGAGGAACTTTGTACACATCAGTAAGGTAAAATGAAATAATACAGTCTTTTGTTTCCCTCTTTCCGTGATTTTGAAGAATTCATCATAACTTAACAAAAGGCATTATCTGTTTTCCGTCTAAATCCAGATCCTACAGTCAAAATGAGTTGAATTCAGAGGAAGAAAATAATTCGTGGGGAGGATGGTTTTCAGTTGCCCTTATGTTGTCAAGGGCTGTTTTGGTTTTTTTGTTTTGTTTGTTTCCTCAGTGTGTGATGCTGCAGCTCTCCTAGGCCTCTAGCCAAAAGGTGATGGTGATGCTCAGAAATCATTTTCCCACTTCACTGTCACTAGAGTTCCTATCCCTTCAACTTCCTTTTGAGCATCAGAAGATAAGAACACCCTGATGGTGAAGTCTCACAGCCAGATTGCCACTACGTTTCTGTACAGCCATATCTTTCCAGGTGATGCTGCTTTGGTGCACTTACCAGTTATCATTCATCCATGTCTTTTAATCCTGTGCCTTCTGTTTCTTTTCCTCTACTTCTGTGGATCAGAAGGAAGAGTGAGGAGCTGAAATTAATGCTGGGTCTTCCTGTTTATGTACATCCAGCCCTTGTCCAAATGTCTCTTGAGGCATTGCCATGACTCTCATTAACTGTTTAATCCTAATGATGCTGAGTTCTTATAGATAGAAGATTAAGATACAGGATTGTTATTGCAGATTCATTTTTATGGAGTGTCACCTTTCCCTTCTGTCTGCAACATAAAATGGTTACTTTAGCACTGAGAATATTTGCCTGTTAGTTGTCCAGTGAGCTCTTCAGCTCACGGGGTGGCAGACTTTGTTATGGTAAAAGTGTACTGGCAATGCTTGCTGTCACCTGTCTTGGGAGAAATACTTCAGTTTGCACTGAGAACTAAATTCATGAAACTAACAGGTGTAATAGGCATGGCAGCCAATTTTCTCAATGTTCTCCAACAGAGCTGTGAGAATCCTTCTCCCTAGTTGTTAAGAGGCTCCGTTTTGTAGTTGTTCTCCCTCTGGCAGAAAGGGAAATGTATTTGGGCTAACCAGGGGAAGTGATAGAAAGAGAAGTGCCTAGTCCACTGCAACTCCACCAAGCTAGGCTTTACAATGTTAACAGAAGCCATATAGTGGATATTTCTATAACAGCATTGCCTTAATATTGCACTGCTTTGCTGGTTTGAATGTGTATCAGCAAAGTAATACTGTGTATAGCCAGAAGTGTCTGTGAGATAATCTAATTTGTACTTGCTGTGTGTTAGAACATATTCAATGACAGCATAATATTTTGGCTAATTAGGCAGCTGATTAGTTTTGCTGCATCAGGACTCTTCTGTGCTCCCCAGCATTATGTGCAGACGTAAGAGCTGAAACTGTGATTCAGCTTCCCTTCTCTTTTGGGTTAGATCATGTAGGTGTTAGTGCCATTTTAGGCAGCACTATTTCCTTCTGCCATTTTGTGAGCAATGTAAAGCTATCTGTCAGCCTCTGTGCTTGGTATTCTTATCTTCCCTCCCAATAAGCTGTTCCCCTGTTACTGAGGCTGTTACTTACTGACCAGCTTAGAGAAGGACCATTTCCTCTGGGAGCCTGGGAAAAAGTTGGAATTGAAGCTTCTTGCAGAGCTGGTGTATAGACCCAGCCCTGTCCTGGTTGAAGGTGAGATTTGTAGAACTGCAGTTCTGCTTCATTACTTATAAAGGTACTAGTCCACCAGGACATCTATGATGTTATTAGTAGCCTTTGTGTACCCTTTTCAGAAGAGAGAGTACCTTTGAAGGCTAATTGTATGCTTCCTCCACTCTTGTGGTGGATGGACCCCAGCTGACAGCTTGCTCACTCTCTTCGCAGAGGTGTGGGGGACAGAGCTGGTTTGGAGTAAAGGTGAAAAAAGAAGTGTGCATCAAGATAGAGACAGTGTTTAAGTGAAAAGGTGGGGACACCACACCAAACACCCACCATGCCCTCCCCCCCAACCAGGGATGTGAGGATAGTTGCCACCAGCAGATGCTGGCTACTTTGGAAAAACTCACACGCTGCCCACCATGCCAGAGTCCCTCCCCATTTTATGTTTTAGTGTATTTAATGCAGTAGTTGAAACTAGGCCAGATCCTTGGTTTTAAATGGGATTAGCATCTAGAATAGTCTATGTAGTAACAAGTATCTGAAAACTGAGTTTCTCAAGTTGTGTCTTCCTTGTAGTTTAGTCATTATTCAAACTTGACTGAAGTTTATATCTTTTTAGTTTCAGTATCCTCAATTATGAAATGGTAATGTTGATAACACTCAGTTCTTAAGTGTATGGTAGTAGAAAGATAGTAATTCTAAAGGTAGGAGTGTTTGCAAGAATCCTTTATTCCTTAGGAACACCAATAATTTAAAAAAAAAACCCCTCCAACACTTATTATTCTTGGATTCCTTTTTTCTGAATGGGAAAACATTCTTGGGAGATCTCCATGAATTCTCAAGTTTGTCTTCCTCGTGAGACATTTGACAGCAATGCCAAATAACACTGGAGCTATTGTTAGAAGGGATCTGATACTGTTATTGTTCCACTTAAATGAAGCTGTGTGAGTAAATGCCAGCTCTCCTATTGAGGGAACTCAATCAACTGGAAAAGTTTTTGGTTTCCTGCATTACTAGCTGCCAAACAAAGGAGAACAACTCATTTAATCCAAGTATGACAGATTACTCAACAAGCATCTGAAGAAATGAAACATAAATGAATTGTCCTTTGCAGTGGAGATACATGGAATGTAAGTCATGAGTGAGAAACATAGTTTTTGAGCTGGTAGATTTTATGTACATAGAAAAAAGCCTATTTGTTTCAAAAGATGATTAAATTAATGTAGAGTGAGGCACTACAACATTTCACTTCAAATATTAATAGAGAGAAAGAGCAGTTAGTTTGGATTAACTGCATTTCATGGAATTCAAAAGAACTTATATTCTGTTTCAGAAACTTTTCACTGTTCCTTTTACCAGATCTTTTACTCACATGTATGCTGGATAGATACTTAGATAAATAGCTTAATTCACTCACAAAATCAGAAGAATCAGCTACTTAATTGACTTGAGTGACAAAATTCCTTGTCATTGAACTGCTTTTCAATATTTGGGTTTCTTAGAACTGTTAGCTAGACTTCTGTCATTCAATTGTTTTAACTGAACTTAATTTTTGGGCCAGAGGCTTAAAGCAAAACAAAAAAAGGAAATGGTGTTAAGTAAAACTTGTAGGTCTGGCGATCACTAAGTTGTAGAAATTCACGTAGAGAGTCCAGTTTGTGGCTTTTGAAGATTCATTGCCTTTGGGTGACATTAAGCATTCCTCCTGAAGTCATACAAGCACAATTGTTATACATGTTCCTGTTTATTTCTATGGCAAGTGTGAGATATTTACCATTTAAGAGGAAATAAAGAACCTGGCAATATTTATGTAACATCAACAGTGTTTAAAACCTTGTACTTTGGACAGGTTTTAACTCATCCTTTTCAGTCTAATTAGGTGTAATATGAGACTTCGTATCCTAAAGTACAGGGCAGAGCTTCTTGTAAACAAAGAGCTTTGTGATGCATTGGCATGAAAAATATTATGGAATTAAAAGTGGTGTTGTTTGGTTTTGACTGCTAAGAAACAAGTGCTTGGCTGATGTTGAATACAGCTAAAAGTAAATTTTACTACTATTTGTGTATGTTAACTAGATATGGTGTAGAAAATGCAACAAAAATTTTATAATCTAAATTGATTGTTAATTTTGTAGCACCATTCACTTGACTGTAAGGAAATTTCCTGAGGATTAAGGGCCAGATGAAGTTAATTGACTGCTCCCAGTCAGTCACTAATCTTTAGGGACTTCTTTTTAGTGCCTAATTTCATAGGATGCAGTGAATTTTTATTCATTGTAGTTATTGTAGATATTGTATTTATTGGATATATTACAGAATCACAGACTACTCTGAATTGGAAGGGGCCCACAAGGATGATTGAGTCCAACTCCTGGCCCTGCACAGGACACCCAAAGAGTCACACCATGTGCCTGAGAGCATTGTCTGGACTCTTCTTGAACTGTCAGGCTGGTGCTTCCCTGGGGAGCCTTTTCCAGTGCCCAACGACCCTCTGGGTGAAGAACCTTTTTCTAATATCCAACCTAAACCTCCCCTGACACAACATCAGCCCATTCATTTGGGTCCTGTCACTTGTCACCATAGAGAAGAGATCAGTGTCTTTATATATTGTGTAGAGGGAGGAGGATGAATGCAATCTTGGCAAAGTTTCAGTGAGTGGTTGTCCCCAAACATCTGTGCTTCAATATCAGCAATTAATTAAACAAACTCTCTATGTACCTAGCCCCCCTAGTAATTGGGAATTGTATGTTGTGGTTGGCTGTATTTCTCTGCAGATGCAGTGGGTCTCACATAGGGGAAGTGGAGCCTGCTTGTGGCTATTATAATTTATCATATAAAAATAGTAAAAATTTATCATGTATTTCTGAAAATGTTACATGCAGATTTCACTGGTGCCCTCTCATGCTGCTGGCACTCACCCAACCTGTCTCAAATCAGAATGAGCTGGGCAAGGCTTTCTGACTACTTGGTCTATCATATGCTCATTGGACAACTGGTTCATTAAAACTGGGGCATGTGTTCCATTAAAATTGAGACAAGTCCCAGAAACACAAGCCAATGATGTCAGCTGAATGAGTTCACTCAATATTTAGTTGGTATTTTTAAAATCAGAAAGTGTAGAAGTTCCAGTATTTCTTGCCAGATCCCATTTAAAGGGTAGCTTCTATTTCTGTATGAATGGAAGTTTTGGTAGGTCAGCAGTCTTTATTAGTAGACAGTGGGAGCTTTGAACCATGTTCCTTTGATAAACTGGTTGGAAGGAAGGAAATTCGCTCAAGGGAAACTTGGTTTTATGTTGTCTTCATAATCCTGACTGTAGTCATCTTTAAAACACATAATTACATAGTTGTATTCCCAAGTGTGCTAGGTGTTTTGAAGTCCTTAGTATGAAAAATAACTCAGACATGTGAAAGGAAGAGGTAATACGTAGCAAGCATGAACATAGTAGTTAAGTAGGTGGCATGAGGTGAAGTCACTTTTATGGTTTTCTTGGGTTTGGGTTTTTGTTTTGGGGGTTTTTTGGTGTACGAGAATGGCCAGATTTGGGAGAAACTTCAGGCTTGTTAAAGAAAAATGATTTTAAATGAGGCTGAGAGTGATAGAGATGAGGAGTTGGAGGGAAGAGTTCTGTGTGAGTGGCTGATTCTGTAAGGAGGTCTGGCAGAGGAAATATGCTTGGTTGGCTTGTCATCACTTTCCCTCCCTTTTCCTCTTCCTTTTCTACTCAGCAGTCATTTTCTTTCATTCTCACTGATCCCTTCCTGCACCTGGAAAGATGCTGGTAAACAGGCAGAGAGTTGCCTACTTTTTGCCTGGCAGTTGTCTTTAGCACTGAGCTTTTCTGGGCTCCCAATAAGGATGCTGTTGTTGTCCAAGCAAGAACCACAGCTTGTCAGGCTCCAGAGCTGTCATGGAAGATTCCTAGCAAAAGGGGAGTACAGGGAAGGGTGTGAATCTCTTCAGGATTTCTGGCTCCGGATGCTCCTTGTTTTATGGAAGTAGTACTTCCAAAATTTTTCGTCTTTGCTTTATGGGCAGGATTTGCAAGTGACTTGACATGTTTTGAAGTATTCAATTTTTCAGACAAAACAGGAACTTTTTTACGTCTATAAAAGGTAAATATAAAATATAAAGATAATATCTCTGTTGTCATCAGAGACAAGCTTCATTGCTGGTATAAGGAGGTGCAACTGTATTGACTTGAGAGAAGTTGCACACATATTTGCCAGAGGTGAATGTCTTCTGTTTCCACCCACATAACAGTTGGGTAAATAATGATGCATGCAGTTCTCATGAGGGGATTATAGCAAAGCCACAATGGAGTTTATTTAGTTTTGATAGAATCAAGTGACTTCACTTTATAGGCTGATAATGTGATTTACTACCATACCAAGGATTCAGGTCTGAACCAGATAGAACTCGTTTCACTTGTACATACAGAGCATTTAACTGAGTTTGAGATGTTTTCCGTCGGTTCATTAATGAGTTATTTAGTGTAGGCATGTTTAGGATCAGCCATCCAAGATCCTCTTGTGTCTAAAAGGGACTAAAGTAAGAGCTTGTGATGCAGCAGTTTTTACTGGCATGGGATATATACAGGGGTGAAAATAAAATAATAAACTTTTCTGCAAGCATGTCTAAAGTCATATTGGTGTGTTTACTTGGGACTCAGTATGAGGGGGTAGTCGGGGGGCTTGTCTTTCCCAGGCTCTGTACACACTTCATTAGGGTTACTTTATTTATATTACAAGGTCAAATGTGATCTTGGTGCACAGGCCTTCGACTTAAACAGAAATTCCCTTGATTGTTAGTGAGACTTTTTCTTTTCCCCCCTCCCAAGCTACTTTCTACGTCTGGCCTGATTGAAAACAGGCAGGAACTGGCACAGAGCAATATTATGTCATCCTTTGCTTATATTTCCTACCCACTCATTCTTTATTTTAATGTTATATGAGGTCTTCAGCAGAGTGTGACATATTGTTATAATTACATCATTTGGAAATGTGTTTATCCCCAAGAGTTGTAATTTGATTTAGGAACTGTTTTCCCTGCTTTCAGTCTGTTATTCATAGCATAGCATGACCATCAGGCTTCTGCAGCAGGACTGGACACACCACTTTAAATATTTGCAAACCATAACACAGGAGTCCATTGATGCATGTGAGGAGGAAAGAAGGAAGGGAGCAGGATTTAAGATTTGATAAAATTCTTGCAGGTAGAATAAACTATAATAATATTGTGGTAGTTTCTGTGTAGAGTATTAATTCATTCATATCTTTTTGCCGTATAAACAAATGCATTTTTAGGAGTATTTTTGTATGTTTCTGTAGGGTGCTAGTAATGGAACTACATGTCTGGCCCTTGGCCTTGTGTAATGGGAAGCAATAGCTCTCTGGAGTATGTTTGTTAAGAAAATTGCTGTGACTTCTAACCATGTTTTTTGATGCCTGTAGAAAAACTTATTTAGTTAGACCACAGAAGTCAAGGAAACTTCAGAAAAGTGTTCAAAACCATTTCAAGTCTGCTCTATGAATTAAACAGCTGTGTAAATGCGGCGAACTGTCATTTTTAGGAGGATAAGAAGTGGAGTTCCATAATGTTGATCAGGCATGGAAGAGCTGCCACCGAAGGTATCAAGGCCCTCCAGAGATGTGAAGTTTAAACTTGGTCTATGTTTCTGAGTCTTGCTGTTGCACAAAATGTATATATCCTAACAATATATCAAAAGGCTGAGAAAAAAAGTATGAGCTGTGCCTTGAGAGTAAACTAGAACTCTTCCCAAAGCATTGTTAGTAATTACTGTCTCCGGTGATCCTTAAGGGTCATTAAACTGTTTGCTTTTAAACTTCCTGCTTAATAAATATTGTTGGGTTTTATATTTCTACATATGAAATGAGAGAAAGAACATCAAAACAAATAAATGAATTAAGGCCCACTAATCTCATCTTTTGTAACTCGTCTGGGATTACTCATGTGAAAGGAACTTTTTAAGGCCATATCTGGGACTGTGTTGTTTTGTGCTGGATTATTGGAGCATTACATATATATTTCACTTATGTTTTCCTTCATGGAAGAAACATTTACCACATATCGATCAAGCCTTAAAGTTCATGCATGGAAAAGGAGCAGGGCTTAACTTTTCCCACACTTGATTCTAAACTGAACCAGAGTACATCTGTCTCACTACTGAACCTGGACAGCTCAGATGGCAACTCCTGGCTTCCTGTTTTTCAAAGATACCCAGCCTGATGTAAAGAAAGAGTCGTCTATGGACTCTGCAGAGTGTTCTGAAAACACAGACAAACCCCAGGCGAAGTTTTGGCTTTTCTGCTGGCCTGACTCTACTATCAGCCTGTGCAGCTATAAGTGACAGTTTGTCTTACACAAAAATGTGTTCTTTAAGTCTAAGAATAAAAGTTGTTTCTTTTTGCAAAATGCAGTGTTATGATTGTTTGCTGCTTTTGTCAGGTAATCCTCAAGGAACAATAGTGTTTATTGGGGTCTAAAGATTTGGCTTCTCAGAGCAAAGTAAAGGTCACATTCACGATTAGATCTGCATTTCCTCTTCTGACTGCTAATTTTTGCTGTGTACTTGGGCTGTTGAAGGGAATGCAGCTGGTTTGGTATACCTAGACCATCCTTTCCTTTCCTCCCTTGCTGCATTGTGTTCAGAATTCGGGAGTTTCAGCAGAACTTGCTGTTGTAGTCTAAGCTGCTGAATCTCATGAGCATATAAACACACACCTGGGAGAACTTCAGGTCAATAATCTTAGTTTCTGACATTTTCCAGCCTTCTAAGCTATTAAAAATTGTGTTAAGTTTTGGTGTTTTTGTTATTCTACTACTTAACAGACACTTTAAATTTGCTGGGTCATCTGAGTTGCTGGGTGCTTCATCAGCTCAGGCAGACATTGAAATTCCTCTTACACTGTGTCAAATTCCTTTTAACAGGGTATGGTTTTGCTGCTTGGTTTTGTTTTTTGTCTAAGCATAGGAAACAAATTCAGGGACTCATTATTTCTTTTTTCGATTTTACTTTTGCTTACGCTGCTTTTGTGGTGGATTTCAAAATTTTGCTGGAGTTACTTGTTCGTGAGATTTCCAAGTCAAACCCATTAATTGAAGGACTTCATCCCATATCTGCATATAGAAACCCCACACGGAATCTTGTTTTGCTACTGTCAGAGCCTTGCACTCCAGGTGCATGTTTATGAATGGGCTTTGCTTTTGTGTTTCTTGGAAAATGTACAAAAGGTGTTAGGGTAATAATTTTCTCTTTATTGTACGGATTGCTTTTAAGCACTTTTTGCTTTCTACAAAAAAAAATCTTCTTGTGCTGTATTCTTATGTTTCTCCTCTGGCCTTTGTTCTTCGTTGTCAGTTCAAACTGCTGCTGTAAATGTCCTCTCTTTCTGAAACTTGCTTTTTGATTTTTAAGTTTTCACTTGGGAGATTGGCGTGAAAAAGGTGGCTGGTTTCAGACTATTGCTCGACATGCTTGCATTAAATCTTGACTCTAAAGCCAGAGAAAATTAGTTATTCACAGTCATTCTCACAGGGAAAACTTGAAATTACTTTCAGTGTTGCATAATGATGAAGTGCAGCACAGCTGTTGGAGAAGAGCTGGCTGGAGGCTGGGATTAATAATTCTGATATTTTGCTGGGCAGGAGCAAATGTCATGCTTAATCAAGAAATCTGTTTTGATACTATGGAGTAACATCAGTAGAATATGATTCTTAAAGAGAAATTGTTGAAATTAGATGTAGGTATTTGAAATAATTTCTTTTTACAATGGCAAATAACTAAACAAAATTAACACCAGTGTCATGGAAATTAACCATCCAAATATATTTGAGTTTTTTGTGTTAAAAAGAAATCTTTTTGTAAACAATTCTGTGTCCCCCAAACTCCTAACCAATTTTTTTTCCTCTATGTTTGTAACCCCACCTGTTTTAAAAGAATGCATATTCAGGATTAGTGTAGTGATCTTTTAAATATTCTGATGTTTGAAAAAGATACTTCAGCATATTGGTTGTTTGAATAAGGGTTGACTGCTACATTAAAATTATAGTGGCTCATGTTCTTGAACTGAAATTCTCCTTCAAAAGTGAGCAAAACGCTTTCTTTGACTTTTTTTTTTTAATCTTGGGTAAAAATGGACAGTCCTCTTTTTAAGAGGACTAGTGTCCTGTTAAAAAAACTGTTCTATTAAATAACTATATAAATTGCTAAATGTACTGTGTAATACAATAGTGCATTTGCTATGAAATTCTATTGCTTTTTTACATATCGATGCGAAATTCATTCTACTGAGATCTTAGATCTGCCAAAAATGTGTTTTATTTTTAAATATTTTTAAAATTATTTTTCTAAATTATTTATGAAGTGGTGATTTATATTAATGTGCAGAATTTGTCATTGTCACTTCATTTCTGCTGTGCTTACTTGTGATAGAGTATTTAGAAATGATTTGCTGGGGATGTTTAATGGATTTCATGGTGAGAATGGGTCAGCAAAGAGTGGGGGTTCTCTGGTACATTTTTATTCTTGTCTCTGAATTCTGGAGTTAGTTGTGTTTATATGTTGTAAAGTTGTAGTAAGTAATGCTAGAGGACATGGTTACAGGAAAAGATTACAAAAAATGTGAAGAAAAGTTCAAGTCAGAGTGAGTTACAGATCTTGCTTCCTCCTTTTGAGAAAGGTGCAGGTACACTTTTGCAATAGTCTGCTTTTATGTTTTGACCAAACCTCTTGTGAAACAGTTCACTAAAATAAGTTGGAATGATATGAAATTTCATTTGATCTCCTGCGTCTAGTTGATAAATCCATACTTCTGAGCAGAAAGAGAACATAAAATTAATAAACTTGTTTCTTTTTAAAAGTATTTTAAAGTAAATATTTGTATTTGTCTGTCTCAAACATATTTGTCATGTTTTGTGTTAAGGCAGTTTATTAGATAGAAAAAGGAGGCCATGTTAGCTGCTTTCTGTTCGTAAGTTACTTAAGAAAACTGTATTTTCTAAAGGTAAAACAACCAGCCACTAGAAACTGAATTTCACTTCCTTTCAAAATGAAGCCTAAGGTTCCCTTTAGCTTCAGATTATCACTGTTCTTGTACATACCCACTTCACATTGAAGTGTTCTGATATTTGTGGAGGGGAAGTTTTGAGGACAGTATTTCAAAAACACTGAGGAAGAGGAAAGCATTAATGTTGTTCCTCAGATGTTTATGTAATGGAAGAATGGACTGAGCTAACAAATATTGAAGAGGAATTTGTCCAAACCCCCAAGCTTTTCAGCCTTGTGTTTATTGTCATCCTCAGCTTCTTGGCTGGTTTCTAGTTGTGTGTAATGTCTCAAACCCAGGGCTCTAATTCAGAGGTAATTATCATATGATCAAGCTGTAGTTGTTATTTTGGTGCAGATTTGGGAAATTAAAGCTGACAGCTGTTTTCCAGCTGCATTCCATTAAAAATAGAACAGAGAAGTAGCAGCAGCTTTACAGTTTTTCCATCATTGCTGATCTCGGTGAAGTTGCCTTATCTGGTTGCTCTGTGAAATATTTGCCATGTGTCTTTGGAACCTAAGTAAATAAAACAGGAAAAGAAGGTTCAGTAAATAGATGGAAAGATTTGAAGGTAGTAGATTGAACACACAAGCATATGTATGTGCGCTTGGCTCTGCTGAATATTCAAGAGCTCAGCTATTAATTCCCGCCAGGCTTTGGTGGGAGGTGGATCAGAGGTTATTGGAGAGGTCGGTTCCCTTAAGTAAACCAAGTTCAAGATACATTCAGTAACTTCCCTATCACATCTTATTAAAAACGATCATATTTCTGATATATAGAAAACAATTTAAGAACTTTTAACAGGCTGTGATTTTTCTGAAAGAGCAGTAGAAGTTAGGTCATTAATTGCTAAAGCCAGAGACCCTATTTCTTATTATTAAACCCTGTTCTAGGAATAAATTTCTTTAATGTTTGAGACAAAAAAAAAGAAAAAAAAAATGGGGCAAAGCTGAAAGTTTGAACTGTAACTGGTTGCTCTGTAAAAATGCAAAATGTACCAGCTCTGCAGATTAAAGCTGAGGTATACTCACAATCTGAGCCTCCATTCTAAAATTGAACTTTCCCTTCCATTTAGGAGTATTTGATTATCATAGGGGTAATATTTTTCAAAAGTTGTCAACCGATTCAGGAGCTACTGATGTTAAGGCAATATCCTGTAGTATGTAATTATTTTGATGCAAAGTTTTCCAATATCCTCTGATTTGTTTTGCTGATTTTTTTTTATTTAGGTTGCTTAAAGATTTCAGCATTTGTTTGTGTTTTAACTAAAAAAAACCCCCAGTGGTTGTGTCCTCTCAATCCATCACTCCAATCTGAATTCATGCACATGGTACAGTTGAAATCTCCATTTCTTTGATAACTGGATGAAAACTTTGTGGTTTGGATATATGAGAGGAAAGTATCAGATGTTTGTTTTCAGAGTTATGAGCTGAAGTATTTGTGAGGTGATGCTATGGAATTGCTGTTCGTCAATTTTCTCTCCTCCTTCTCCAGTGCAAAATAATCTGTTTTCTAGAAAAAATAAAGATGCCATTCCTTTGAATTACTTTCACATGACAGTGAGCACTCCAGAAAAAGAAAAAGCACAATGGATCAGCTTTGGAAAAATGGCTTATGAATGATTGTGCATCTCTTTTTCTTCTTGGTATCCTGTAATTTTTTTCCAAATTGCTGAAGAATATTAATGAATGAATCAATTAAAGAGATAATAAGTATTCTAGTCATCTTCTAGTGCCATCTTTGACTGCTGTGCTGCTGCATTATGTGAGTGCAGGACTTTAAGAGAAATGAGCAATGGCATGAGGTTAGGGAACACATGGACCAGGTTGATAGGAAGCATATAGTTGACACTTGAGCAACTTTGAGTGAGGTTGATGAATAATGTCCACAAGTAGTATGTACATTAATAACATGACTGGGGCTTTTGGCAGCTGAATGGCTGTCTCTCTTTGCTGGAGGTTGCAAGATGCAGATGCAGTGATGCTAATGAGTGGAAAAAAAAAAAAGGGGTATAGCTTAAGTTAGGCCTTTCATGTCCTCGTTAAGCACTCCTAACTCATGCCTGTTAGCAAAGAAAAATGTGGCATGTTTGAAACTTGAATGTTTAAATAACAAAATAATTTATTAAACCAAAATCACTTTTCACTAAATTTAAACTAACTGGATTGACAGTAAATGAAGCTCCCTTTTTTGAGAATTGTTGCATTTTTTTTTCATAATTTGTAGCTGGAATTGTTACAATGACTCTTAAGGGACTTGCAATTGTCTTTTCTCCATTTAAATCCTAGAGTTCTTCTGTAATGTGTTTCATATTTAATAAGTTCTAACTTTATTTCTCTGATCAACATCTCTAGTCAAGTAAGAGAAGCGATCCCATCTTCTGAGTTAGACAAATAAGTTAATCACAAATCTTTTTCATGCTCATCATTTCCTGGCTAAAAGACTAATTCTCTATTGTAGACATCATCATGCTGAAATCTAGTTTGGTTATTTCAACAAAACCGATTTAGCTCTGTGTTGACAAATACTTCACTGGGGGATTTATTTATTGATATGTTTTAGTAACAGCTGTTTTACTGCAAGAGAATAGCATTGGTTTATGTCTGGGAGCAATGCCATGCCTGTTCTTCTTTACAAACTGTCTTTCGAACAACATGCAGGGAGGGGATGGAGAATTAATGATTAGAAAATTGATGGAGGAGATTGTGCCCATCAAACTGAAGAACTAAAGAGCATGCACATGACATTCTGGGCAGAGTGTACATATACCAACAGGATAAAGTTTGTGCTTCCATAGAAACATGTGAAAACATAGACTTTAGTGGTGGAAAAAGGCTATAAGACTTCAGTTCTACATTTTTCCTTTCCAATCCCAGTTAGACCAAGACAACTCCCAATGTGCTACAAACCAAAATAACAAATCACACCTTTATACAAATTGTAATGGGTACTTATCTAACTTCATAACCATTTTAGAAGACTTTCAACAAAGGACAGATTTCAGAAGTGAAATGAAATGGTTGTAGTTGAAAGGTTAGATTCATTTGGGTGGAGGCAGAATGCATACTTGGATGGAAGACTCCCTACATGCTATGGAAAAATTCCAAAATGGATAGCTGCAGATTTCATAAGGTAATTGGATGCTCTGTGCTTTGGCAGCATGGCCTAGATATAATTTTCAAAAGTGATTTAGGTCAGAAAAACCAAATCTTTTAAGTCAGTGAGATGTTGCAAATTGGCCCCTTTTTTAAGAGAGCTGAATTCTTCGGCCATTTATGGCCTTGTGTGGCTGAGTAGAGCAATGTCAGTGTGTAACCTCAAGGAAGTCTGTACAGAAAAACCTGGCAACTTAAGCTAAGTCTTTCAAGTACAGAATCCAGTCTTAGGACAGTCCATTAGTGACAAACTAATACTGGAGTTCTCAACCTTCTGACTGAAGTTTATAGTCAGTGGATGTTTCTTTGACCCTTTTGCCATTTATGGCGGTTTCTCCTTTTGAAGGCTTATGCATATTTCATGGTAGGTTAGCTGAAAAGCGGGAGCAGCCAGTCTGACCTGAAAGAACACATCTTGTTGCGTTGGGATTTTAATGAATATGTTGCAGAACATTCTCCAGCTGTTGCCCTCAAGAGGAAAATTATCAGGGTCTGTTGAGCAGGCACAATTATTTTTTAAACCACCAAACTATGCATTGTGATACCAAGCAGATAAGTTTATCTGTGAAGCTTAATAGAAAAAATTGCATTATGACAAAGGTGGAAAATTCATTAAATTTGTTTAAATCAGATGTGGCAGGATCCTGTGGAGTAGGATATAGTTTCTTGTGACTTTATTGCTATTTATCATGATTTCATTGCAGTTTGGGAAAAGTATGTGATGGTCAAGTCAATCAATGCAAATGTTGACAATATTTTCATCTGCTCATTGGCTACTGCATCAGCTCTGTAAAATCATTGATGTTCAATCTAAGGAAATATGCATGTACTCTTGCCAACATACTTCATCCTGTCTTTTTGTCTTGCTGCATGTTATCTGTTATGCTCATTTATTATGTTTAATTTCTGACTAGACTGTAAACTCAGTGTAGATGACTCATTGTGGATGAATCCTTGTTTATATAGCTTTTTATATAACAGAATAAAGCAGTCTTGTTCCTTGTCAAATCCTTTTACTCACGTGCATTGTAGATATTGCAGTCTGCTATTTAGATCACCAATACAATTTTATCTGAACATAGACCAAGGCCTCCAAAACTGTTCTTTGGTATCAGCATGTATAACAGATGGAGTGTGAGATTTTACCTTCAAAAGGCAAAAGGTCAGCCAGGAAGCCAGTTCTTTATAAGATTGTTCCTTCTTATCACATGACAAGATGCGTCTCACATTCATTCCATGAAATAGAAGCCTGAATATTGGGGTGGTTTTACATTTGGAATGAATGAGCCCTCACCTCAAAAGAAAATACAGTTTAAGTAGTCAAGATTGGGAAAGTGGAAAAATGGCAAAACCACATGTACTGTGTAACTGCCCAATATTACTGGAGCAGCTGCTTTTGCTTATAAAAGGCTTTGTCACATTGGTGTTTTTGCCAGGATATAGCTGTTGTTGCTGCTGTTGCTGGAGACTTAAGATGATGTCTCAGCTCTCTGTTTGTATAGATTAATTCTTCAGCCCCAATTCAGTTTAAAAGATGATTAAATATTTATGTGTGGGTGAGTGGACATTGATTGCTAATGGAGATTATTTGGTGTTGGCAGTGTTAGGCAATTTTAAAGTTGATACTGCCTAACTTCCAAAGTTGTTGAAGAGATTGGTGGCAGGCTGGAGTAATTTCAACACAGTGCTGTGAGGATTGAGATGAGAGTTCGGGAATATTTCAGCCTTTTTTTCAGAACTGACATGTCTGTTCTATAGAAAATATGTATGTGAGCATAGGACTTAATAGTACGAGATGATCCATGACTGGGTTTAAAAGCAGAAATGAGCTTAGCAAACTTTTGAAGTCAGAAAACAAGAAAGCAAGCCAGGATATAGATGGACACTGGAGTATTTTTTCAGGCCATGAATTTAGGAAAGGGATTCTTGAGTCCAGTTTTCTTCCAGACCTTGGAAGAAAAAAGGTTCAGATGACAGAAATAGACATGGATGCTTCTCTGTCTACTGCAGTCTTTATCATACCTTATGTATTCCATTCTTCCATTGCTGCTTTAAAAAGAAGCCCCTCAATAACTATTTGTGAATGCTTTGGGTAGTAGATGAGAAAAAATGAGTTCCCTTTTAAATTTGTTGTGAAGCTTTATTAAATCTTGAAAAATGGTGGGAGCAGTGGATAAACAACTAAGGAAGAGCAACTTAAATTCTCTGTGAGTATTCCTTAGCTTAATCGGCAGTAATACTGCACTTGTGGGAGGTATACACCACCATCCCCCAGGTGGGGAAAAAGGTGATTTTGTCATGTAGTGTTCAGGTTTGTTCAGATTGCAAAGATTGCACAATGTCAACACAACTTTTTGCCCTACTGAGAAGTGCTGAGAGGGAAAACTGGACTGGTTTCACTAGAGATCTTTCATCCTCTTTTTACTTTAAAGCTCTCAGGACACTGTACAAGAATGGATACTGAAGTCTAATGAACTGAATACCAAAAACACTTAACAGAAGCACATTGGATTTTTACGCGATTGGGACAGTTGTCCATCAATGCTTCAAGGTGATTCAGAGCAGCAGATTCCCCTGGTTGCTGCTCCTTTGCATAGTCCATGAGTAGTTCTCCATTTGTCTGCTTTTCTGAGGCATTGAATTGGAATGGATGCTTGATCTCCTGTTTTCATGCTTTTTGAAAGTGTTATTGTAAAGGTTTGTGTGTAAGCTGCTGTTGCCCAGATCACATCCTGTGAAGCATTGCAACTTGCCTCAGTCACTGTGTTTCCCTTACGTTCCATTTGTTTGTGAGATCTTTGCAATAGGCAGACTTGCTGTATATTTAGCTGTACCAGTGCAAGAAATTGCCCCAGTGTTGCTTGTTGTTATCATCAAGTTGGCAAACAGATTGCATAAATATTCTTTGAGCCATTCATCAGAAAGTCAGCTGGGCTGTCTTAAATGAGAATTTGCACTGAAGCAGATGTAGAGCACTCACATCACCTGATCTGTTAAATCAGCTGTTGAGGTATAACAGCCACTGACACAGGTTAAAGCACTTTTGTTTTTCCAAAAGACACTAACACTGACCTATGCTTCCTCAGCTATATCTGACTTGTGAGCAGTTTAGAGCACCACAGTGAAAACTAATTCTGCTCTCATTCTGTACCATGTTGGAGTGCACCCATCCTATAAAGAAGATCTTTTCCCAATTGTGAACAACTTGTTCTATAATAAAATAACTTAGAAATAATTTCCAGATAGGAGTTTAGACTGGGTATTGAAAACCATGTTATATTTTTAATTACAGACAGTAATTTTCTAATACTGGATCACTAATATTTAAAAGGTGCAGTGTATTTGTTTTTAGGTTATTTGGAAGAAGTACTGTTGTTTATGCAGCTGAAGTTAAACTATGATCTTCCCTGGGGAGAATGTGGGTACAAACCAAAGATCTTACGGGATTTTGTAAAAAGAGACAGGAGTGACTTCAGTCTGTTTCTCAGGACAAGCATTACTGTGCCAGGTACTGTTAGTGATTGCTGCTCTGTTTGTTGGGAGTATTCACACAATGTCTTCCATCCCATTTACAGACAGATTTGACAACCTGTAGGGAAATATAAAGATTTCTTTTTATTGGCACTTGCTTTGGTCTTTGCTACATTCTCAAATTAATAACAAGTCTGTATGTTACTTCGTAGTAGCAAGCATTTTTCCTTTGACTGTTTCTTCTGAAGTGGAAAATGAAAATAAAATTTCATTTAAAGAATCCAAATTATTTTTCACATGTCTGTACTGAGCACTGCCTTGGCAATAATAGCTGCCTATTACTGGTTTTCCTATTTTAATCTTTTTTTAAATTTTTCCCCTTCTTGCCACCTGCCCTTTCTCATGCTGAAAGGATAACCAACTGTGATATTAGCTTGCAAAATTTGTTTTGCTTGGAAAGAAGGATGCAATGGAAAACACAGTGGTCATTTTTTAGTTGGTAAAAAAACCAGAACTTCTAGAGCTTATAATACAAGGAAGTTACAATTTGAGGAATTTTAAGCACTCAGTCTTTGTGTTAACTTAAAAATATACTTCCTTCAATACATCTAAATGGAACCTGGATTAAATGTTACCCTTATGGACCATCTGCCTGAGGTTTTGGGTTTTTTTCCTGTTTTTTGTTGGGTTTGTTCTAGCTTATTGTGTTATGTATTGTGTACTCATATCCTTCAGGGCTCTACCCTTTCCACTGTCCATTTTGTGGCCCTGTGAGATCTTCCCCTTTGAATTTAACTGCTCTCCAAGACTGGAAGCTTTTATGTCTGTCAGGTGCTATTTTATCTCAAATCTGAAATTGTTCCTGGACCTTGTAGCACAGCTCAGACTCAGTTCAGTGTTGAAATCCTTAAGAATCTTGACTTGACTCCTCCCCTGCATTACAGATATGCTGATGTGACATCTCCAAGAGACCTGAATGAGTCTGGGAAACCAAATAGCTAGGGAAGTGTTAATCTTTGTAGTTTTTGATCTGAAGTCCAGGGCTGCAGAGCTGATCTGATGTCTGGCGAATCCTCTGCTCTTCAATGTGATGTTGCTCTTGGTTGCCTTTAGACACTTCTTCCCATATGAGTAAGAGTCTATATACATTTCATTCCTGGAGGGGTTTATTCCCAACCATAAGCATATTTTTCTGAAAGATGTGCTACCATAAATTATAGTTCAGACCCATATTTAGAGTTATGTGTAACTCCCAAAAAGACCCATATTATTGTCCAGTTTAACTGCAACAGTGCAATGACTTGTGTTTCAGAAAGTGATTTGCAAGCATTTCATCTGTCAGGGAACCTTCAAAAAGTGTTTACTTTGTTTCTTTCCTTTCAAGAGTCAGGGGAAAATTGATATAATAAATAATTACTGCTGGCTATGTCTAGGCTTCATTTACTCTTTCAGAAGGTTGCCCTTGAGAGTATTATATTGTAGTTTTGGCTTTTAATAGCAGAACATGGTAACAGTTTTTCCTTGTCAACTGATATGGTTGGTTATACTACAGAATACATGTACATGACAGGTTTTGGTGTGATTTTTGGCCCTTTTTGTAGCTAAGTGTGTGATCTTCCCTCTCAGTAATTTTATACCTGGAATTCAGTTACTATTTGTATGTTCCTTTCCTTCTTCCATGCATGTTCACTTCAGAAGTTACACTCAGTACATCAGTAACTCGTGTTTTGCTAAGACCATTCTGAATCCATTCTTTTCTTGCTTGATTTTCCTTTTATTCTACTTTGTTTTACTTATTCTTGTGACCCATTTCTGCTTTGTTTAGTAGCATTCTAAACCATTACAAAGTTTGTATTGCTCCAATCCTGAGATTTATGACTTCTGATAGGATTTAAGAATGGGATTTTCCTAAGGTCTAGGTTAGAAGTAAGTCGGGAGTGTATTAATGAATGGGGATGAACAGCCAGAAGGTGAACCTTGAATTATGATAAATATAGGATGGAGTAAGAAGCAGTTGCATACAGCTATACTAATTCACTTTTTACCCAGACTGTTGTGTGCTGTTACTGTGAGCTGCAGAAGAGCTGCTGTGTTCAATTCCAGACACATTTAAGTGTGTGTTTTCATATCACTGGACATGAAAGGTACGACAGAAACAAAGTTTCTATTCTTACTCTTACCCTCTGTATAATTAAATTCTATTTAGGGAAGTAGAGCAAGATAAGAATATAGTTTCAGCTCAACAGAATTGAGGCACAGGAACATATGTCCTACTGGTCAACATTGCCCAAACACAAATATTTGAGGGTGCAGGGAGCAGAGCAATAGCAAATGAACTGTGTGCCATTCTATCCTCCTGTGCTTGAGTGCAAGCTGTGTGTTTGTTGAAGGAAATGGTTCTGCTGAACTAGTCTTGGTGCTGTTTCAAGCCAATTGGTGATTACTTTTTCCATGGGGATTGAAATGAATGTGTTATATTTTAAAATAAGCTGCTGCTGCTATTCAGAATTTCTGTCTGTTAGTTGTTTGTTCAGCTGGGCTTGACAGCTTCTGCCGTAACTGCGCGGAGAGGCACTAGCTCAGCTTTAGTTTGGCTTAAGTTCCTCTTTACTTTTCCCTCTCACATTAGTGTGCTTATTTTATTTCTGATCTAGAGAATGGTAATGTGTGGTGAAGGATGTCTAGAAATACTAAATTTAAGTATAAAATGAATCGACATTTATTCTGTACATCTGCAAAGGAAATAATGCATGGATTTATTGTGATCTGGGAAGTTCTGAATTTCTGAGTACTTAGCCCAATCCTCAAAAGAAGTTGTTAGCTTGGACCCAACTAATGTGTAACCTGGAGAGAAGAGGAAGGGAGAAAAAGGGAGAAGATGAAAAAGATGAAGTCACATTTCTTGAGTGTTAGTTCATTTACAATGTTGTAGTTGTCCAAGTTGGACCTGGAATCTTATCCAAATCTGAATTTCTTCAAACTAAGGGGGAAAGGGTGATTTAAGATTGCTTTTTAAGTGAACAAGCTTGGACATTTGAAGGAGAGTTCAAATCTGATATCAGAAATAGTCAAGTATTGGGAAACTTCTATATTTTGGGTAATGTGTGTCTTATTCATTATCAATTATTGCAACAAGATAGTGCTAACCAATACTAAGATCCACTCTGTAATCCAGATTGTTTGAGCTGAGCTGAGGGTGGGCTGTCAATACAGATAATTTTGTCAAAGAACTACATGTGAAGTATATGCCTTTTGCTCATACTCCATGGAGGGAAAATTGCAGTCCATAGTGATGAGTAAACTGCTGTCAGTGGACTAATTGAAGTGATCTCTGTGAACCCAAGATTATTTTCTTTGTTTTCCTGGCTGATTATTTATCATTATTTGTAAAAGAATGGACAACCTTTGTGGAAATTTTTGATTAGGTGACAGATCTTTTCATTTATCTGTTGTCGTCAATTCATTCTGCTGTTTCCTTGTTGAAACTGAGACATAAGCATTGTTTTCTTTTCTATTATCTGGGCAACACAATGGAGCTCTGTCTATGTGTGTATAATAATGTTTAAAAGGTCCTGCAGTGGTTAATATTTTTTTAGGTTAAGTATTTTTGGTTTCAGCATTCTGGTAGCTGAGGCACCAAAACCATTAATGAATAATGCAGTAGGTAGGGATTTAAGTATTCAAACAGTATTTTTCTTTTAACTTCCTATCACTCTCCTCTGTTTAAGACAAAGGATAGAATTCTTTAGTGAGTGTATATGGTGAATAAATCATCTGGTGGAAGGTCTGAACTACATGCAAACTAGTTCTAGTTTCAGTTTAAAATAAATTTGTAACTCTCTGAATACCCACTATAAACAGAGAGAGAAGATACAACCTGAACAATTAGTTTCTGAACATACAGCACAGAAGATGACCAGCCAATCAAAATTCTTACTGAAGAAATATTACAATATAAGTGTATTTTTATCATATAGTCTTCGGTACTGTGTTAAGGATATGTTTCTGAAGGAAATAATTAATGACAATCTCATTGCTACTAGACTCTCAGCAGATGATCATGGTCATATTTGTTTTTCAGACTTAGATTTGTGCTTCCAGTAAATGTACATCTTTTATCCATCTCCATAAATTGGTAGTATGAGGAACAATGAAAGTGTAAAAGTTCCTTCATTTTACAATGTTTACATTAGGTACCTTAAAGAATTACTTTCCCGGGTATGGTTGCATTTCAGAGGTGAAACAGAGTTGATGGAGCTTACATGCTGAAGTGTGAAAAAACATAAGGAAAGGACTAATTACATTTTATGGCTCATACAGTAGTTTCTTTGTGTACTGCAGTAGGGTCTGAGAGTCCTAAGCACTAATATCTGAATGTTGGTAGGTTGTTACACCCCAGAATTTTTCCCTCTAATTAAAAAAAATAATGACAACACTGTGCAAACTCAACTTGGCTTCTTTAAATTTTGTAATAAATAGACACATCTTCATGGTTGTCTGTAATTTTTCTGCCAGAAATGTTTTGCTTACCTGACATATGAAGTAGTGACTGTATTAACATCACAGTTCACCATATAAGTATACTTTCTAAATATATGTCTGACCATGGCATATCATCCATCAATGCTCAAGAGTTCCTCTGAGTTTTAGTAAATTGTATCCTTTCCAGATTGTAGAATTACTTGTTCAAAAACCCTCAGATCTTAGTTTCTCTCTCAATAGTCCATATCTGCCTCATCTTGTGATTGATGTGTTATTTTGCACCCCTGCTTTATATATATATAAACTGATTCTTCTCTGCCATTTCCTGTGTACCAAGCCTGAGCCCTGTGAGTACAGGGAGAGGCCAACCGGGGAGCTAGCTGCCTTGGTCTTGCAGGATTTTTTAGGTCACTGGCCTTTAGATTTGTGGCAAAAGCTTTGTGTGTCCTTTTTTAAAATGTGCTATACAGCCAGTTGCTGGAGGCAGTAAAGCTGCCATTTGAGCAAGCAGAGCAGCATTGCATAAGCCTGTGGGATGTCTAACGTCAAATATCCACTGTACAGTTAAAGCTTCACAAGATAGCTTTGAGATAAGCTGAGGTCGAATATCCCTGGAATTTAACACAAATGGTGACAACACTTTTGTTCCTGCCAGACGTTCATGGAAGTCTTTGTACACAGTGATATTTTTTGTCTCCCACACATCGTCTTGCAAAAGACTTTATGTTTAATCATCAGCACTGTTTCCTTCAGCATCACAACTCTAAATTTACTGGCGATTCATGGTCACAATCATTATCAACCCTGATGGCTACAGTGCAAAGCTCTGTGCATAGTGGTCTGGGAACCTGGAGCACACTTTTGTGGGAGATGGTTCGTGATCTTTAGTTTACTCAGAGGCACCTGCCCTGCCGAGATCAGTTAAATTTGGTTTGAGCAGTACAAAAAAATGCAAGGGTAGAACTGGCAAAAAGGCAATGGATTGCTGACACCTCCAAGCCTGCTGTTTGTGTAGATAAAGCAAATCTTAGCTGTTACAGTAATTAAGGTGAAGACAAAAGAAGTCTGTCCCCTTGAGATTTGGCATAAATGTCTTTCTGAACTACTAGAGTACAACTTGCTTTCTATTAACACAAGTCTGGCAGACCTTAAGTACATAAGGCAAAATGATAGCTCTTAAGTGTAATTGTTCTTCTTTCTGATGTGCTTGCTGGCAAAATTGGAACCATTTACAGTTCCCACATTCATAGTATTTTGTTTGGAGTGAGCATACTTCCTTTAGGAAATAACTGCAGCTCCACCTAAGGTTCTGCAGACACAACTATATGCAATAATATAAAATTGATAGTGATTTTCAATAGTAAAGGCTGGACTTCCAAAAAAAATATTTCTACCTGATTTCACAAGATAAGTTCTGTTAAGTACTTATGACATGCAGCTAAAACAGCACTCTTCATTGTATTTCACTCTTCATGGACTTTAAAGGTTTTTATAATTGAAAGAAAGTATAAAAAAACCACCAAAACATTTAAGTCTCAATCATGTAATAGAAGATTGTGGGAGTAATAATGGTAGTACTTAGAAGAGATGTATTTCACCATATGTGCCTCAATATTTAATGATTAAGATGTTCCCCTGAGTATTTGGACTATGCAATTCATGTTAACTACCTTAGTGAGAGAGGATTTTGTCAAACCAGCTCTTAAGACATTAATTTGGTAGTTTTCACGCTTCTGGCATTTTCATTTTGTTAAAAATTGGCTGATGGGTGCAGATACTGTTTCTCTATCTTCGCAGTAGTCTGTATTAATGCAACAAAACCCATGGATTGGAAGCAGACTCTGATGGGGATTTGTCAGAAAGTTTCTGGCTATTCTATAGCACAAATTGGAGTCTGGGCTGTCTTGGTGTCCTGCTCCTTTCCTCTGCGCAACTGGTCTGTCCTTTGAGTTCTGCTGGAGTTATCTGCAAGTTCGTGCCTGTGAGTCAGGATTGATTCCATGCTCACAACATTCCTTTCAACTTCTGAGAGGTGCAGTTACAGTCCTCTTGTTTAGTGGCTGTAATAGTATCAACTCTTGGGTGTTAGAAGAGGCCACTATACTGTCCTTTCAGAAAAATGCTGCAAGAGTCCGTAATACACATGTAGGACATGTGGCTTAGCCGCTGATTTGACTGAGTTGGGCAAAACTAGTGCAGAGTTATACCTAAGAATTAGGGACCATAGCATTATTAAAGTGAAGACACCTGGCATGGTAAAGAAGACAGTCCAAAAGCAAACAGGAAATAAGATCAAAAGGGAAGTTGATGATTCTCTAAACCCCTGCAAATTGAATGACATTGACAAAGGCCAAATGCACTTTTGAGAATAGTGAGAGATTTGTACACAAATGTTTGCTGGTTTTCCATACCGTAGCTCTCAGACCTTATGTTCATGACAGTACTGGTGGCTCAGTACTCCCTTTTTTGTTTGCCTTACATGAAGTGTAATTTTGTAGAACTACCATCTCCTGGCCACATAGGTAGAAATTGCATTAACTCAAATATTTTGGTTACAAAACTATGCTTACTCTGTCCTTCACCCATTTTAACAGTTAAGGAAACAAAGATGGAAAGAAAAGTCTTTGTTTAAAGCATATGCTGATTGAAAACCAAAATCAGAGGAACATAACAGGTGAATGTATTGTCAGTGAGAGAGTTGTTTCTGACTGGAGAGTACTGGTTTACATTAAGTACATAGCAATTGTTGGCACAATTCTTTAACCTAGAAGTGTCTGTTATAAATAATTTTGTCAATAAGGCGTTTTTTCCCCCAACATTATACTATTCTCTATAGAGAATAGGCCCCTGAGATTTTTTTTGTGTGCTTTGCATGCTACTAATTATAGTAGGCTTTTATCAACAAAGAAAATTCAGTAAAGGAAACTGGTCTACATTTTGAACATGGCTGGGCTGATTGATTTCAAATTCTTTCCCCACTGATGACAAAATAATGATTTTTTAAAGTTATATTGTAAAACAGTTTTCTCTTTTGTGGTGGTGCTTAATAAGGACTTGAAATAGCCATACATGAAGTAGTGTCAGGAACTGGTGCATGTTAAAGTGCAAACACTCCCACACCTTTTATTCTAATACTGGCTCTTTGTGCTAGGAGTTGCCTTAGTAATGTGATAACATGATATTCATGAAAATGTGAGTCTGAACCCTTTGTTCTATTTTGTAGTCTTTAGTCTTGTATCATTGAGCCTCAGGTTCAATAAACCCACTTGGATACTGCTGGTTGTATTACCCAGGGTTTCCTGGGTGTGCTGGGTTTACAGGACAAGGCTTTGGTAGCTGGGTGGGCTCTCTTGAGTAGAGATTGGGGGCTGCCCACTTGTCAGACAGCTCCTTGTTAAATGTGTAGCATACACAGAACTTGAGAGTCCAATACTACATTGCTGTTGGTAAATGCACTTTGCTAAATGGGGGCATGGTTGTCATTTACACACTTCAGTGCTGTCCACAGAGAGGATGATATCTACCACTGCTATAGTGTTCTGGCTTTTCCTCAGTGTTCAGAGTGTAGCTCTGTACTTGATTTCGTACAGTGTGATGCCTGCTCTTAACATTTTTGTGTTTTCATGGGGTTTTACCCAAGACTAGTGGATCTGTATGTTTCACAAACAGTTGGCTTTTCATGGTATCTCAATGGCAATGGAATATTATCATTAGCATTTTAGAAAAAGAAACAGATGAGAGTTATGTAAGGCAGGTAAAAATACTCATTTTGGAGAATTTGAGCACCCTGGTTTGAAATCCCTTTGATCTATTAGATTTGAATTGGTATGGAATGTGTTACACTTCTGACAAACTGAGTTGAGGTCTTGAGCCAAGCAATTAGTTGAATGAGCAGCAACAATTAGCAAATACTCAAAATTTGGTCCAAACAACTTTCAAAAACGGATTTGAGAGACAAAAATAATAATTTCTCCTTTCTAGGAGCTAAGTCAGAAATTCCAGTCAAATTCTTTGTGGTTTTTTTCATTTTACTCAGCTGGTCTGCAGGTGTAGAGGATTTTGGCCAAGGTTTTAGCTGTTGGAGGCTACAGTCATTACTAATACTCCTGGGCACACATTTCTGTTGGAATGCAGCTGATGTCATGGAAAAACAGGACCTTTGTGGTAACCCCTAACAACCAGAAGTATAGTAAACAATAAATATTACCTCCACTGAGATATTCGCTTTTAAAGAGACTTGTTCGGATGGGGCCTACGTGCCAAGAAATATAAACTTCTACTGATTTAACAACATTTTTCCTAAAAGCACAAGCCTACTGCTGAGGTTTAGCCATGATTTTGATATGCCTAATAAAACCAGAAATAGTTCTGTTTAAATCCTAAAATATCCAGAATTTACTGTTCTTTCCACCACCTAACAGTTTTATGGTCTTTCACATCAGAAATCAGTGATGGTATGTTAGTTACAAGGGAAATGGCACTGTAATTTTCATCAAATTAAATGAGTGAACTGATTTTTTTGGGGGGGGAGGGGAGAGCTTTGTAGAAATATAGAACTGTTCAAGTATTTTTTACTTTAGTTTGTTTTTTAAAAGTTCATTCTCAGATTCAAGCTGTCCATTCTGTTTTGCTTTCACAGGGTTATTTGTGACTTCCAAGATAATTTAGGTGTTTGTCGTCCAAGGCTAATTCATTCCTTTACATGATTTGTATGTTTTCCTTTTTCTTTCCTTTGTTGATAGAAATACCAATACCACACCTGTGAAAGCCCCACCACTGCCACCTTACCTTATAAAGCTTCACTTTCCTTTGGAAGCAGACATGGAGAGAAGTCTGGGCAGCCTAACATACAGCAACACACTGTTTTTTGAGAGCTCCTAGTATAGCTCCTAGTTCACTTCTTGTGGCCAAGTTGACCATTAGATAATGTATATGTTTGGTATTCTTCAGCTTAGGTGTTGAGGTGGTTGTCAGTTTCTTTCTTCTAAAAGGGGAGGTACCTATCCATAAATTACAGTTGTCTACTAAATTGGTCCTTGGAAGGGTGGTGCAGATGGTACCACACTGTCTGAGACTGCCAGTTCCTTTCTTCAGTATTAAATAAGCCAAATAATGAACTTAATGGTTATGGGATTTTTCTTGGCAGTACATTTACGTTGCCCTTTACTGTAAATCATCTCAGATCTTTGCTATACTAGCAATAGATTGCAAGCCTTAAGCATTTAAAAGCTGAGGCAGAAGCCTTAAAAAATAGTAGTTGCTTAAAAACAATTGAAAAAACGATTCTATTCTCAGTATTTTTATATTGCCATTTTTTGGTAAGTTTTTAGATATTTGTGTTTTCCACATTTTACTTCTGCATTTAAGGTAAAAACTGTGTTATGAGGGTTATGATTCTAACAGGTTCTAAATATCAAGAAAAGGGACAAGCATCAAAGGTTCAATATTAAACGAGAAGAACTGGCAGGATAATTTATAAGTTAATTATTTATTTCTTTAATTAAACCATGTTCCAGTTTCTTACAGGGGTTATATATAACAATACGTTAATATTTTTCTAATAAATGTTTAGCATTTCTATTCTGTCTAGTTCCTGCATAATTTTTTACCACTCCTTTCAGAAATATTTACTTCCCCCCCAACCCCAACTTCGTGTTTGACATACTCACTAAACAAAAAATTTCCATTTAAATTCTGCTGCTTATTGCTTTTTGCTCTGTGGTCTTGCTCCCTAGACACCAGAAAGTTGTACTGACCTTATCTTTTCCAGTCACCCTTTTAAAAAAGGAATTAATAGATTCTGCAAATCATGGGAGAACAGCGACTAAAACATGGAGTTCTTCAGTTTTATATTTTCAGTTACTTCTCAGCCAGACAATGTATTTGGAGCTGGACTGATGTTGATTATCCTACTCCCCTTTATGCAGAAGAATTGCTTTTGGTTTCCTAAATATTATCTGAAATTGAATGTTGTTTTGGAAAATGGTAGGGCCAGAAAATACAGAAAATAAGGTCATGTGCATTTTTTAATGGTGAATTTCACTTAAATGCAGGTATTTAGTAGTTAAAATATTTGTTTATTAATACCCAATGCAAAAAAAAGAATCTCCAAACCTCACCAAGAAAGTGACAGCCTCACATCTCCTTTGAAAACAGAACAGCTCTTAAAGTTGAGTTCAGCTAAGAGCTCCCATGGAAGACTGGGAAGTAGAGGAGAAGTCAGTTTATTGTCTAATGATTGTGTGTTCATTCTTCTGTCTAAGTATTTTAACAATTCTGACCATGCAGATAACAAGGAATATGACTAAATGAAAGAGTGCTGTTCTCACTGTCATTTTTCAGCATCTGACTGTACATAAAACAGTTACATGCCATGCAGTTTTCTCTTACACTACTTGTTAGATGTAAGTAAAATGTAAAAAGAATAAATGCCAGTTAACTCTCTATAGATATTTCTTACTTGAGCTGTATCTCAACAAACTGTTATTTTCCTGAATTTCCTTTGTTTTGTTTCCTGTTTTGAACAATAGCATCATTACTTTTTTGCTGATAACCTAAGGCAAAGGAGCTCTGCTCTACTCTGTCTCTCTTGTTCTCTCTTGTTGCTACCTGCAACCAGGAAAAAAATCGATTATTTTAATATAATGGGAGCTTCAAATGAAATTATGGCATTGAATTGTAATCAGTACAAGGTCTAAGACTATAGGTGACTACATAAAGAAACAGAGATTTTAAACAAATACTTTGAAAAGTACCACCAGCATTTAGGGAGGGAAGGAGAGTGTGTGTGTCTATGTAAGCTGACAGATTTTAAATGCAGGTGAAAATTTTCGTCTTACTCTTTGGCATTTCTACCCTGGTTACCACTCTAGGGACCATCTCTGGATGAAAAAACTGTAAGTCTGCTATTGCAGTCTTGAGGTTTTGTCAAGACTGAGTGTACATATTCCTCTTACCTTCTAGGAAATAGCCTTTGTACATCACTTATATAATTCTAGCAACTTTGGAAAAAGACTGGTCAGACTGAAATTGTTTCTGGTCACAAAAATTCTACAGTGCATTTTGTAGAGATATTTCATATCTTGCAACAGGAATATCTACTTTGGCATACCAGCACCATAAGGAGGAGCAATCAGTGGTTGCCAGGGTGGGTTGGAGTACTTTCAAGTCTGCTGTAAGTCAAAAGTCAAAGATGGTTTTGTAAACATGGGGATGACAGTGCAATGATATGGGTGGAAGAGAAATGGTACTGTGTCTTCCTTTCCACTGATGGTAGTTCTAAATTCCTGAAGAGTTGGCAACTTCTGCTAAAATGGTCATAATTAATTTCTTTAGATAGTAAAGCATCAAAGTTAGCATCTGTAACCAAAGTGAGAATGTGCATGTCACCCTGTTAATTTCTTACACAATCTCTCAAGCTAGTTGTGGAAGAACTTCATATGGAATACAATATATAACTGTATAGAAAGCTTTCTTTGTATTCAAAGGATTTAGATTTTTTTTTTAAATTAAACAAGTCCCCTTGTGTACATCAGTGTTTTAAGTATGACTTTGTTATATTTAACTAAGAATTTTGGGGATACTGTAGCTCACAAGATTCTATATGTAATTTTAGAATAAAACCATCAAGATCAAAGAAACTATAGCTTCAGTAGTAGCTTCAGTCCATATCATTCAATGTTTATGTTAAAAGCTTGGCAAAGTAGAAGGTTTCCACTGCTTCCCAGCACATAATATCCAAATCACCTCACTTGCTGTTCAAATCAGCTATTATATTGTCTTCTAACAACACAGTGTACACTGCTAAATAGAAATCAACAATTATCATGCATATCTTCTGTAATCCAGAGTGTGAAGCAATCCTGCTGGCATTGCTTTCTGTATTCTAGCTCAGCATCCCTTTGTGTGAGCGTGTGCATGTGTGGTGTTAGGGGGCTGCTGTAAAGCACACTGCAAGTAAAAAGAATACTTCACCCTGTTCCAGCTAAGCTTTTCTGATTCACAGAGGTGCCGTGCATCTAGTCCTTTAAAGTCTTTGGTGTTTATCACAGGAATGTTTCTCTGAAGTTTGTTAGGTCAGACAGAGGTCAGTGTGCCCTGTCTGAAGCCTGGTATATGCACCTTTGGCAGTTTTAAAAAAAGACTCTCATCTTTTGTCATATGCTGGTTTGCTCTTTCAAACCTTTGACAGACTATGTAAGACTAAAATGCAGACTTGTTTTGCCATTTGAATTGCTTCTGTGCACAATAGTTCTGAGTAGATGTGTCATTTTCCCCTGTTCCAGGGGCTGTTCCTCTTTTGCTTGCTAGCAGTCAGTGTGTTACTAATGACAGTTGTGAACGTGACTACAGGCAGAAGCTCTGCTTCAGTGCCTCATGACCCTGAGTAACTGATAGGAGATTGCTTTAGACTTCCAACACACCATACACCTTCCAAATAATGTTTTCTGTGTTTAGAATGTACAAACGAGTGTTCTCTTACCTGGCTTAAATATCTAGTGAGATTTTATCTGAAGACTGCTGGGTAGTTCTGGAAACACACATAGAAATATCACTGGTCTGTATCATGGTGATAGGGAATTATGCCTCAAATCTCAAGCAGAGAGGACGGTGCTCAAGATGTGTACCAATGTCTTCTGAAAGGTTTTAACCAAAACTGTGTAAGATCTTTTACATAAGCAATTATTGGAGTAAACTGTTGCTTAAAATGCCTGGTTTATGCTGGCTGACTGTAGCAGGCTGGTTTAAATGGGGGTATTGTGCTAGCTGGGGAAGAGAGGAGGAAAGAGCAAATGGCCTATTTCTTCATTTGACTATTAGTCCTAGAAAAGGAATGAAGGTAACTCTGTGACAACTCTGATCACCCAGCAGGTTGCAAAGTACTGAGCATTAGACTGCCAAACTCAATGTCTGTGCATGCAGTGTTAGATAAGAGGCCATAGGTTACTGTGAACTTTCCGTCCTACCTGTCAAGGTTCAGGTGCTGGTCATTGCTGGAAGGAAGATCACAGATTAGGTGGTCAGTGGACTGGGTTATCCTGTTTTTGTTGCACCAAGGGTCATGAAGAAACATCAGTCAAGAAAGCCAAGAATTGTCACTGCTTTACAGGTCAGATTTGTTTGACTTCTTGGTCATCAGTTCTGCCTTCTGTATGCCATTTGAAATCTGGAATTTAGATGATGCAAGGTAGCAGGTTGTAATTTCTCAAGAGTTTTGCTTCTTTATAAAACCCATAACAAGTACATTTCAAGCTTAGTTTCCTTTTCCTAGGTTGTTTGCTGGGGACTGAACGGAACATTGCTACATACCAGCAGAGGAATCCACATTAAACAACATTCATTTTCAAGCTTTCCACACAGAATAATTTAGGCTGGAAAGGACTGCTTGAGATCATCTAGTCCAATGCCAAACTTCCTGCGTCATCCAAACATTAAGCTATAAATAGACTGCTGTGGGCCAAATTTATTATCAGTCAGTGCTGTATGCTTTTTTAAAATCAATCTTTACACCAGGCTTTTCAACACGCACAACTGTGATTGTAATAATTGCAAAAAATTTTTAGAAATTATTTTTGAGGTTTCATACCCAATTGAGCGGTCTTTTATTTGACGAACTTTCTCAAATGTACTTAGACTGATTTAAGAAAAACAAGATAGGCAGCGTATCAGTGCCAAGTGGCCAGTACAAAGCATTTTGTATGTGAATTTGATGTTCACAAGGAAAATTTTTCTGGCTAAATTGTGACAGCATATCAGAGTTCACATGTGCAAAATCACTCTCTGTTTCAGTCCTGGGTTCTACGCTCTGCCAGTGAGCCTCAGTCTGTTTCTGTTTTGTTAAATACCTTCTTCTTGCAATACTGGTCCAAAATCTGCTTTAGGAGATCAATGTAGTAACTTGGACATTACTACATAACATATTGATATTGAAGTTTCCAGCACTGTGGATTTGAAATTTTCCATAGTGGTCTTGGGATAGTCTAGTCTGCATCATGAATAGTGTATAGTAATGATGCAGACTATACCAGCTAGTCTAGTGTATGCATCATGAATGCTTTTTCTGTAGTGTGATTATGGATTAGAAGCATCAATTTTGGCTTGTGTGCAGTCTTAGGTACAGTCTTTGGTCATCAGGTTAAGTAGAGTTCTTGCAGGTCTTTGGATTTGAAGTCTTTCACTGGAGAGGATTTTTCAGTCTGCCATTTGCTGCAAATCTCTTTTCATAGTGTTGTTTGTCATCCCCATCACTGGTCAGCTGCTGAGTGAGAGGAGGACATGGTAATGCAAATGGCAGAGGTAGCAAGGGTCTTCTTTTGGCCATGGTGTGGCCTCATCATTGAAGTCAACTTACAAACTACAGCCAAACAAAAACACTTGCTGTCAAACACAGAGCTGCTTTTATGGAAATAAAGGCAAAAGTAATGGATGTCACTGAAGCACTAGAGTCTCTTTCTGGTTCCCTGGCTAGATAATTTGTCACTGGTGAAGAATATGGGCTTTTGGTTTGAGCTATAGACTTCTTTCTCCAGTACCTTTCAATAGGTAGACACCAGTTAATACAATGTGCAATACTTTCACCCTTGCATTTAGGCTCACTGGAAGTATTTGCTGGAAATTTGCTGCCTTATTGCAGAGAGCACCTAAGATTACAGACATAGTTCCTGATCAGTTGGGAAAGAATAAGAAAATATTTGGTTTGCATGTGAGGGGTGATCATTCATCAGCTGGACTGGTAACTCCAGCTGCAATGTTGTTAGTAGTCAGTATAGGCAATATCATTGCAATAAAGCATGTAAAGGAAAGAAGTCTGCTTTGTAGTCAGGCAGCTTTTAAGACAGCATTACAGCTAATGTTGAAAGATTAACCACAGACGTTGTGTGCAGGAAGTTGATCACTTTCTGTGATAGTTTGTTTTAATGTGTATTAAACAATACCAAAAGCAGTGGTTTCCACCACAAGAACACTGTGCATACTCAGACTTCCTTACAGGCAATCTAAAAGAAACAAATTTGCTGTTTTCTCTTAATGGTGGTTCCCGACGCTGGTTGCCAAATACTGCCCGATTTCAAATCGTGGTTTGGGAATCAGTGGTACAGAGAGTCATTGAAAAAATGTTAGGAAGATAGTGAGGCTAAATCTGTAGCATGTGTTTGACCTAGAGAGGGATTGTGTGTCATCAAAGACATGGGTGTTCCTGGATGGCCAGATGGATCAGCCGCCCTGCTGACCTGGGTGCTGCCCCTGTCTTGCAAATTTGACAGCCGTAAGACTATGCTATATAATTAGCAACTTCCCTGTATGCAAGCGAGATGATCTGTTTATCCAGACCCAAGGAGGGCTCTGAAACACCCTTTTGCTGTCTTTTGAAATGATGTCGAATCCTTTGTTAGAGACCAAGTGGAAGTGTTAAAGATGGTCACTTCCTGCACTGCCATCGGTTAATGCTCCTGGGGGCTTTTTTCCTGAAGGTCATTATTTCACAATCACATACAAGAAACTTTTTCTTTCCTCTTGCCTTGCCTGCTTCTCTCTCAGCCTCTTCCAGAAAATGCCTGGCCCTTTGCAAATTGGGTTGACGTTGCACATCAAACCTTCCTATTTGTAGCTACGTGCTCTCAAAAAGGTGGGTGAGAAGGAGAGTGAGCAAAATTACAAATATACCTACGCTTTTGTAGAGCTGGCCTCAGGCTAAAATGAAGGGCTTGGGAGATTTGAAACCTCCTGGATGCCTCCTGGATTCTTTTCCTATTGTGTCATTTCCTTTCAGCCCTGTTTGAGCCTTCAAGCTCACCTGGGTGTGTTCACAGGTAGCCAGACCAGTATTGTGAAAGAGAAATTAGACACTTAGCCTTGGCAATAATTAACTTCCGTAGCTTATTTGCACCTCTTTGTCATGTATTTATTGTCCCTTGTTTGCTCACTTCTAAGGAAGTTCTTTTTGGCATTTTATCAGGTTTTTATGAATCTGAGCAAATGCAGAATTAAATCGTAAGGCTTGGATGCAGAGGAGGGATTGGTTTCATTCTCTCTCTCTCCCTCTCTCTTTCCCTCTCTCTCTCCCTTTTCTTTGCACCTGTACAAACATGTGTGGGGATGGGTGGAGCTCAGTGGTAATGCTAGTGGCTTAGAAATGTAATAAACAGGGTTTGTGTAGTGTTTCTTGCTAAGAGCCTGCTTGAGAAACCCCTAATTGTGTCTTCCAGACTGATAACCTTCTTGTCCTCAGCAGAGTGAGGAGGACTGGGTGAATTGCTCTGCTCTTTGTGTAATGTGTGCTGAGCCCTGCAAAAAGGTAACTGGTATCTCCTCTTGCCAATACTGACATGTCAGGGCAAATAACCCCAAGAACAACAAGCCTAGCTATTTAAGTGTTGTGCTCCCTGAGAGAAAATGGTGAAAGCCATTATCTTGAATGCACAAATTCTCTCAGTTATTTTAATCCTTATTAAAAAGAGTGTCTTTGCCAAAGTGACTTTTTTAACTAGGGCCTCTTGTTTTGTCTTTTCATTGAACACACAGTGCATTGCAATATGTTGGTGCCTGCTTAACAAAGCAATGCTTGACAGCTGATAAAAAGAAGCAATTCACAGCTATTGAGGGATACTTAATATTATGGGGGTGAGGCTTAATCTTTGTGATTTAAAAAAATACTTTTAAGTGGAATATCATATATATATGTGTGTATCTCTTGTATACACAAGAATGCTTTTTATACCTGTTTTGCCTTGGAGACTATATCAGAAGTAGGATTTGTGTCTGTGTTGAAGCATTCCAAATTAACTTGACTTTACAATCAAGTTCTTATCTACTACTGCATGTCCAGCAGTGAATTTCTTCTCTAAAATTTCCATTAAAATGTTTCAAGAGAACTTGGATGTACTTAGGCTGCAGTTCCGAGGAGCAAAGTGAGATGATGTACTAGTCCTTTCACTTGGTGCTTTGCTCCTCTGACACACCTTTCTGTAGTTTCTATATTTGCTGCACCTGGGGAAAAAAAAGAAAATTCCTGGACAGTTTTCTCATCTTCTCCCCTTTGCACTGGTTTCAGTGCTGTTTTTCTGCTGAGCCGTTGTATATGCTAACACAGAAGAAAGTGCATGCAACAAAACAAGTGGTTAATTTTCTGTAGGGTTAGCATGCTGAAATGGCTCAGTGCAGGGTTCAGTGAGCAGAGAAGTTAATATGAACAAGTGGAAACACGTGGGTAGGGATCATGGGAAGATGATCTCCAACATTTAGAGAGCCCTGAAAGTTGAAATTGATTCCTGATGTACCTGTTGATGCTGCTATCAAAAATGCTGTTTTGAGATTTGATTTTCCTGTGTGAATTTAGTGGACTTACTGAAACTGCAGTCCAGAAGTCCTATCCTGTTTTGAAATGCATATTATTCCAGATGGTATCTTTTTGGTATTTTGCAGAATACTATTTTAATTTCATTATTGCTGGCATTTTTCAGACACTGTCAGAGAATTTGGATGACTTGTAACAGTAACCTTCAAGATTAATAAGTACAGGTAGTTCTGGTATTTGTTGTGGAGCTAATTAAAAAGCTGGATGTTAGCTCCCTTCTCTGTGCTGTGCTTCACATCCCCTTCAATGCCAGCCTAAGGGTTTGTGGTATCATGCATTAAAATAGCTTACTGGAATAATGAAGGCTAAAAATAACCTTCTGAAAAAACGTGGTGTGAGACAATAATGAGTAGCTGAAGGTAATTATGGCAGGCGATTTTTTAAGCTTGCTTTGCTGCTGAAACAGAAGCATTATGTAACAGCCCTGACAGTGATGATTCCCATCCATAAGCAGTGCCAAAATGACTGTGGCATTGCATATAGGGTACTTTGTGGTGTCTTCACCCAGTGCTTACTGGTGTCCTCTAAAAGGCCACTTCTGTGATGCATTTCTTCCCTTGTGGGTTCAGTTTGGTTGGTCCAACTCTTTTGAAGACCACCTGTGAACTGGGTCAAGAAAGAAAGGAATCTTAAAAGTGTGTATAGAAAGGAGAAAAGATGGGGCTAGTTTAAATTTTGAGCAGTTTCCCAGCTTCACATGTGGTGCTTCAGAAACAGTACTGATGTGAGCTGCTGGCGTTGTCAGTGCTGCACAGGGAAACATCTGTGGAAGCACTGCCTGAGCCTCTGGGGGTGTTTGATAAATTAGAAGGTCCTAAATTGCTGGAAGCATATGTTAAAACTTTGAAGTATTAAAAGCATACATGTGAAACTGGTATACCTCACTGAGTTTTTGCTATTTACTGCCTAGAATATATAAAAATTTTCTGGCAGCCAAAATGCTGTACACCCAGTTTTATTTAGGTCTAGCATAAACTTCCTATTAAAGAATGTTTTAGCTTGATGATGTGGACACACAGAGGAACTGCAAAGTATTCAACAAACCACATCTTAATCTGTAATGTGCAGCTTAGGCTGTAGTGTTTTACACTCCCATCCAATGTGGACATGCATTTGACATCAGACTTTGGGCATACTGGTCACAGGAAAAGGAGCAGTGAGCTTTGCAGACCATAGAATGGTTTGGGTTGGAAGGGACCTTAAAGGTCATCTTGATCCAACCTCCCTGCCATGGGCAGGGACACCTGCCACTAGACCAGGTTGCTTAAAGGCCCATCCAGCCTGCCCTTGAACACTTCTAGGGATGGGACATCCACCACTTCTCTGGGCAGCCTGTTGCTGTGTCTCACCACCCTTCACAGGACAGAATTTTTTTCCTTACATCTAATCTAAACCTACCCTTTTTCAGTTTAAAGTCATTCTTCCTTGTCCTGTCGCTACATGCTCTTGTAAAATGTCTCTCTCCAGCTCTCTTGTAGCCCACTTTAGGTACTGGAAGGTGCTACAGGGTCTTCCTGGAGCTTTCTCCAGGCTGAATGACCCCAGCTCTCTAAGTCGGTCTTCATGGGAGAGGTGCTCCAGCTCTCTTATCTTCGTGGCCCACCTCTGCTTTGCTCCTGCAGGTCTGATCAGAAATTAAGACACCTAACAGCAATTCTGTATTTCAGTTGTTAGAGTGGAAAAACAGACTTTCACTAAAAACTCTTCTTTTACATATGAAAAGTAATTATTTTGAATTGCTTTTTTAATTAAAAAAAAATCATGTTTCCTTAAGTGCAGTAATTATTCTGTGTCCAAATTCTGCACTCTACGAAAGTAACATTTCCCATGAGCATATGTGTTAATTATCTTCTAGCCACGTCTCAGTGACATAACCTGCTGCTTTTTGTAGCATTTTTATTTCTGCCCTAAACTGTGCTGTGATGTTTGTGACTGTAAATATGTAGCACATCAGTTTCAGTTTAGTTTCATGACTGTTTCTATGAATTTGTGTTTGTTTAAAATAGTAAAGATTAACTCAACATATTACTCTGAAAATTATTAATGGTTAGTCTGTAGGCCATTACATCATGAAGAAACCAAAGCATGCTTGGAGAGTCTTTGCTTTTTTTCTCTCAGGATTGCTGAAATACAAAATACAGCTGTTCAGCAGTGCACATAATATTCACTAGCAGTACCAGATGAAAACAAACAACACAGGAAAAATGCAATACTGGGAAAAACTCTAATTTTCTTTTGAATAGGAAAAGCAGTTTGTATCTTGAAATACAGATTTTAATAGAATTTAATAGTATTAAAATGATACAGAGCTGTGGATCAGAATTTTGTGAACCTCTCATAACCTCTCAGTATTGCTGTTTTCTAGTATATTCTATGTAATACGTATTAATATTTTGTGTGTATCTGACTTTTAAGTCAGTCGAGAATGCGATGCTTAATACTTCATTTATGTATCTTAATGTGCAGTGCCCAGTTGATATCCACAGAATACATAAAGTGGAAACATTGATATAATATTAATTGCAAATTGTATTGCTTTTTCTATTGCTTTCCACTCCCACATCAACTTTTTTTTGCATCTAGTTTAGATAAGCACGAGGTGGGATGGTCAACATGGGAGCTTCTCTTGCAATTAAGTGCCTGGCATGCCTCTCTGTGAGTGTAGAACCCAAAATTGCTTTTATGCAGATTAATTTTTAGAGACATCTGAGAATAAATACGTGGAAAATGATGTCTTTTAATTGAAATAGTAAGTAAAAATACCTTAAGCCTCTGTAAGCTGAATTTTTTTGAGATTATTGTCTTTATTACTATTCCAGGTCCTATTGAATCAGCTGTGATGTGCATTTGTTCTGAATAACTGTCTCATGAAGAAAAAGGTCTGTTAAGGTTAGAAATCAGATTATTTTCTATTACACTAAATGAATTGCTGCTTTGAATGAATTGCTTGCCAGAGGCAGTTCTTCAAAACAAAAGCAACCCAACTCACAGGGAGTTAAAATATTTTAGTCCTAAGTCATCACGTCTGGCTGAGGAGTGACCTCAACCTTCCCCTGCTCTGAATCATTGTTGAGAACCCACATGGTCTAAATAGACTGAGGTAGGTTTCAGTCCCAGAAACTGTTTGTCTTTTCATGTGTCGTGGCTGAATGAGTGCAACCTTGACATTGTTAGAAAGGGCACAGCTACACCCAGTTACTGTAGGTGTAGTAGCAGATTAACCACTCTAACTACTTTCATGTGTGTAATCTTTCTAATCTTGATCAGGTGGCCATGTTGCTTTTCTCCTGTGGCACGTACACAGTGTTTGACTGTGGTTTGAATCCTGAAACTGTTTTTATGCTGGTAGGCACAGACAGAAAAAAAAAGAAAAAAAATAATTTCAAGGAGTTGAAGTATTGCATAAAACGTTGAGAAGGTTAGGCTGCATTTATGGGAAAACCCACAAACAACATATTTGAATTAAAGGAAGTTATTAAAGTGAAGAAAAAGAAAAAGAAAAATTCTCTTCAAGAAATGTCTGAGAGCAGTGCTTTTCATACTTACTCAAATTAATATAAGCATGATGCAGTCTGTCTGAGAAAACCAGCACACAGTATCTGGCAGTAATACTTCAGAGGGAGAAGAGATTTTGGAAGCAAAGAAGTTTTCCTGACTCTTGTTTCTTGCATTTATAACCAAAACCATAAGTTGTGCAATTACAAATCTTACTGGTCAAAAGCTATTAACACCTTACCTTACTGTTACCCGTTACAGTATGAATGAGAACTTTTCTTTTAAAAGCAGAAAGGAGAGCTGGTTTCTCCTGGTACTTGTGAGTTTCAGTAATCCTACTTAGGCTGTTTTGTATTTGCAAAGAGTGTATATTTTGGTTTTATTAGTTTTGCTTTCTGCTTTGCCAGCAAAAAAGAACTTAAGAAATTCATTGGTACCTCTTTAGTATCTTCTAGCTTTTTGTTTTCTTCTACAGGTTTGTGATACTCTTGCCTAAGTTTCATTATCTCTGAAAGGGAATAACAGTTGCTTGAACAGCTTTTTATTCCTTAGCTAGCTTTCCTGAGCTTATGTTTTCATGTAATGGGGGTGTCCTCTACTCTCCCTTACTTATACTGTCACTTACTTCATGACCTCAATCCAAAACATATTCAGGACCTCTAAGATACAGTCTAACCAGCAGTGAAGGAGTATATTGTAGTGTAACATGAATATATTAGCTGAGTACCTCTTCACTGTGAAGTATGGCAATAAAACTGTAGTTTTATCATGCTTGTAGTTTAGGAGAATAAACATGAACCCTTTGATTTAGAAAATAACAAGGATTAAATACAGTAGCAGTTACCATTGGAGCTGCATCCACAAGTTGGTTTTGTTGTGTGGAACAGGTACCTTATGCTCTCCTGCTTTATACTTAGACTTTTTTATCCTTGTGATATCTGAGCATTAAAAGATGTTAATGTTGGTGGGGTTTTGAATGCTGTTAGTAACACCTGTTTCATGTGACTTACTCTTTTCTGTATGTCAGGTGGGTTTTTTTTTAGACATAATTTATTTGGGAGTAATACTATTTGTATTAGCTGATGTCTAGCAAATACTCTTTATACATACTTATGTGTAAGACATTGTCATGGTTTAACCCCAGCCAGCAGCCAAGCCCCAGGCAGCCACTTGTTCACTCCCCCACCAGCAGGATCAGAGAGAGAATCGGAAGGGTAAAAGCCAAAAAACCCATGGGTTGAGATAAAGACAGTTTACTAGGGAAAGCAAAAGCTGTGCACACAAGCAAAGTAACACAAGGAATTCATTCACCAATTCCCATGGCAGGCAAGGGTTTCAGCCATCTCCAAGAGAGCAGGGCTCCATCACACGCAGTGGTGACTTGGGAAGACAGACACCATCAAAATGTCCCCTATTTCTCCTTTTCCCCCCCACTTTATATACAGAGCTTGATTTTACATGGTCTGGAATATCCCTTTTGTTAGTTGGGGTCACCTGTCCTGGCTGTGTCTCCTCCCAATCTCCCATGCACCCTCAGCTTCCTTCCCAGTGTGGCTATGCAAAAAGCAGAAAAGGCCTTGGCTCTACATAAGCCCTGCTCAGCAATAACAAACATATCTCTATATTATCTACTGTCTGTTCAACACAAATCCAAAACGTAGCCCTGTACTAGCCACTGAGAAGAAAATTAACTCTACCTCAGCTGAAACCAGCAGAGACATTCATAAGCCTGAAACTGTAAAAGAAATTGCCACAAGAGCTGTAACCGTACTGTGGCTCTTGTTTCCCTGTCACTTCTGCAGTAAAATGGACAGTAAGGAACAATAGAGAGAAGTGGAAATACATCAGGATAGAAGTTATCACTGTATAAACATACTCTTTTGCTCGGTAAGGGCCTAAGAAGGCAGTGTCAGCCAGGCAGGGGCTGTGGTACAATGCTGGTGCTGAAGTGCCTAATGCCGTCTGCGACAGTCCATTAGCATAATATATTTGCAGTGTAGGGTGGGTGTCTCAGGGAAGGGAATCTGCACTGAAGTGCAGTAATGCAGATTTTATGAAGTTTTTATTGAGTCTCAGGTAACTGAATCAAACACAGCTTTCAGTGTCGGAGACAGTAAAGATAAAAGCTTTATGTATATAAATAAAAGATCTGGCTTGTGCTTTTTGGAAAGTATTCATTAACATTTAAGAACATTGTCCTGTATACATTTAGTCTCTTAAATAAGAGAGCACTGGGAGCAGAGGGGTGGAGCAGGCCAACAAGTGCAATTCTGTCTGTTTTGCTTCTCAAATAGCAGATCTCTTTAATGCAGTCCACGTGTTCAGTCTTGTTTGCCTTTAGGTGATAGAGTTTTCATACTGAGGAAGTAATGATTTTCAAATAATTGTTATTTTACAATTCAGTACTAAGAGAGATGTGTAGGGATAGCTAGAAAGGACTCCTTGCCTTTGCACAGGGAACAGAAAGCTGTAATATTGGTGGCTACTAGTTTTGGTTTGATTTCAGTGCTCATTTACTCAATGACACAATATCTGTCTTTGTATATACGCTTCATGCATGAATGAAAGTGTGAACAGGACCAAAAGCAGGTGTTTGTGTTACAGAGAGGAAGTTAAAACAATACTTATAGGCTATTCATTTATTATTTAAGTTATTTGAAGTTGTTTCATGGAAGTTGAAATAGAAAACAGCGAAGTCCAGCTTTATCTAGAGGTCTCAATCTTGCTGCAAACCTGCACAATTAAACAGATGTTCACAGGAGATAAATTGTTTCTTCTATTAATTTTTAGGTTATTTAGAATCTGATCCCCTGCCTTTTGTAGTGCCTTACTCAAGTTAAAATTAACCGTGGGTACTCTCCATAAGCTTCTGTGTAATGGAACTATTCGGCCTGCAAAATACTCCTCAGGATTGTGCAATTGGGTCCTTTGGTGTTGTAGAAGAATCACACAGCTTACAGATTTCTGTCTGTAAATGTTAGTGATGGATAAGCATGATCAGCCAGGAAATGGATTTGATGTCTTTGCTTGTCCAGTATTAACTGTTCTGTAGGGAAATACATGAAGTGGGTGGTACTTCAGTTTCTTCTTTGTTTTTTTAACAGCTTCTTTAGTGAATGTATGTGCCAGAGTGAACCTCTTCAGCCAATGACAATGTGGGAAATAGATAAGTAAAATTTTAACTGATACATGTGACTGCACCATGCATAGGAACTTCAAAAGAACCATTTAGCTAAACTAACAGCATTGATTCCTGTTTTCTTTTTTTTTTTTTTTCCCTTTTCTTTTCCGGGAAGGGGATGTGTTTAAAGTGTCAGAAAATTGACTAAAACTGATACTAGTTTACATATCAGGTTGGAAATCAGATATGCTCGTTCTAGTTACAGAAATAAGTTTTTCTGTAGGTTGGTTCAGGAGGACATGGACAACTTCAAGAAAACAATACATTCATACTGTTTCTCTTTCATTAATTAATGTTTCATTTTCAAGTGAAAAATTGTTTCATTACTGGTGTGATGTCAGAGATGTGACTCCATGTAAAATTTACATCTGATAGTATTAAGAAAGGCCTCCTGACCACATGGATTTGTAAACTGGGTATGCTAGGCAACAATCATCAAGGATAAAAAGTGATGGAGCCTCTTCTTTTAACTTACCCATTTGGTTTTCCAGCAGAAACAGTAGTTTTAAGATACTGCTAGGTTCAAGAGAGGACTGGCCATCTTTTCCAAGAAGTAGCTTTTAGATTCTGAGAAGCACACCTACTTTACTTAATGATGGGAAGAGAGGAATAATTCTCTACATGTAATATAACTCCTCAGTATAAAATTACATTTAAGGGATTGTTTGGAAAGCTGGCTAGGACTCTAGCATGTTATTTTTTAAAATCCTGTTTCTGTGTGCTCTGATTTCCATGACAGTATTCCTTAGGGACAGCACATTTGTTATAGGAGGCTAAATTGTTTCCTTTTGCAAAGCCTTACAGGCTCTGGAACTCCCACTGGCTGCTGTCCAGAAAGAAAGATTTGTGGTTTCTGCCCAGCGTCTGCAAATGTGTGATGATATTTATATCCAGTGAGTTGTTTTCACTGTAGCTAGATCTGGTAAAATGCTTATGACTTGTGGTAAAGACTGAGAACTTTGAAATCCAGTTTGGTACTTGAAGAGATGTTCTGACTTCCACTGCATCCGTGGTTACTGGGTGGGAAGGAGGATCATCCTAGTTACTCATCAGCCCTCTCAAAGAGGGGCAAAGTCAGCAAACCTGAAAGAAAAAAGAAAAACTTCCATTGTTTTGAAAGTATTAATACTGTTTAAATGTGGATGAAAAGCAGAATATTGTCTCAACTGTGACTTCAAAAGTGATTCACAATTATTTTATTGGTAGAGTCCTTAAAATCCTGTTCATTCTGCACAGCTGTAAGTTGTGTTGATTCAAAAGTCTTTCACAGTTGGGACTTCTGAAAGAAAAAGCTGCCTTTTTCTTCTGTTTGTCTAAACTGGTAAGAACAAAGAGAAGGGTAGATGTTTCACTTCTATGTGTATCTTAATGTCTTCTTTCTCTTTCCTCTGCAAGAAGTTTCCCGTAAGAAAGGAAAACAAGAAGACCAGTGACAAAATCTTGTTCTGGGAAGCATTTCCATGCAGGAAAACAATACCAATGTGATGCTTTTATAGAACAACTTTTTGCTTAAATTGTCAATGATTCACTTGATTGTCATGGGAAATATTTTTGTGCTATTTGCCACTTCCTCCAGATATGGCTTAATTGAATGGTTCTCTCAGATTTTTCCATATGGTGTTCTCTTTCCCTTCCCACGTGATATATCATAAAGAAAGGGTGGTCATGGCCCCTTGAAACTTTGCCACCTTTGAATTTGAACATTTACAGTGTAATTGGTAGATTAGGGTACTGTGCAGGCTTGACCTGTTCCTAGCTTTGCCCTGTGTTTTCAGTGTAGTCTTAAATAATAGCAGCAGTCAGTCTATCTGCAGGTTTCCTAATTTCTGAAACAAGACATATGGCTGTCTTAATATCCCCTGATTTCCATTATTACTTGAAGTTAATAAAGTCTGACTTTGAGATCCTTAGAAAGATGTTTTTGTATGAAAATAATTTTCTTTGAATATTTTCTTCTAACTTAACACTTTTCAAATGGATTTATGGCATTGGGTCTAGAAATATGTTGTGTTGGATGAAGCATGTGTAGCATAAAACTTACTGGCTCAGTTCAGTGTGTGTGACTGTAACTGGCTAAAGATCCAAGTACCAGTGAAAGGATGTGGTAAATTTTCCTCAGAGCTGGCAAAAGTTCCCATATTTGGAACTTTTAAAGACGAGTATGTTGGTATACTGGAAAACATACTGCAGAGAAGACAGTGCTTTATCAGTAGGGAAATAGGCTGTTTTTTCCTGTAGGCCTCTCTGTGTACAGCTGGTGTAGTTATAAATGGTAGTTATTCTAATTTGCCTTTGATTCTAATTTTGTTGGATGTGGCCTACAGTATGACTGAAGCCCTCAGTCTCATGCCAGTGAAAATGGTGATTGACATTTCCTGGTTTAGTTTCTCTTATGAAGTGTAGAGTGAGACTTCCAAGGGTGTAGCTTAGAAAATACTGATTTTTTTTTTCCCCCATATGAAAAGTTACAAGCATTTGACAGTAGGGTGGAATAAAAGAGTTATCTTGATTGAGTAATTCCAGCTTTTGGCTGTGCAATCCTGAGAACACTTGAGCAATAGATGAATGCTGTGTGTTGTTGACTAGACAATGTTGTTTTTAGGCTGTGGACTGTAGACTGACTTTCACACAAGCCAATGGCATGGGGCTTTCCCACACTTGCAACATCACTGATTTTCCAGTACAACACATCTTGGGTACAGAAGGTAAATTGCAACTGGAATGCCTCTGCTGAGGTCGGCCATCAGCTGGGCAAAGCCGCGCAGTGCCCAAGTCAGCGGTGTCTGTCAGCACAAGTGCGCACTGTACAACACAGTCATTTGGAAATACACACCACAGGCTTACAGCTGGTGCTTTATTTTAGCTGCAGATTTGTAACCTGCTCCTCTCCAGCTGGAGTTTCTGCAACATCCTCCCGCAGCAAGTGTAGCCAAGAGGGCATCTAGGAGCTAGAGGAACTGGAAGCCTGACCTCATCTCACAAAGGGTTTCAAGTGGACTTGGGTCAGATGCATGAAAGTGATTAGGTGTATGGGTGCAGATGGACACAACTCTGATTTACTTGGGGTGATACCTGGAATATGTAGATGTCTGGGCTTTAAGACCCTCAGTCTGAGAGCTTGTTGAGGGGCCTGCTGCAGGGGTCTGTGTGTATGTGTGGTGCTTGCAGTGAGGCCTTTGGAGCTGGTGGTTTTGTTTGACTCTGGAGCTAGGTTTTTTCTTTATTTGCATTTTTCTTCATTCAGCCTTAGAAATGGCAGAATCAAGTCTTGAAACTTTGATGTAGAAATTGATTTAATCCAAGTAAATCTCCTAGAAAGTTTGTTCTGCAGTTCAAACTACTTTTTTTTGCTTGATTGAAGCATTGAGTTAAGTGCTTTGGAAAGAAAGGAATTTAAGGTCTGAACTGTTGACCACTGCAGTTCTCTGTGGTGCTGGCCTAGGAAAACATTTCCAAGACAACAGCTGAGATTTTAAGTCTTGGTATAGTATTGTGTTGTGGGGGGGAGAGGGGCATGTAAGAGGAAGTGTTCAAAAAAGTGTTTCTGCTTTTGTCAATCTTGTGTAATCTGGGATCGGTTCATATTACTGGTTGCTACATACTATCAGTTTTGATATCAGACCTGTCAGGAAATGGATAAGTAAAATGAATAGTAGAACAGTTCACAACTATTTTTGTGGCAAAAGTTGCTGGTATTTGTTGTTATTGGGAGACTGCAAGCCTCATTGCAGTCTATATTATAGCAACAATAAAGGTGAAGCATCATTATTATTATTATTAGAAGTAGCACGAATTACTATTGAGTTGAGTGAATTTATGATACCTGTGCCTGTGTAGGTATGGTCTCAAAGGGCTAGAAAATAAAAGAAAAAATATTATGATCTGATGTTTTTAGCACTGAAGCAGGAGCAGAGCTGTGTCCCCATGAAGGGTAGTCTGGATGTACGGTACTTCTCTCCTGCTGTTGTTGTAGTGCTGTGTCACTGAGTACCAGCTTTCCAAACCTTGTCACATGTAAACAATGCTTTTTGGGTAGCAAGTGCATTATATTGTTTTTTATGCCCATCCTGCCAAGGGATCAGAATGTTCACTGGTCATTTTTTATTTGTAGCTTTGGAAAACACCTTGGTGTCACAGAATGCAATAATGCCACTCTTTGATGTTTATACTAGCTGCTTTTCCTTTTTAATAATCAGAGCAGGAGGAAATGTGTCCAATTAGCTGCATGGCAGAAGGAATTCATTAAAGCTGGTAAATTGAATTCCACTCAAATTTCAAGCTTCTGAGTTGGAGTCACAAAGCAGTAATCATCTTCTAGCTGTTTTTAATTATTTATTTTGTGGCACTTTCCTTGTCCGTGAAACTGATATTTACTGTGGGTTAGCCCAAGGAAATGAGCGATGCTGTTGAGGCTTTGAGCGGTGTAAACATTAACAAGTACTTTTTGTTGTAGTCTCTGATGTGTTTGTCAAGACCCAGGGGGAGAGAATGAATGAATCAGGATGTTATATTTGGTCTGTGCAGTCTTCACCTGTAGTTTGCCTTTCAAGTAAACCCAGCTTGCTAGCAACAGAAATACTTTACCAAATGATGGCACTTTTCTATTGTAGCTGATATAAATGAGTGAATGTTTGACTTAATGTAAAGGCTTTAGAGAAACTCCCTGAGTCTTAGAGCAACATTAAGCTGTGGGACCCTTCTCTTAGCTGATTAAAAGTTAGAGCAGAACACTGAGTCTGTGTCTGTAGACCATGCTATCACGCACAGTTGTCTCATCTGTGGCTGATTTCTCTGCCAGCTTGAGGTCTGTGTGGCACATTTTTTTTCTACCAAACTTCACATGACTACACAGTAGCCCCTGATATCTCTGTTTACTCCAAGAAATAATGTTCCCTTGCATCTCTTTCCCTGTAACTAAAGAAGTCCTGGGAAGGCAAGGATCCCAAGCCTGTGCGGTTTGCTGAACTACTCAGGTGAGGTGGATTTGAGCTTTACTCCTCACATAGTTTGGTCCTCATCTACAAGGAGGTGGTCATGTTTTATGGCTGTAATGGATGGGTGATTACTTAAGCTGGGTGGCATTTATGTATTTCTTCTTTTATATAATATGTATTCCTGAGGCTGATGAATAATGCGTGTGGCTTGAAAAAGCAGATGTGTAAAAGTGTGAACATGTATTAGCTGGGTATGTCAAACATGCATTTGAGACATGGCTTCACCAGGATGGCTGATGGGACTACAAATACCTTGTCACTGCTGCACAGCCTGATATCCAAAGTTTGGGTTGCTGATGTAGAACTAGTACGCTATGTATTAAAATCTGTGTGTCTACACAGTGTTTTGGGGTATTGTTTCTCCTTTGGAAATAGTGACACTTTGTTATGTAGATCCACTTCTGATTTTATTGAATTAAGCAAGTACCACAGCTATGGTACACTAAAATGTAGTGGCTAAGCTTTAGGGCTAACATGTCCCATACTAGTTTTTCTGGCTTTGCTATATTTATCCTGGCATCCATCTCTCAGAACTTCAGTCACTCAAGAAATGCCTTAGATCTGATGTTCAGTAGCGATTTTATCTTAATACAGATAAAGTTTCTACATGCAGTGTAGAAACTATGTTAAACTAGAGAATGGGACAAATTAGGTCTTACCCAAGAGTAGCTCGGAAATCTGCAAATAGAGGAGTCAACAAATAGAGAAAGACTTGCGTTACTGATGACTGAAAAATGTGTTTATACTAATTCCAGAAGCAACTCTCAGAAGAACTTTAAAATCAGATTTTTCTTTCCATTATTGAAAATGAAAAAAAAAAAGAAAATCTCATCCAGAAAACAGGTGGTGCAAGTGAGACTGGGCATATTCAGGAACACATGCCATAAACAGATTCTAAAGATTCTAAGAGGTGTGCCTTCCAACATTCCTAGCTCAATGTCTGTAGTTGGTAAGGAAGTTTAAGAGGAATATCTCAATCACTTTCTCAAGTATGATGTGCTCTCCTGTTACCACTATCAGGGACAGGATGCTGGATTAGATAAACCATTGATCTGATCCAACTGCAAAGAGAAACTACTTCCTTATCCACAGGATGGAGTAGGCAGAATTGCATTGGAGCTATCAGCGCAGTTGTTCACTGAAGGTTTTCTGGAGCAGGATAGGTGGGTTGAGTGTGTTGTCAGTCTGTTCATCTGGGGTTGTACAGTGTAGGATGTGCAGCACAGTCTTGATCTGTGAATAGCGTTTATGGGCACTAACATAACGCAAATGATATTGGTAGTCTACAGATCTGGTACTGAACTGCTGTGTGGCCAGAGCAAGATCTACTCCAGACATAGGTGGACCTGAGAGAGAAAAGTGAAGAGTCTGATTGTAATCATTAGTGCATTGTCTTGAAATAACAGTGCTAGATCCTGCTCAGACTGGTATTCTGTGCAAATGGACATTTCTGTAATTAACATCTATATATAAGCTGGTGCATGGTCAAGACGAGCACCGTCCTGACTGTGTTACAGAAGCAGGATTTATTTCTTGTAGTCTTAAGCAATAAGAATTTCCCTGTTTTTTTTTTTTTTTCCACTCTGTAGAGGCCAAAGATGAACAGAGGGGCATAGGGAGTCTGGGTTACGACTGAAGTCATAGTTTGACTAGGAGAACATTTTCTTTTTGAAGTGGGAGTTGTAGGTTTGAATCCACCTAATATAGGCAGATGCTTATAGTCAGCTTCTGGGACCTTCTGGGCTGTGCACAGGAATCAGTACCTGCTACTGGATCGGGTTTACTAGACTAAGATTCACAGGGGCTTAGCAGCAGCCTGAACATTAATCTACAAACCACATTGTCTTATTCTGTGTTAGATTTAAACACAGTGTTTGATTTAGGACAGTGTTGTCATTACCTTTGTGTATTACACAAGCGGTTATTAAAAAATTGTAATCTAATCCTGTATTGTGTTACAAGACTGATATGGATATGAACGAAATATCACCTATTGCTAAATAGGTGATATTTTCCAGATTTTTCCTGGTTGTTTCAGTGATTTTGCAGGTTTGGCAGTTCTGATAGCAGTTGGTTTTAACAATTTGTGTAGCTATACAGAAAAACACCTTATATTTGATATCAGACACTTCCTAGGAATCAGATAGGCCTGCTTTAGGGTTGATGTTGAGCTACAGCCTTAATAGCTTAAGTATAAAGGATGTTATAATTTATGTGAACTAGATGCTAAGGAAATTTTCCTTTTCAAAATAGTAAGATCTAAGATCTAGGAGCAACCATCAGTTTTTTCCTTTAGTGCCTCACAGAAAATGTGACTAAAAAGTGACAAGGAAAACATTTCAACTGCTACTAAATATTTCTTCTCCCTATTGGCTTCCAAAATTCCAGTGAAGCATTTATATAATGTGGTATGATTAGCTTTGAGAAGCTGTTGAGAAGGATATGTCAGCATGTCCAGTATAGCAATGTACGCATTACATTTTAAATCCTGTTTCTCTAGAACCAAATTCTGTCAGGGTTAACTTAATACGCTGTCCTTCCATAGTAGATATGAGTTGTCCAGTGCCCAAAATATCTGTTGGTCTCTCTCCACCATTTAATTTTGTTGGTGCTTTTCTTCACCTTGTTGCTCTGTTACGATGAGGCATTTGTTGGTTTGTTGCTTATTTTTTTTAATAAAACCCTGTTGGTAAACTTTACTCAGTTGCTTTTGGGCAGTTTTTTCTGAGGTAAATATAAAGGATAAAATAAATCTTCAAAGTACAGGTCATTGTAGAAGAACAAATAATTTCTCTGTTAATAATCTTGGTTTTTATGCTTTTTCTGTCTATTGTCCCTCGTCCTATGCTATGTGATTTAAAGAAACTCTGCAGTTATTTCTTCAAATCTTTTATTACTCTCTTAAGTCATTAAAACTGTCTTTTTTCTTTCTTTTAGAGCTTTTTCCTCACAAGTTGCTGCCATCTTTTTCAGAACCAGCTGGGGCTGGATGTGCTGTTTGTTTGAGGGCAGCTTCCTTTGTGCTGCAGTCATTCTGAAGTGCTGGCATTGCTGGGTATCAAATTATGAATTTACCAAATAATCCAGGAGAGAGAGAATGGAGCTGGGACAGTATTTGGAAGAGCAGTTTCCACAGAAATGCTTAGTAGGACTGTATGGTGGGACAGTGACAGTATGGTGGGACAGTAGATCTTGGAATATAGTTTTAGAGAGTACTGCATGGTTTGAAGTCAGCTTTTATGAAGAAGTATGAAGCCAAGGCCCAGACTAGTTGCTACGGTTGAAGTATTTATTTTAGGGGGTTTTTACTCAGTTTGTTACTTGTTAAAGTTGCTGAATTTTCTTTACTTATATTGTCCTTGCTGTGAAAATCATGGCTTTCAGTATTTTGTGATAAGCAGTTGGGAAACACGTACGCTCTTGAAAAGCAGCTTTCTTGTGACCTCAGATGTTGCTGTATTTCAGTGATATTATAGAATTTATGTATACACTCAAGAGTCATAACATCCAGGTGTTAAAAAGTATAAAATGTCTTTTTATTTTGCACACTTTTTGAGGTTGTAATTCCATAATGTCTTTCATTGAACAGCTTTATTAGAAAAATCAGTGCAATTCTCTCTCTTACAAGCTGCTCATGTTTGCTCTCCCTTCAAGAGACTAATGCTGTTGATCTTTCATTTGACATCAGCATCACATTACACTCATGTAAAATGTTAGTAGAAATCTAGTCTACAGGAAACCTGTGGAACTAGGTTGTATAGTTTCCTATTTTGGAATGAAAGACCTTTAGAAATTAAGGTATCAGTATAACAGCTCTTGGCATGCTGTGTGTTTTAATCCCAAGCAGTTTCCTGAACTACTACATGAGCAACTTCAGATACTAAAATAGTTTTTGAAGGTGCTGTCTCTCTCCATCTGGTGACAGTGAATACCCTGGACTGTTTGTTAACAAGCACAGATAATACATGTGCTTTGTTAAAATTGAGAAATACCCATCCTTAATTTATGCACATATGCTTTAAGGGATATACAAGTCCCACAGAACAGGGTAGACACCAGAGAATAGTTCAGTGACCTTTCTCTACCCTTCTTTCACACAGCACTGCTGGATGTGTATATTGGCAGAGATTCAACAGCTTGGTCTTGCTAGGGGTTTGTTTTTAGTGGGGTTTTTTGGGTTGTTTTGGGGTTTTTTCCTGTACTTTGGAACCTTACCAAATTTTATTATATCTGTGCTGTTTTGACCACTGGTTAAAAATGGTATAGCAGCTAAGTCTGATGACTTCAGAGTAGCTGCATGTGTCATAACAAACTGAGTTCTACACTATTATAAGTTGTTTTTTAAAATGTTTAGGCTCATGGTTGCCTGATCAATCATGAAATCTTCTAATCTTGCCCACTGAGATTTGGAGAAACTATTTTTGCAAGCAGAAAAAAACAACCCAGTGCAGATGTGAATGCTGTTTTTCCTTTATTGAATTCAGACAAATATATTATCTCTCAAGGACATTAGCAATATATTCCTCACCTCTCCTTTAGAATTACTAGCTTTAAAGGAATAAACTGCTGCTTTGGAAGCATGTGACCTTAGCAGATTTCCTTAGATGATTTCCTGATGAGTCCGTGTGTGGTGTGTCTGCGCTACTGCTCTGGTGCGGCTGCAGCGTGCGCAGGCCCGCCTGAACCAGCACCCAGTGATCCCAGCAAGCCTGAGCCGTGTCCCCTCCAGCCTCTGCTCTCTCACAGTGCTTTACCTGCTGTTGGAGTAAAGCTACTACCAGCCTGCCTGCTTGTGCTGCACTCTGACTGCAGTGAAGATACAGCTTTAGAATTTGTTTCATGTTGGATACTTCTTGTATTTGTTATTCCTTCTTTTTTGTTTGTTTGGGGAAAATGTAAGTTAGGGTCTTTTTGCAGCTGATCGGGCCTAAATACATTTTGACCAGCTTTTCCAGGCTGCTAGTTGCCTGCTATTGCTAGACTAATGTAGATTAAGAATACATATTATTAAAATGTCTACATACTTGAGCTCCTCAAAATATGATCTTCCTTCTGAAAGGCTCTCACTGATATTCATCATGAGATGGATGAAAGTGTTTTCCTGTTGATTCAAGGCTATGTGCTGCTATGCCAAAAGAAAAAAAGCATAGCTAAGCAAACCATGGTAATTTTACCTTAGTACGTCTTTGCCTTTGATAATTTTTCATTAAAGGACAGTCAAATGTGTATTTGTACATTGCATTTCTGTGCAGTAGTAACTTTTCTTTCTTACAACATCTAGAATTCTTCTTTACACATTTACTGGAATGACTGTAAATGTGTGGTTGTATACGGAAAAGTGGTCACAAAAAAATCATTATTTCCCATATACGTGACCTTGTGTGTCAAATATGTGTGTTCAGCAAGTCTGAAAATCCCCTTTTTTCTTCTGCTGGTATGACAAGCTCCCTCTGTGATCCTGAAAGCTGAGGAAGTGAAAGGGAACCATATGCAAAATCCTAACTTTGGTCTGTGACTGTTTCTTTTACAGTCATTGCAAGTAATATATAAATTAAAATGTTAGAGATTTATGGAAAAAATTGTTTTCTTTCCTTTATTAATCTTATATAGATGAAGTCAGAGTAGTATTTTTTTCTGGATACTTAGTGTTCCTGGGTAAGTTTTGGTTTGTGAAAGAAAAGCTGTTGAGAACTCACAAAATTATTTCTCTAAATTCTTTATTGCAAATTATAAGCTACTGAGCAAGTAATTAAAAGTAAACAACATAGTAAATAAATAGTATGCATTCCCTGGAATGGGTAACAGAGTGCAATCCACCTTGCCTTTGTGTAATTGCTTTGATGCTATTTGTGCTAACAGGAGATAGGTTTACTTTTGTTGTTCAACCACAGCTGAAATACAATTTAAAATTGCTCAGTGAGTTGGTATATTGAATTAAAAATATCTAATGGTGCCATTTCACAATGTGACTGTATGCTAAATTAATGTTCTTTGAAATAAAAGGAATTTATGGTGGTGCTGTGGAAAGGGACAGGGGGGTCCTGGTCAATGACAAGTTGAATCTGTGTCAGCAGTGCCCTGGCAGCCAAGAGGGCCAACCGTGTCCTGGGGTACATCAGGCACAGCATCGCCAGCCGGGCAAGGATGGGGGTTGTCCCGCTCTGCTCTGCTCTGGGGTGGCCTCACCTTGAGTGCTGGGGGCAGTTTTGAGTGCCACAATATAAAAAAGACATGAAGCTGTTAGAGAGCATCTCAAGGAGGGCCATGAGGATGGTGAAGGATCTGGAGGGGAAGCCATGTGAGGAGCAGCTGAGGTCACTTGGCTTGTTCAGCCTGGAAGAGGAGATTGAGGGAAGACCTCACTGTGGTCTTCAGCATCCTCACAAGGGGAAGCAGAGGGGCAGACACTGATCTCTTCACTCTCATGACCAGTGACAGGACTTGAGGGAATGGCATGAAGCTGTGTCAGGAGAGGTTTAGGAAAAGGTTCTCCACTCTGAGGGTGGTTGAGCACTGGAACCGGCTCCCCAGGGAAGTGGTCACAGCACAAGCCTGAGTGTTTGGACAATGCTCTCAGGCACAGGGTGTGACTCTTGGGGTGTCCTGTGCAGGGCCAGGAATTGGACTTTGATGATCTTTGTGGGTTCCTTGCAACTCAGGATATTCTATGATTCTGATATCCAGTCTTGAACCCCTTTTTAACTTGAAGTTCAGAATGAAAGCATTCCAGGTTGTTAAGGAAAAGCAAGTCTGCCTTTACTGTATGGTTTCCTTTAAAGGTATTTGTGCTTGAAAAGTCTGCATTCTATTAAATGTGAACAATGTAAATGCTGTAGTGTTTGGCTCTTTTTCAGCAGGATAACCTTTGAAACATAATTCCTCAATGTAGAAAACCTGCTGTTAAGCATTGTTGTTCATCTATTAATAAAGTTTTATAAAAAAAAAAACCTTTCACTTTTTGCAGCTGTTATTAAAACTAATTTAAGGCTGGCAGCAACGCTCTAGCTTTGGTCCTGCATGTAGTTGCTCACTCACCCCTCTGATGAGCCTGTTATGCTACGATGAAATTTATTTAATTTTCTTTCAGATAATAGCTTTGTATAATGTCAGGTTAAGATTTTAGGATCAGATCTACCCAAAAAAAGAGATCAGTGCTATAAATTTCATGTGCCTTTCCGGGCTTCAAAGCTGATATTCACAAAAGGGTGAATTAAAAGAGTGGGGATGGTAAAGTCACTGATTCTCCAAGGAGCTGAATTCTCTGCTTTCTTTACCTGAAACAGAACCACGGACCCAGAGGTATTGCAAACTTTCCCTCTCTGTTACACAAACTTGCTTTTATCTACTTTTGAAATTGTGACCAGTTCTGTAGGAGGGAGAGGTTTAGTCTTCAATTTTGTTTGGTCCTTCGCCTGTTGAAAGCTGCTAAAAAGAGCAGTGGTTGGTGCCAATTGCAGTGTTTTGTTTTCTTTTTCTGTGATCCCAAGACATGTCTGGTACAAACTGGACTATGACCACCCACTCATTTCACATGAGCCACGGATCACTTGCCAGATGGCAAAGACTAAGGAACATAAGATTTAATACAGCAGGTCTGTCTGTCTGTCTTCTGTATTCTGTTTAGCTCAGAATAAAGCACCACCTCCTCTCCTTCCTTACTTACCCTGTCCTTGCAGTGGAGGGGTGAGTAGACAAATACTCCCATGACAACTGTGGCAACTGTTTATATTCTGAGGTATGAGATTTCATTGTCCTTATCTGAGTTTGCATAAATATGGTGGCAGTTTTGGTTAATCAGCTCTTTCCTAAAGGAACACTGCATTATAATGTTACAATTATAATGTTGTCCCAGGCGGAGTTCTAGCAAATAAAAATCCCCAACTCCCCCCTCCAAAAAAACCTTTGCAGGCCTTGAGTGAAAAGTATTTCTGTTGTTGTAAAAAAACTCTGTTGAAAACAGTGGGTTTGAGTAATACATTTTGAGAGTTTGCCACACATGTCACTTTGTTAGTGATAGTATATGAACATGAATTAACTAGAAATATGTACAGATTCATTGAAGTACAGCTGTCCACTCTTCTTCTGTCCAGGCTGAATGAAATGCCTAAAGTAAGGCTGAAATCTTGCTGGATAATATCTTTTCAGTAGATGATAATGCTGATCCAGGAAGACTCACATTTTGAGTTCAGTCACTCTTAACATATGGTTAAAGTCTACGCTTTAGGTCTTTTCAAGTCGTATTCTCTGGCAAGACTTTAGTGTTTTTGCTTCACATCTAGGAAACGTAGAGAAGCAGAGTTAACACAAACCTGGTGCATTATAAACCTTAAACATTTCAGTCACCTTAATTTTGGCAGTTCACATTTCTTAGGGGAGAGTTGAGTATATTTTTCCAATCTCCTGATGCTTGCCAAAAGTAGATGAAAAAAGGGGACATTTTGAAATTATTTCAAAGTATCGTTTCTTCCAGTATTTCTCTTGTCTTAACTGTTGTAAATGAAGGATTTTTATTTGTTGGAAGAATGGAAGGAGAGAGCAGTTCGTGTGATAAACTCACAGTGACTGGAGGCCCTTTGTAAAGAATTACATGTTCTTTTTCCTTACCTGTGTGGCAGCTTCACAGTTTCTAACACTGTGGGGATGTCTGTGTCCTAGTGGTCGTGTAGAGTGTTAGGAACTTGAAAGCAAATCTCTGAAACACTCCCCAAAGGAGGAGGTGGAGTGTGTGGCACATTCACATGGTGAGTTTTTGCTAGTCTCTCTTGCCCTACAAAAAGGCCATTTGATAATTATAGTTGCTATGCTAGTCTCATCATCACTTGGAAATAGAGGGAACTTGAGTGATGTCCTCTGGCGCTGTTTAAAATGCAGATAAAATTTGAAACATCTTTGCCTGATAGGAACAGTTACAGTAAAAGTTGCCTTTAATTAGTTGAGAGTAGTGTTACAGTTAATAAACCTGTAATTGATATTGAATCCAGCCAAGCTTGGAAGCAATCCTCTACTTCGCTTTGAGGGAAGGAACCCCCAGTAAAAGGTGAAATTTGATGTTGGCTAGCTGCTGCTTCTTGTAAATGTTGCCTTTGCTAAGATCATTTATCCTGACCTAAAGCTGGCTTTCATTTGTCTGGGAGGATTGCATGAAACTAAACAGAAGTTGCAAGGCATGCAGGACACCTTGCAATTTCTCCTAGGGGTCTTGTGTGTGTTCATAGAGAAAAATTTCAAAGGGACTACAAGGAGTCATATCACCATGCTCTCCCAAATACAGGATCTAAGTCATGTATGTGTGTACTTGTATCCAAGCATTAGTGGGGAGAGGAGATGGGATTATGCTTTGCTGAATTTAAGGTCATCTTGGAAGAAGAGAAATTTCTCACTGTTGATTCTGTGTGAGCAGCTTGTGAGGGAGGTGGGAGCCAATAAAACAGTGCAGAATTCATCCTTCTAGGTCCTCTGCACTGATTGAAATCACTGCGTAATTTGAAGTGATGAAAACTGCCAGGAGCTCCTACATTATAAATTCAGCCTTTCTGAAAGTCTGAAAGACTCTTTCATCAAGGTCAGCTGTTAAAGAGAAAGATTTAAGGCCCTGTTTAAGTAAAATCATCGCCATTGATTTTTTTCCCATTAATGGATGACTCGATAAAGTCATGAACACTGAGTATCCCTTTCTGTAGGAGTGATCACATTGTCCAGTGTTACAGATAGTAGGTTCCATACTCCAAAGCATATATTGATATTCCCAATCTCCTTTTGAGTCTGAGTTTCTCCACCTTTTGTGAGGCTGTGAAGGGTGATCCTGTGATGTCTGTAGGAGGTAGCATTTTGAATTTATTTAAGATGATGATCCCTGGCCATTTCAAATGTTATTGTAAGGAGATTTGCTGAGCAAACAGGCCTACTGTAGCTTAATTTAGCTAATTTGAAGGATGCAAGGAGGAAACAAAGAAAGAGTGGGCAAGAAAAACATTTCATTTTCCCAAGTTTAAATTAAGAGTCTTATCAGTGGCTGTTCAGTCAGCCAAAACATAGTAAACTATACTCCTCTGGACCAGTGGTTATTGCCAGGTGAATAGGTGCTCAGAAATTAGTCATCTGCTTGTTCTTTCATGTGTGTGAAAGTTGTTGCAGTTCTTTGGCAGAAGTTACAAATACCATCATTTATTCAGCACTTGGTGATGTAATGTTTACAGAGAAGGAACTTGGCCAGAGGTAGTTTAGCAGCTCTGTGATAAGGTAGCATGGAAAAAGATTATTTTGCCCTGTCCCTTCTGTAATTAATCTCTGTGGTGAAGCCTTGTTGTCTAAGACTATAGCAATGGCAGCACTGGGAAACTGTCATTAAAAAGTGGACAAAATTCCGTATATAAATTATATATATGTCTATACATATAAAAATGTTTGTAACATCAATATGTATATTTAAAAATAGATAAATATGCAAAAGATGAAGTTGGGGGATTTTAAGTAGAGTTTTTTTGAGGGGCAGCAAATTCTTTTGGGTAGTATTTACTGGTGCCTAAGTGTGTTGCTTTGTTTCGTCCATGTTTTCATGAAAGAGTAGCTGAGTGCTAGCCCTCAAAACTGTTGACTTTGTCTCCTTCTCTTCCCTTTAAATAATGCAATGCTCCATAGCACCTTTGCAGTTTAAGACAAAGAAATGAAGTGTAAAATCTATCATCATCTGAGTGCCATGTCTCTCTTAGAGCATTCATACTGCCAAGTGATTTGCATGGATGGGTACTAGAAGGATGAATAGCATCCTTTTTGTTTCTGATATTGTCTAAGTCCATGCTGTAATTACCTTGAGGCTCCAGTAGGCACGGAAGTCAGGTACCACTACCTTCCCTAGCTGCTTATATTTCTTCTCATCTGGACAGGGGAGTCTGGTGCAAGGTGCCTCTTTATTGCTGAAAAAGTAAATGTGTCTCATCTACAGCATTTACCTGCTGTTTGCCCCCATTCTGTGTCAGTATCTAGAGTTTCAGGTAGATGTGGGTTTGCTTTGAAGCCTGACAAGATGCACTGTGTGTTAGCTTGGCCTTGGCATTGCACTAACATGTTTTCCATTCTGCTAGGACCACAGGCACAGCAAGACTGTGTTTGCCTACAAAAGGTCTCATAGCTGTACCCTGTAGATCTCTTGGGCTGAATGTAGCATCAGAGATAAATAGCATTGTCTATCTGTCTGCTGCTATTATCACAATGTTGAGAGAGAAATAGTAAAGCATCCCAGTATTATCAGTATGTGGAAAGCCTCAGCTTTCCACATGCTGCAATTCTTGCTTTACGGAGACTTAGGGCAATTTTCTTGCAGCTTTTAAACCTCTTCATTTTGATTAATCATTTTCATGTCTTGACTCATTCAATCTCAAGGAAATAGCTTGAGGTCCTGGCTGCATTGCACTGTATATCAGGCAAGCTGGATAATAAATTGGCTTGTTGTTGATGTGTAGAGGAATGGAAGCACAGCCAGAAGTGTCTAAGCATGCTGGGCTGAGATGCTGGCAGACTGTTGCCAGGGGCTACTGTGGATCAGCCGTGTATTCAAAACAGGATGTTAATTGAAAAGCTTTTTTGTATGTATTATGAAATGTTTGTTTGTTTTCACATTTTTAGGTCCTGCAAGATGTATTTATTAATAGCTTACTGCATTTGCACTTTCTTTAATGAAAGGTGCATAATGTACAGGCTACATAGCTACACCACCTCAGGCGTAGTCACAATTTGTCACAATTTGCAAATTAAGCAAGGTTGAGTCTGGACAGTAATTGGATGGGCTACCACTGCCCCATGAAGGGTGGGTGTGTGGGTCACAAACCTGTGCTCAGGGGCTGTTACTGGCACTTTGGTTAGAGATGTTCTTCCCTTTGAGTCAGGTCTGAGCCCATGTCCTCAAGTAAAACACTGCTGCTGGAAAGGGTATGTGATCAATGAGATGCAAACCCATGGTTTCAACAGCTTGTGCTCACCAAAGCACCCTGCATTTTTTGCACAGAGATCTGGGTGTTCCAGTTAAAACCTGAAAGAGCGTCCCTGTTTTCTTCCCTAAAATAATCTTCAAATTTGACTTGGAATAAGGATTTTTGCTTTTCCTTTCATATATATTACCTTGTGTTGTAGTTTGATGACTCATTCTTAGTCACAGCAATGCGTGGAGATCAGCAGTGGTATAAATAATTTCTAGACAGTGTATGGTAGTGGATACAGCATAATGTAATTTTTCAGTGTATGAGGAATTATACAGTAGATTATGGTTTTGGGATGCTTTTTAATGCACTGGAAAACAGTACTTCTGCTGCTCCATTATGAGCTCTTTAGTATATATGCAAAAGAATTAATAAACTAATGGATAAGAGATCTTAAGGGAAGCGTTTCTCCTGGACTTTGAAGCTAAATCAAAGGGGAGGTGAGGGAATCACGATTTTCTTCCTGCTGTGGCTGTGTTATGGCCTATTTTATTTGACTCAGTAATGGACAGTTGAATTTTTTTTTGTCTTCCTTCTTGTGGTCATTCGTTAACATGAAGTTGAATGAGGGCTGTGTCAAAAATACCTTTGCTCTTAAAAGAATCTGTCATGTAACTTCTGCAGCATCAAATGCAAGATAATTAATATTTTAAATCACTGTAGGGAGCATGTGCAGTCCAGCCATGATACAGCTCTGAGATGTCATCTGCTTGACACCTTTTTTTCTACACTGTCCAGGTGTGTTTCTTACAAAACTGAAGTCCCAAGTGTGATTAAAAAGAGGTCAGAGAGCAAATTAATCGAATCATAGAGTGTGGCCTTGGTAGTACATCTTGTTTTATCAATAGATGATCTGGCTTTGGGGGAAAAATACTTAATTATTTACCTTGTTGAAAGGGATAAGAATTATGTGAACAGGGTACTGCAAGGATTAACATTCCTTATGGAAATTCATATGGGAAAATACCTTATGGGAGGCAAAAAAGGAATTCATCATGTTAGAATGCAACAAGACAGGCTGGAAGAAATGCTAGTTGGCTTCCATTTATGGCACAAACAAGGAAATTAGCTTACTGTAAAAGCTAAAACATCTGTATAAATTCTTAATGCAACAACTACATTTACACATGCAGCAAAGGATAACAAAATTCAGGAGCAGAAAAAAATACTGAGTTTGTACAGGATGACCTTCCATTTTAGTACAGAAAACATAACTCTGAAACCAGAGCTAGGAAAAACACCTTTTTCTAAAAACTTGGTTTTTATGCATGCATGTGCTATTTTGCAGGTTTATTTAGTATTCATTACAAAGGAAAGACAGGCCAAGATCTGTGTTAGGATCTAGATCTGCTACAGGTTTTCTTTACTTATCTCTAAGTCAATTTTGCCATTCTGCTTCAAAAAATAGAGCTAATAATACTTAGCATGTATAAATTATGTGATACAGAGAGACGTGAAAGCTGATGGGTTTATATAAATACCTCAGGATCTGGTTAAAGTCTTTTTCCCATGATATGCAAATTAGAAATAGAATTTCATTTGGAAATGAAAAGCAGTAATTAATGTTGCAGCTGTGCTCAGTGGGCTCAGCAGTGAGACAAATCTACTAGAAATCAGGTAAGCAAGAGACAAAACCACTGCTGAGCTCATCTAACTTGGCCAACAAGTCCTTCCCGCCATTTCCCACCGCAGTGGAGGGAGCACAGCTCTGTGGGGTTCCCTGCAGCAGGTGAGATGCTCTTTCATTCGGGGACTGCTGGAGCACTTCCCTGAAAAGAAGCAGTGCTGGAATGCAGAGCTGTTGTCTGGAGAACTAATTCCTGTACTTGACCAGGGGGCTAAGCAAAAATTGCTGGGAGGCTTCATTTGAGAGTGTGAAGCTGCCATGCAGGTACTGCTTGCAAACAGGGGTTGTACTCCTGTCTAATGTGTAACAGGCAGGAGGATATCAAAGAGATGAAGAGCCTGAAGGAACAGCTGAATATTCATTGTAAATAGCAGTGGCCAGCTGCCAAACTTTGCAAGGTGGAACAAGCTTTTAGTAGTGCTCTAAATGAAGCATAGACTGAGTAGATATGTTTAATACAAAGAGTGGTTAACCCTGCTATCTTGTGATCCCCCTCCAGTCTCATGAGCTAAGCAAGTTTAGTCCAATCTGTTTGGATGAGAGGCAACTCATGGCTCTCTTGTCCCATTGCTATGAGGAACCCTTTGTAGGGCAGAATAGAGGATGTGTTGCATGGATGTTTGTTTTGTGGTGTCAGGGTTTCCTTCTCCAGTCAGAGATTTTTTTGTCCTGCAGTCTGGATTACATTTAGAGTTGTATCTTTCATTAATTGCAATACTTAAAAATCCAAAGGCATTTTTTTAGTGAGTGGATCATATTTCAACCATAACTCTGCTATCCCTGACTTCTCTCTGCAGTTTGTTTGGGTGTCACATTCTTTTTCAGTCCTTTCCCTAAACTCTTCCCATACTACTGCTACCTGCCTGCACTGCAGACAAGTATTTAAGTGTGTGCAAAGGAATGGGCAACATAAAGACACCATATGATGTGGCCACTCTGGTTCTGTGAAAAGGTGTTGTACATGGCCAGACATGAGGGAGTGGCACTTGCTGATATCCTGAAAATAAGTGGTGGGTGCTGCCAGCTGGGATGGCCACCTTCTGGTCACTGGCTCATTGGAAAAGGACTTTATCAAGTTTGCTAAATCATCAGCTGTATTACTGATAGAACTGAAGGTGTAAGAGGAGTTACCTTTTTAATATCACTTGCTGTAGTTTCTCCCCCACTCAGACGGTGAGTGTAAATTCAGTATTTCAGTATTTCATTTAACCTTCCATTGGATGTAGTAATCCAGTAGTGTTTGGGATTGCAGACTAGAAGGTTTTAAACAATTATTCCTGTGTGAATTTTATGAGGATCATGAAAATACTTTGTTTTATGAGGTTTTGGAATTCTTTCCTTCCTTATGTTCATTGGTTCGTTTTTGTTTTCTTGTGACCACAGGTTTTTCCCTTGTACCAGGCTCTCCTCCTCACCCCTGGCCCCCTCTGTCTTGCTGATAAGCATCTTTTGGGTCACATACTTGAGAAGTCAACAAGAGGAAGAGATTCTAGTATATTAATAGTTCATAATTAATAATCAGTTTTTCTCCAATAAGGAAGTGTCTCCCTTTTTTATTATTTTTTTCTTTTTAATTGAAAAGATTTGGATTAAAATGTCTAGTATATCCATAAAAGCAACAGCAGGTGGCAGAATAACTTCACTAGAAGTTGGTTTCTTGGCACGCTCAACTTTTTTCAATGAACTTAAGGAGAAAAACAGATGCCTCTATGTGAGATGTGACCAATTGCTATTCTGAATAGCTGTCTTAACAGAGAATGTAACAGGCAATTCCCAAACACATGGAATTGTGTGCTACAAGGTTTTCTTCAGTTTTTAATCTGATTGTTTGCTTTTTATTTCTGTAGAACAGTTAAATGCTTATTAAGAAAGTTTCTGAAGAGACTGTAAGTGGTGCCTTGCTGTTGCAGAACAGGCCGTGTGTTAGTCACCAGCTGAAGTGGAGCAAATGCTGTTTTCAGAGGAAGTGTATCTGTGTAAATATTACATAGATATAATCCTTTTCTTTTAGAGAAAAGCATTTATGTAAACACATTGCCATGAAATGCATTGTTCTGATGAGCAGTTTTGCTGTCATCTTTGAAGAAATAAGCTCCCTGGGAAATTACTAGTAAATCTTGACTGGCGCTGTTCAACAATCAAAGCCTAAATACTGTGTGAAAGATGTATCTTGTGGGTTGGAGAATGGGGAGGGTGCAGCTGTGAATTGCATTTAATGTCTCATGGTCTGTTTAGCAGCTCCTTGGCTTTCTCATCTGCATCTCCCTGGGAAAAAGTTGTAACGTTCAAAATTCTGAACACCTCCAGACAATACAATTTAAAATAAATAGGACAAATAGACAGCCTATTAGGTAATGCCTTCCTTCACCTTTGTCAAACAGGATGATAGTTTGAGGTATACATTGGGCTATAGCCAGTTCTTCAGTCATAGCTGGCTGGTCTAAATTTTTGAGAACTACCAGGACCAGAAACGAGGATGTAATGAAATGGTATTTTCCCACATTGTAACAATGTTAAAGAACCTAACATAAGGACAATTATGATTTTTATTCTCCTTTGAAGGTCTGAAATCATAGTAGTGGTGGGATATTATTCTCTTAGTTTTGGTCCTGACATGACCTCTGCGTTGGGGCAGGCTCTTTTATCCTGTAGTTCTACAAACATTCTATGCACACAGCAATGCAGCATGGCTGCTGAAAGGAGTTATCCCTTTCTCCCTACATCCAGGCTGGGGAACTGCATAAGTTTAGTCCTCTTCAGTTTATGTCCACAGAAACATCATCCTGCATGGAATGGGCAGTAGTTCAGGGATGGAAATGAGATACAGGAGAGGGCAGGGTAGCTGTTTCTCATTTCAGTCTCATCTTACACCATTTAAAACATATGTGAACATGTGTGAGACTACAGTCTTATATAGATTGTTCTGTGTAGAAAAGATACTAGAAGTCATAAAAATTAGAGTTGTGTGTTTTTTTCCTATAATGGGTATCTACAAAGATGTCCTCAAGGATACAAAGGAGCAGTAGTTGTGCCAATAGTGTGTTTTCTTATTTTCAAAACATGTCTAAAATGGTTTTATTAAAGACAATTCTATTCAGACTGCATTTGATATTATCTGCTATGGCTGAAAATGTCTTACACAAATGGGAAAAACCTCAAAGATACAGATATCTTAAACTTACATGAATGATCTTTATTATACAGTGCATGTATTGAAATGTAAGATGTTCTCATGTAATAATACATTATACAAATCAGCATTCTGAAGGAGAAGAAAAACAGTTAACTCCCAGATATCTCGGCCCAAATGATGCACATTTGGTGCATCAGAGAGTGAGTTTGTGGAGTTCTAGGAAGGCCTGAGAACAAGGCAGATGCAGGTGGGTGCTTTATGCCAATGCCCATGAGAGAATTTTATTTTGTGTTGTGAAAAAAGTAATGGTACAGAGCATGAGTGTACAGATGGGCAGAACTATGGTGCCTGTATGGAGTGAGAAGAGGAACTTGGATGTGTTTGTGTGTGTTGTGATGCAGCTGTTTTACAGTGGAATTTTAATGGTTCATTCACTTGAATGTGAGCTTTGCCACAAATTTTAGGTTTTTTTCAGGCCACCCTGTTGATACATTTCTCTTTAACTTGCCACTTTAGTGTCTTTTTTGATCCCCTTGTTCCTGGAAATGCCTCATCTCTGTTCCTTAAAAATAGCTGTGGGATCAGGATAAGTATTTGTGTAAGATTTTTCATTGAGAACTTATTTAACATAATCATATTGCTTCTGTAAGTGGTCCTTATCCCCTTTCTGTTCCTTCTTGCCAACAGATTCTTTGTTTACTTGCTTTAGACATACTTCAGGAATTTGTTTAGTTTTATGTCTTCCTTTATTTGCTTTTTCAATTCATCACAGCTCCCTAGATTTTATTCTTATATATTGACTGCTATAGTTTATTTTCCTCTCAATCATCTGTATTAGTCTGAATATTCATTTTCTAAGGTCTGGTTGTATATCAAAAATAACATTTAAATCTTTCACTCCATGTGTTATTAGGGCTGTTCTTGTTTTCTGAGATGTAGTCCTTCTGTAAAAATTGCAGGTTTTAAAAATTACTTTTGAGCTGAAATGCTTTTAACTTCATCTCTCTTTTCTGAATATAGCATTGCTAGGCTAGCTTTTGAAGTTGTCAGTTTTGGGTGTACTAGTGTCATATAGTTATGCACTTGTGCTATTTCTTGGTAATGCCAGGTATCTCTAAAATGCTCAATGCTGACTACTGATTACCGTTGGTAAATTAAGCAATTAAAAGCAATAATCTTAATGCACTTAATTGCCTTTATTGTTAGTAGGAGTATTGGTGTTATTAGTCTCAACTTTTATGCTCAGTGTTCTTCTCCTGAAGTATGAAAGAGAAATATAACTCTACATGTAACCTCATTGTATTTTCATGGCTTGGGTTTGTATTCATGAGGATTCAACAACATAGTACATTCTCTGCTATTCTTTCAGTATAGTATTACTGTGATCTACTCAAAACCTAGTTCCTGTTCTGTGGCCAGATACTGATTTTTGTTCCACAGCCTTTTTTTTAGCATCTGGAGTTTGCCCAAATCCTGTTCTTTTGCAGCATCCTCTAATTTGACACCATTTCCTTTAGGCTCTTAATATCAGAATGGTAAATGTATGTTTATTTAAAAAAAAAATTAAATGTGCATATTTAAAATATTTGATTGGTGAAACTGTCTTGAAAACACCTTGTTTCTGTGATCTCTGTCCATCTTTCAGTTCTGCTTGTTATGCTTTTTTCCCTTCAAGTACTAATTCTTATGACTGTGTGCAATTCCAGAGGGTAGTAGGCAGGCTGGCTACAACTTACACTTGCAAAAACACGCAGCCTCTGCCTCATACAGCAATTTGTCTTTGAATAACTCTTTTGCATTCCACTATTAAATAGAATGCTACAAATACTGCCAAATTCTTTTCCATTATTGTCTGATTGAATTCTTTGGTATCAACTCAGGAAAGCACTTAAACATATTTTAATTAGTGTTTTAAGTATATACTTAAAACATGCTTAAATGCTGCCTTTAGTAGAAATGCTTGTTCAGATTGTTCTTTAGTTTTGTTTCCCTTCTGATGTTTTGTTTTCTACACATATGTGTGAATGCTGTACTATTAACTCTGTTTGGGCCTGACATTTTATACTATCTCCAGTGAACTGAGAAGACATTTTAGGAGAGTTTATCAGCCACTTCCCTTACAGTCTTCTGCTGCTTTTAGTGAACGTCATAACCTTCTATTTCAAAATGGAAAGACTGTCTTGATGTTTCTGAAGGGAGGTAGCCTTTCTCTGGTTTAGAGTGATATGCAAATGCTTTACTGGCTTACCAGTTGTAATTAAAAGAATGCTCCCAATCTTGGTTGTGTGTTCTAAAGTGTTTTGTCTTTGTTTCAATAATATTTCTAAAAGCAGGTGAAGTCAAAAGAATGATTGAGTGGAAACAAAGTCCGTAAGGGCCTAAATGACAGTGACAGGAATTTATACATGCAAAACCAGAATGTTCAACTGTTAGAAGGAGAAGGAAAGGAAGACAAATACATCCCTTTTGGGATATAGCTCTTGGAGCATTTATTACAATTTCCTGATCAGTGGTTTTCCTGACAGTGTTTAACTGCAACTTGGTTTGATCCAACAACACAGAAATACTTGTGAAAATTAGAAGAGCTTTTTAGTTTTGCATATCAGCTTTGTTCCAGTATCTCCAGTGTCCAGTCTGAGGCAGGTAAAATGCAGTTGGATGTGGAGATGTGCAAAATTTCTGCAAGGATGTTATTTATCTGAGTTTTCCCCAACATGTCCTCTTTTTCTGACTTGAAACCTCTTAACTTCAAGGAAAAGAGGAAAAATTGGGACATGCAGGATGTCTAAGCTGCCTAACTTACAAATAAATAGACAGTGTGTATGCCAGACTTCATAGCGCATGTTCAATGTCCTAGACATGTCAGATTTACTTTTATATACTGTATAACACATATTTTTACTTTTTTCCTATTAAGGATGATTTGTTGGCCCGTTGATGGCCTCTGGTAGTATTGCTTCCTCTCTGTTCAGCCCCATGTCCACTGTTTTCCTTGGATAACTGAAAGTATTAAGATAAATTTGTGCTACCATAATTTTAAGGTATTTTATAGGGTATTTCTATGGTATTTATACCCTCTTTGTTACCTATTTGGTTATATTAATTATCCCTCAATGTTCATTGAGTTGCTGTAGTAATGAACAAAAAAAGGTGAATCAAAATCAGCCCTATCTTTGTGAAACACTGATGTAAACTGTAACAGTGTACCTACAAAACTGTTTGTTGTTTTGCCAGTCTGCAGTTGCTTTTTTAAAGCTGTTTGACACTGAGAATTGTCATATGGCCTCTAATAGAGAATTATTTCAGAGATTACTCAGCTACAGAAGTTCCATGTAAACTATCATTATCTTTGAGTGGTGGATAAACCAAATCAGAAAAGTGTAACAGGTTTTAGTCAGATCCGTCATTCTTTCTGTCTTGTGAAAACACTATTTGAAAAATTCTTCTTGAAGATTTAAATAAGAGTATACTGTGTTCTGACCGGTCTTTTTGGTAAATGAATGTGTTATTTTCTTTTCTGCACAACCACATAGTTCCAAATATGATGCTGCTAGACAACAGTTTGAACAATTTAGGGCAGTCTGGCTCTAAATCTTTTGCTCTGAAAATTCTCTTTCTTTGAATTTTAAAGCCATCTGCTAAAATGCCTTCCTTCAGAATATTTTTTCACTTTCTTGCAGACACTTGTGTAGTTTGCTGTTTTCTTCCTAGGAAAGAAAAGGTAATGGCAAACCTGGGCTTTGTACTTTAGAAAGTTCAAGTATTGTAGATCAGTGAGCATTTTGTAAAAACCTGCAGTTATTGTTCCCTGTAACCATTTTTTAGTTTTTCAGAATTGCTGACTTTTTATTGCCATTTGTAAAGACCTGTTACATACTGATGCCCTTTCATGCTTTGCCAGCCTTGTCTTCATTTTCTGGTCTGTAAAATGCACAGAATCATCCCTGTCTATAATTTTTGAGATTCAGGATCTGACTGTTTGTAGTGTTTCGAGAGCCTCTTCTGAAAAATATTGTGCAAGGGTATTTTCTCATTATGTTCAGTATTTTTTTATTTTGAGAAGCACTGTCACATATATGTCTCTGTTTGTTGTGTGGCTCATATATACAGATATGATTTGAGTAACTGCTGGTATGAATATATAGGGAAAATTCAGTGTTAATACTGTGGAGTACTTATTCAGTCTGAAGGTAGTTTCTGCCTCGGTTTATACTTTTCCATTTTTTGCACAGCCAGTTTTAGATGCAAGTAAAGAAGGCAGCTCTACAGGAAGGCAGTGTGGCAAGTTTAGCCAAACACTTCCATTAGTGGAAAAACAGAACTCTCCTGTGTTCTTCTGCCTGTGTTTGAGTGCTGTGTCCCTGGTTTGAGAGGGAAGATGGAAGGAATAGTTGTGCTAGCACAGGGCTGAGTGGCACTGACCTTCTCCAGTCTACAATGTCACACTGCAAGGCAGGTTTTTTTTGAGTTCTGCCTTGACTTGGGAGAGAGGAATTGGGAAGGGAGTGACTGTGCCTGGACAAGCTTTCTGATATAATCCAGACCTGGGACAAAGAGCATGTACATACTGCGTGTACATGTGTATGTTACAAAATTATGGTCATAAGCTTCAAAATTGAACTGTGTCATGGCTAGACTTTTTGGTAAACTAGAGTTGTAGTGCAAACAGACCCATTACCATTATTTAACTTTTTCTTGCTTTGTGTTACAAGGTCTCAAGATTTCACTATGAATACCACAGTTATCTGAGGTGTTTCCTGCAGTCCTGTTACAGTAGTTATTTCAATATTGTAGGAGCTTAAGAAAAAATGTTAATCTCCAAGAATGGAGAGAATCTGCTTATGACACAAACCAGAATGTAAATAAGAATTCAGTCCTATATAATGTATTTTCAATTATTCCTTTATAGCCTTAAAGCACTACGAGTTTTAAGGAAAATGAAGAATGGACATTGTTTGACCTTTCTCATTTGCCTAAAACATCTTCCTGGTTTTCTGGTCCCCCCAAAATAATGCTGCACATTGGCAAGGTGGAGTTGGGAACTGTCTGTATCTAGATTATCTTTTAATCGCCTAAATCTGGTGCTATCCCACAGAACTTCAGAAATATGTTTCACAAAAGCTTGTAGTTTAGTACTATCTGTGGAATTTGGGGTACTGTTACCCATTTAGGCATTGGTGAGTAGGCCTGAACCATAAATTATCTCAAATTGAGAAGCATTTAGATATGTTAGTTTGCAGTGGGCCTATGTTTGTTCCCGAGGCTGGCTCTTGCTGTTTGTAATCAGGATAGAAACCATGACACAAGGAATGGTGGGTCTTTGTCATGATGGCCATTGCAGATACAGTTCTCAGTCTGTACTGCCAAGGGGCATGGATGGCTTCTTGCTTGGTGAGAATGGCTTTTCTATTTATGGCCTCATTCCTTGAAGTGTCGTGAAACTTGAAGCCTCCAAAGCAGCAGTTTCCAGGACTCTGTGCCCCTCCATGTTTTAGGCGTGCCAATTCTGTTCCTCTCATTTGTATTTGCTGCTGGTATTCCAGGCAGTGTTCATTCCTGGAGGAGGTTTGTAGTCGTTTCCCGTAAACCTTGCCTTCTCATTAATTAATTGTGCCTCTTCCCCTTTCTTTCTGAAACTTTAGTGCAGACACAACTCTGGGTGAGCCATTGCAGGTTGCAGTTTCCTCAGCAACAATTCTTTCTTGGCTGTTGAGATGGAGTTTGGACTGAAATCTAGGTAATCACTGATGTTTTCTCCAGCCTGTTAAAAAGGTCAGCTTTTACATCTGAGATGGAGTTTTTTATTTCAGCACTGACCTGCTCTTTCTCTGTGTGTGTGTGTCTTTGTATCTGTGTGTCTGACCCTGTGCTTTTGCAGAGAGGAACAGAATTTTTTTCATGCTGCTTATACCAATATATACAGCTCCTTATTGAGCCTTATATTTTAAAAGTAGTGGAACGTCTGTACTTGCTGATCTTGTAACACCCTGAAGAATAACTGTTTATTTGCCTTTTACTGGCACAGGAATGATCTGAGTTATCCAGTTCAGAAAATAAATTAGTACAGGGCTGATTTGAAGCTGTGCTGCATTGCTGTTATTTTGTTGTCTTTGCTGCTCTGGAACTATTCAGTACTCCCTGCTCTATTAAATAGCTCTTTAAACACTCTCAGTAAGCTCAAGAGACACCAAAAGTTGTTTCCAAGAACAAAGTTCCCAGCTAACATTTAAATAATAAGCTGGCACATATTTGTTACTTTCCGTCTGTTTTAAATACAGTGCTAATACTTTACAGAATGTTGTACAAAATACCAGAAGTTGAGCCACGAGTAATTTTTCAGATTCACCCTTCCCAAACTTGCAGTGCAAACTAGTGATGCTTTCACTCCCAACTCAAGCAAAGGGAAAGGATTTTAAAAAACACATAAGCCTCGCCAAATGAAATAAAAAGACCCTTGGGTTTTCTGGAGGGGTTTTAACAGTTTTGTTACAAGGCCAACGACCCCATAGATTGAACATTTGGCAGTCCATTATTACTGCTAGATTGTATCTAGATGTTGCCCAGCTATACATTGGAAGACTCCAAGAACACAGGGTGGTTTGTGGTGGTGCACTATGGACTTAATCACACTTCTGCAGTGAGTTCAAAGCATTAGGAAAGCAAAATACCAAATCCCACAATACTCTTATGAGGTAGGCATTAGGCCTGCTTTGAAAATGGGGCACAAAGAATTTATTGTATCTGTAAGCAGTTGCAGCTACTTAGCCTCAGAACCAGGATTAGAAAACATGGGATTGGACTTCTGCTCCCTTCTGTTCTCCCTTGAATATTAATTGAGATGAAGAGTTAATAAGAAAAGCAAAATCTGATCTGCTTATTACTCTGTGAATGTATTTATGGACAAAAGAATGAAGTTGGAAAGAGACAAGTCCCTGATCACTTTTCACTTTGGTGTAACTCCTTTAGAGTCAATAAAATAAAACTAGACTTGCATTAAACCTTATGTAGTCTGAAATAAAAACTGAGTAATAGAAATAAAATTCAAAATGAGAACTTACTTTGTCAGGCTAGTTGCTACAATGAAGTGGTTATCTAATGTTCTGGAGGAGGAGGTAAGTCTAAGAGGCAGCTGGAGTATAATCCATCCATTACATGATGTTCCTTTAATGTACAGAATTTTAAGGCTTGGTAACAACAGATGAGGATTGTTTTAAATAGAAAAACAATAAGTACCCTTTTTGAGGAGCAATTTATTGTAAAACAAGCCATAGTAATTTATCTTTAATTAGACCCAAGGAAACGCCAAAGGAAAAATAATTTCACTGAATTGGTAGCACTACTACTGAAAATGTTTTGCAAGTTCATACATTTTGAAGATTGCAGAAATCAGACAGCATAAAGGGATATACTAAAAGGTATATGCCCTTCTGTTTCCAGAAGCTGTAGATCTCCACACCACACAAGGTATTTTGCGAATGATCATCCAGCTAAATGTGAAAGAATTTTCACTGAGATTCAGATATAATTGAGCAGTTATGTTTAATGTCACACGCTCTGCATTGCTACTGCACCTTGCTTTGAAGTCCAAGTATCTTGCATTGAATTACTTTAATCTTTGTTTTAGAAACTCTACAAATGCATCCTATCCTTTCCTGAGAAAGTCTGCTGGGCTACTACTCCACCATCAGCATGCCAATCCCAGTATCCTGGCATCTGTAGTGCCTACCTCCTGACCCATGCCTAGTGCATCAGAAAATGCACTTCCTGCCTGACCTGAAACATCTTACTGGGTTTTTTTCACTCTTGGTTTCCCACAATGGTTGCTCATACACTTCAGTCCTACCCAGAAATGCATTTCTAGGCCAGGTTTCCCATGTGTTTGCCCAAGTGTCTCACTCCTCACTGGAAGAAGCTGTATTATCGCGATGCCTGTTATTACGGCTTATCCCGGTAATCAGTCGAGACGCAGAAATAATGAGAGCCGGAGTTCGAGCTGCGTTCAGAGCAAGGGCGGAAAGGGGGGGGAAACCCCTTTCGTTTAATTCTTATATACACTTTTAGAAATCACAGATCATTGGAGAAAATTAACACTTCCGTCTCTAACTATATTGGTTACAAGAAGTGTCCGTCAAAAGGATCTGTGTCCATGGGAAAGGAATGTAAAAAGATAATTTTTACAACAACATAGCTATGTTTACAGAAATCGTCCTTGAGACTGTCTAACAGAGAACACTAGCTATTTTACAGTGAAAAATGGGCAACAAAGCTGTTCCAGTCATGGGGCTGCAAAAAACCTACTGGCACAACAGGATATCCCTTCTGTTGACTAAAGCATAATTTGCTCCTCTTAAGTTCTTCTCTAAATTAAATTAAGATAATTAATTTTTAACATTGCTATCTTTGCAATTTTTTGCTGAACTCCACAATGGACACTCTGATGTGGTTTCTTAAGAAGGACTGTAGATGAAGCAGTTTCAATGGAGTCCAAGGAAAATGCATGATCCTGTGAGTTTTAATAGGAAGTCTGGGAAATTATATAAAAAAATTCCTAGCTGCAGTGAACAATTAATCTAGAGCTGGTGCAAAATTCCAGTTGGTTGCCCAGAAGACACCAGCTGCTTTTCTCTGATGCCTGTAAATGTATTTTGTAGGATGGACAGCAAACCTTTGTTCCACTTGGGTTAATTGGAATGGGGTGCAAAAATTACTTAGTTAAGTTTAATTCCTAAAGAGCAGATGCTTTCTAATTGTGGAAAAGCTGAAATCCTGTACCATTCCCAAGGTTTTTTGAGAGTTTAAGATCACTGAAGGTGCCACAGCCTGTTTTTATTTACTTGACATCAACTCTTAAAATTTCCATCATTCTTGTAACAGCTATAAATATTCTAGAGTACCCAAATAGCTGAATCTTTGCTGTTGTTTCATTGTGTTTATAAGTATTTACATAAAAAGTGAGGTGCCAACAATACAGAACAGTAACACTGGTAGACCCATTGTCATTTCCATTGGGACCAGTGGACCTGTTAAAATTTTAAAGAGGAACACCTTTGGGTTCAAATTTACTTGCTTTTGAAGGAATGTCACTGTTATCAGTCTCATAGTTTGACTTGTTTATCCTAATTAATATTGGGAAAAGATTTACTAAAACAACCCTGCAGGACTGATCTTCCCTGACAGAAATTAGAGAACATACTTCTACAGTGCTGCCTTGTGCACGTATTTAAGCAGTGGCATTGAGGACAGGATTGTTATCTCAAGAGGTGAGAAATTAGGTTGAATATGGTTTCATGGGTGCATGGTTTTTTTTTGGACAACCTCAAATACTATTTTTCTGTATTAGGCAAACCCAAAGGTGGGTGTGTCACACTGCAGTCTCAGCACAAAAATGATTCCTTGCATTTTTCTCAGTTCATTTTCCATCTTGAGTTCTAGCTTTCAAAGAGTTTTCTAATGATTCATACTTCCAAGGAAAATACACTCCAATTCAAGTAAGTTGGGCAGGTTAATAAAAATTTTAAAATGTGGCATAAATGCCGATTTTTATTGGGGAAATACAGATTAACTGTATTTTCTGCTGAAAGGATTTAGAAAAAAATAGGATACAGATGCCAAGACAATGCCACTGAAATTCCAGAATGTTTTAAGCCACAAAATTACTATTTTTTTTCCCCAAATGTTGAAGAGAAGAAACCTGGATGATTTATGTCCCCTCTCCTTTCCTCTGGTTCATATCAGATCTGACATGTTTGGAAAACAATCATTCATATGCATGTTTTGGCATGTTTTTTCCTGTCTTATTATGAACTATTTATCTATAACTACTAGACTTTTTATTTTAATGTGCTTTTGTGTAAGAAGCACTTAAGATAATCTCTCTACTGTGTAACAAGTCTTCAAAGACTGCTAATAAAACTCTATAGCGCAGTCAACCATTGTTCCTTTTGTATAGGTTACATTTTTTAAAAAAATTTTTTTTTAAAGGAAAATTTGCTTCATAATATCTGTGTTTAGAAAAATGTATTGAACATTATAAAAGGAAGAATGTTAAAGGCTAAAGCTCTTGACCATCTAAATCTGCAGGTTTAGGAGACTGACAGAATATACCCAAGCAATCTTCCTTTGCATAAAAATATTGCATTGCATTAGAGGCATGTTGATCTATTACAAAGCTCAAGGGCTAGGTGGTAAAATTTCTGCTTTCAGTCCAATCAGACTAAAAGATATTAATTATGAAAAGAGTCACTTGTACAGCAGAAAAGTACTATCCAGCATTTAGGCTGGTGTGCTTAGCTGTACCTGGTGTATTTTGTGTGTTTGTTGCATTTTAAGGGAGGCTGAGGCTACTGATGGTTTTGGAATTCTATAAATATTTCTGGTAGAGAAAGATTATAGGCTAAATTGCAGGTTAGGCTAAAAAGGTGCAAATGCCATTCAGTATATGAAAGTGTCTAAAATGAAATGTTAATAGATATCTACAGCTTGTGGTACATCTAATTCACAGCTGTTCATTCTCACTTGTTCTTTCATACCTTTCTGAGCTCTGGGTCACAAGGAAGGGAAACTAATGCCAACTTACTTGTTTCAGCATCTGGGTGTTTTGTTTTCTGGATGACTTCTACTTTTTACTGCCATTACAGCTATAGAGGTTGATAACTGAACTTTGAAATCACCAGGAACACAGCATTCACTAATCAGCTATAGTTGCACTAAATAATGCTGTCAGTATCTAGTTTGTTTTGTAAAAATTATCAGTATATAGGTTGTCAGGATTCTGTGCAGTATCAATTGCTACAGGTCTGTACTGCTCTACAGACCTGTCAAATGGCCTTGGGAAAATTTGGGGATGGAATTAGATACCCAAATTCCCTGTTACCCTGTACTTCAAACCTACTGGTTGTTACATAAGCTGAAATAAAGCTACATGGTTATCTAAGCATAGCCATTATAGATGAGTATAAAAATCTTGTCTGTGTCTGAAATGTCTTCTGTGAAAGGCCATAATACCGCCAGAAACCTTTTCTAACAGGCATGGTGTAAAGCATTCTGTGCTCTCTAAATGTAACCATAGGCTAGGAAAGATTTGCTCCATTTCTGTGGTGCTGATAAAGTCTGTTGTGTATAAAACAACATAAGCCATGCAATAGTGGTAGTAGTTACCTGCTTGTAAAGGTTAAATGAATGGGAAAGGGGAACAAATATTCTAGCACATCCTTAAAAGTACTTTCTGCTGCTTCCACGAGGCAAAAAGGAGCAGACTAAACTAATACTGTCCTCCCTCTAAAACTGTTGGCATAGGGTCATGATGTCGGATAAGGTGGAGCTAGAGAAAGTGTTTTGAAAAGTGTTCAGCTGTAAAAGCTGTAAATTACAGTAGCCCATTGAGCTGTTTCAGTTTATACCCAAGGCTCGGTGAGTCTCCTGTGACCCACTGCCTTGAAGGCTTGAAGGAATTAATTGGAAGGAATCTGAGGAATTAAGGGAATTAATGACAACGTTGTGCTTTATATACTATAGCTCTCTAGACCTGCGTGTGTATATTAGTGTAAATGGTCTTCCTGATGGGCTTGTCAAAACATCAAAATCAAGTAAAAGTGCTGGTACACTAATTGTCAGCTTGAAATAGGCCATGAGCCTTAAGTACACCTTTGTTGGGAGTATTTTATTAGTAGTTTCATTAGTTTAGTAATGAGTAATAGACACTTCTCCAATTACTTCATATTCCTATTCAGTTGTTCCTATTGAGTTGTTCCGAAAAAAGATAAGTATAGACAGGTGTGGAAAAACTAGATAAAATAAACCCCAAATATGGAAAGAATTATAAATATGTGATTTGCTGGGTGGATATTCGATAGTCCTGAGGTGTCCTAGAGTGCTTGGGTCAGTATGAGCCTTTCCAGCTTTCAAGTCTGTTCCTGAAATCAGGGTTTAGGACTGGTAGTAAACATTTGTGGTACCTTTAGGCAGTTTGCATAATGTCTGAGCATCTCTCTCTACAGTAGGGCTAGCAATACATTTATTCCACCAGAAAGTAGTGAGATTTAATGTCACAGAATCTGTGTAGGTCTAGGTAAATTTGAAGTGTTGGATGAAGCAGGGTAGATGCATGGCAGAAGGTCTGAACCCACTGAGTTCTGAAGGAAAGAACCTTCAGTCTGGTTTGATCTGCTAATGAAAACTAACTAGTGCCAACAAACTAAACTAGGTTTTGCATTGAGAAAAAAGTGAGCGTAAATTTTTACTTCCTTGTAGTCTTATGAAAGTGTAGGAGATGTCTCTCCTCTCAATCTGGAGCATGCCAGAGCAGAACCGAAATTCTATACTACTTTTCTGGTGTTCCAGACAACCCAGTTTCTTCCCCATCCTTCAAAACCAAATAAATTAAATCAACAAAAAACGCTGTTGAACAGAGAACAGCACACAGTCGAAGAGTGAACTGTGAATTAATGATTTTATTTTATTTATTCTATTACAAGACAATTTGACATTCCTCAGAAAACTCACTTTTAATCGGTAGTGCTTGCTGCTTTGACAGTGCAGCAGGTTTTGGCTGTAAAACTTTCCTGATTTCCTGCAAGATACTTTGTGTTGCCTCGGCCAGTGTCAGACCAGTCTCTTGCTGTGGTACATCACTAGCTACACACGCGAGAAAGCTCAATTCCGAAAGCCATCGTTAAGCAGAGGCTGGAGGGGAGGGTGGAGGAGAGGGAAGATCTGCTGGAAACTAAGAGGGAGCTCTGGGCGACTGGCAGGATATGAAGGCAGGTGGCAAGCCCTCTCGGGGGACGCACGTCTCTGCAAACAGGTCTGTGCAGGCTGCTGGATGTGAAGGCCTTCCAGGCACACAAACCCTTCTCCCAGGCAGCACAGCACAAGGGTGCTGTGGTGTGGATTTTGAAGGTTACGTTTGTGTTGGCTGCATTCCTTGTTCACGGAGTAGGAAAGGCTAAAGACCTCAGGCTATTGCTGGGTGGTAGCTATTTCAACTTGAAGGCGTGTAGTTGCCTGAGAACAGCATGCTTTTGTTTTGCTTTGTTTCTTTTTTTTTTTTTTTCTTCTGGTGGAAGTTTTAATTCATTGTGATGCTTTTTAAGCAGTTGGCAGAGATATGAATAGACACTTTACTTCTTCAAAAGCTTATGAAATAGAATTGCATAACTTTGTAGTTTTCCTATGCAAAGCAGACTAAATTCGATGTAAATACAGTGGCTAGTCTCTGAAAGATACCTTGGTTTCTTCTGAGTCCTATTTATACCCCATGAAATCCAATAACTATGAAATCACCTCTGCTGCTATGAATTGCCTCACTGAGGGAGGAAAGAGGAGAAGTTTGGGTATAGATACTGTGGCAAAACAGGAGCTGGAAGTCCTCTCTCTCTCCTAGGAGTTCTAATAAGGTCGTAGCTAGCCAGCAACATATGCTGAACAACAGGTTTCTAATCTTTCAAAAGATGCTTGTGAGCCTTCCAGAGAATTGTGCTTTCTTGTTTCTGTGCTGTTTAATTGCTATTTTTTTCTCCTGGATGTGATGAAAATAGGTGCAGTTGGAATTCCTCTGAGACAAGGACAGCACTTGTAGGAGTATACACTGTGTATGGGATTAGGAATTGTTTCTCAATAGGCTTCCAGTGGTTTATGTGTATGTATCTGTTATTCAGGGAATTATGCCAAATTCTGATAACATTGGTTGAGATGTGAATTCTAACACTTCTTGGCTTTGCTTTCAGTCAGGGTAGCTGCTATGCTATGTCTGAAAATATCCATCTGCCTCCCTCTAACCTGTGAATCACCATTACCAGCCTGTTCCTCTGTCATATTATGGGCAAGATGGCTGTAATGGGTACTTTGTCTTTCAGCTGATTTGGATTAGCAACAGTTGTTAAATGTGGACACTTTTCTATTGCTCATACCTGCAGTGAAACAGCTTTGTGCTTTCTTTGTTAGCTACAACCATTTTAGTAAAATGTGTAAAGATACCCTTGAGTATCTTAGTTAGGCCTTGATTAAACACCAGAAGTGGTGTTTGACTTTGGACATGGGAATTTCATTTTTTTATAGGGCTTTTTGTTTGTGATGACTGGGCTTTATAGAGTATTTGACATTATTTGCATTCTTCCCCACAGAAACCTGAGTGGCTGTGGCTGGTGGCCATTCAGCTTAGGAGTACAGGACACCTACTGGGATGGGTACTGGGTGGGTGTGATGATTTGCTTGTATTTGAGATGATAAACTGCTGGGTTTTTTCTTTTGTATTTAGTTTGTGTGAGCCAAAATAGTTTGCATTTTCTAAGAATGAAGATATGGGTATATATTTAATCTCTTATAATAGTTGTGATATAAATATGTTTAATTTGGTCCTGGAGCCCTGAGCTGTCTGGATTGTGCAGAGGCTTTTGACACTAAAAGCTGTTCTGTGAGGTGAGGCCCTGTGGAGCAGTGCTCTGGTAACTGGCTTTCAAGCACTGCTGTAGCTGTGGGCACTTGACATTATGTCTTGAAAACTCTTATTTTGGTTAGGAGCTCACAGTATTGCGTGTAGACCTTTCCTTTTTCTGTTTGTAACTCCGTGATTTCACAAAAAATGCTCAGTTTTAAGCAAGTTTTCTTCTTTGTGAATATGAAGTACAAGTTCTGCTGAGGTCTTGCACAGTTTTTGACAACTTTTGTGGCAAATGGCTACTGATGCTGAAGAAAATCTCCCTGAAGAAACAGAAATTGAAGAAGAAGCCAATTCAGTGCGTAACTTAGGTGAAGATGAAGATCACAAATACCCTGTTACTATGCCAAATGGTGGTAATGTAGGGTTCTTCCTCGAGCAAACTGATGCCAGTCTTGAGGAGCTGTTTTCAAGGAGAAGGCTGCGGTTCTCACAGCTGATTGAAGCATGATGTTTCACCCCAGTTTTCTCACTGTTCCTTTTTTTTTGCGTTTGCAGGGTCGCTGCCTGCGCCATCTGGATTTGTGGTATAACTTGGTGCACTGTCCTTTAGCTAATACCTCGACACTAGTCATTGCTTTGACCCACTACTTGAATGCCTCATTAAAAGCTCTGTGCTGCAGGGAAAGGCAGAGGGGTGCCTTCTCAGGGATCAGAACGAAGATTGGCTGGGGATCAGTAAAACTTCCTTTCTTCCTTCTCCAGCATGCAGAGTCAGCATCCCAGCCCCACTGACTATCACTTGTACTTAGTGCTCTCTAGTGACGTTTCTTGAGTACAGTGAAAACCACAAAATAGATGGACTAACAAGGGTGGAGTAATTTGGGATTATTGCAAGTGTCCCAGTGCTTGCTCTCCCAGCTCAACAGGAAGCCTTTAATAAGAGTTTTCCTAAATAGTGTTGCATGCGAAATGGGGATTTCTGCTTCTCTCTTTTAACAAACAGCCATTTCATGAAACAGTGTGGTTTTTTCCCTCTCAGTACATTCCAGAAGACTTTATACCTTTGCTGGTTACTGACTGATAGTTCTGTGCCGAGCTCCCTTTAATTTTGCAATAAACTAACAAGGAGTCTGAGACCACAAGTTTACAGAAAATGGCTTATTTACTCAACTGGATTTACAAGGATGACAAAGTCAGATTTAGTAGTTTCAGTGTGGTCTAGGAAGGGCAGGAGGAGTACTTGAAAAATTGTACTGTATAAATAACCAAACAAAAAATAGTTTGCTTATTCTTCTGTGTAAAGTTCTTAGGCCAGCTCTCTCCCAGGACCTGCAGGGATTTTCTGCATATGCAGGAACTTTGCTATTCCAAATAAATGGGGTGTTGGGAGTTTAGGCACAATAAATAAGTATTTTTGTTTTTGCTTCCAAAAACCTAGCATCTGCTGAAATCACTTCAGTGGAAGATGACTCTGTTTTCACAACAACATAAAAGATTTTAACAGACTATTAAAATTGTTGTTGACTTCTGGATTAAATCTTAGGTGTAGCAATGATCTGTCTAAAACCTGAATGCTGTTTTCCTTGAGAAATTCTTGTTTCCATTTTTTCCCAGGTATTGGCATCCATAAAAATTGAGAAAATGATCAGAGGAATAGGTTGTGGATTTTTTTAAACGTGTCTAAAGTTAGGAAATTGAAAAAGTGTTCCCACTGTCTCCGTGTATTTATATCCAGGTTTCCTAACTAAGAAGGATTCTTTTTGCTGTCCTAACACTTCTAGTGGTTAGAAGGGGTTATTTTACAATCTAAGGTTGCTATGCTGAAGTAAAAATTTGAAGCAAAAGATTTGGAAATTGTGTGGTCCGTCATTTGTGTGGTATTTTAAGTAGTAGACTTTTTCCCAGAAAGGATTTTGAAATCTGAATCTGAGTGAATTTCTAAAGAGTTGGTAATTCTGTCAGAATTGGAAGGCTGAGGACTGTAAATTTTCACTTGTTAAATAACTGGCTTAACCAATGGCAAATGAATAGGCTGAAAGGTTAAAGGCAACGGTTCATTGAACTCCACAGGAGACTGCATGAGGCATGTTTCCAGCGTTACTGAGCTGTCTAGCTGACCTTTTCAGCTTTTTTCCCTCTTTTAGCAGTGGAGAATGTTTTCCATTCATGCCCAGTCACTGACTGAAGAAGCCTTACACCCTTCGTTCATCACGAAGTAGAAACAGAAAGCAATAGCACAACTTCCTTGCCTTTTGCACATCTCAGGATACAGTTGTGCATGGAGAGGTGTAATGTTTTTTTGACTCTTAGTGGCAATGAAAATATTTTATTCAATTAGTTGATATTGGAAATAGGAGATTCTCTTAAAATATGGGGTATTTTAAAAATACGATGCCTTTTAAAATGCTATGTATTTCTGTATGATAACATCAAAAGACCATGGAGCAATATTCTCATCATTGAGTGTTCTGGTGGATGATGATAAATGCATGACTGACTTTGAACTTCTTGAGAGGAAGCTGTGCTTGGCTGGTAATGATGTCCAGTATCTGTCAAAAAGAACCACAACAGAAGCAATTTTTCCTTACCTGTTTAGCCTGAGGACTTGGCAGTCCTCCTGTACTTAACAGGTTAAATCTGATCTGTACATTCATGGAAGATCTACAGTAAAAAGTTGAAGAAGTGCTATTGCTAGTTCCGTACAAGGCACTCTCTAGAAAGTCTGCTTGGACTTGTGGCCCCATCTTGTTTCTAAGCACTGTTTAGCAGTGTGGGGTGCTTTCTTTCAAGTGTGGCACCTATCAAACCAAAGGGGGATACTTGAACCTTCTTCTTGTGGATGGTTTGTAAGATACAGCATTAATATCAAAAATAGCATTATATTCTGTGCACACATGTATGAAGCAGTGTGTAAGACTCAGCTGATGCTGTCCCTGCACAAATGTGATTCCTCAACAGAAAGTCACACAGCTGTTTCACACCAGATCTCCTTTGTTTGCCTGTGTGTTCTCTCCGTATCACACACAAGTTTAACCATTCCCTCAAACACCTATTTGCAATGCTCTGACTATGTCAAGCCATTTCAAAGGATAGCAGAATGGACTGTAAGCATGTCTTTCAGGTTAGTAAAGGAGACCTTGGGAAAAATTAATACTTTCTTTAGATGTTCCATTGGAACCATGTGATACCAGTATTCAGGGCTTCAAGTTGAATGCCTGTAGAACTGGTGACTGCTGAAAATGTCGGGTCTTGTTTACATGGCACTTTTCACTGTTGAAGTATTTGTGACCAAAGTTTTACTTATGAAAAAATAAAACTTGGCACTTTCCAGTAAGGGGTATGGTTGAAGTTTTGAAGATAGATGTATGTATTCAGAGGAGCTTGCTGAATCTGAATGCATTAACTTTTTTCTTCAGACCTGTAGCAGAGGACCAGCTTTTTTCGTTTGTTAGTGACCCGTACCTTGTTTGAGCTAGGGAGAGTTTGGCTTACTCTGCACAGTTTCAGAGTGAGATTCAAACTGCATTGTGGTAGCTGCACAAAAATGTGGGAAAATACATACACATGTATATATATGTATGATAATAGGAATGCTTATATCTGATGGAAGAATTTTTCAGTAAGCAAGGCTGCAGAAGTGTGACAGGGAATTTGCTGCCAAACTTAGTGCTTAGCTAGCAGTCTTGTCTTGTACTTATGGGAGAACTGAATCTATGTTGATTCTGCAGCCTTGCAGAAATGAAGAATAATTTTCAATTAATTCCAAAATAAGCATTCTGTACATGCATATGGCTTCATCTCAGAGAAAGTGTGCTTATTCAAGATAGTATTTGAATATGTATTTAAGCAAATGTATAACTATAAGTGAAGTCATGGAACGAAGAATATGCTTAATTCCTATCCTCAGAGCAAGTCAGAGAGGAATATTTACTTGGGTAGGACTCTGCATTTTTAAACTGACTTTTTAAACAGTATAACAGGGAAGGATATTAGTATTGAATAGTTATTGAAGGATACATCAGGAATTGAAATCTAGCTTCAGAGGTGTAGCTTGAGTTAAACATAAAAGATGAAGAAGATTTTCAGTCCTACAGCCAACAGTGCTGTGGAGTTCCTGGTTAAAGAGGAATCTGAAAGATTAAAAAACAGCAATTGCATTATTCTTGTTCATTTTTCTTCTGATTTTTTTGAAGCCTTCAAAGTTAGTTTCCTTTGAAGGAAAGCAATATGAAATATGTTGTGCTTAGGTATTTTTTTCTATTAAAAATGTTCCTTAAGCACGGTAACATTTCTTTAAAATGTGGTGCATAAATAATAAAATACGTGACAGCATAGTACAAAGATTATCTTGGCACAAGTCTGGGGTGATTGAATCACTTACAGAGCTTCATGCTTGTTAATAATGTGATCATTGCAAAAGCGTGCCAATGAAAACTTCATACCTCACCAGTACGTGCTTGTGTAAGTTTGTTAGTGTGTTCTGTTTCAGCACATTTTCTAGTACTGGATACTATGGATACGTGAGGCAGTGGCTTTTGTGACACAGTGTAAACAAAGAGAGAACAGTTTCAAGAAGGAAAGGTCTGGCATCCTGTTCCTTATCACTATTGGCTCTTGGTTGCCTGTCCTTTCATTTGCCTTGAACCAGTTTTGATGCTCATCCTATCACAAGGATGAACTAGCTTACTAAAATGGAATATAAGTATCCTGGCAAGAATAAAGGAAAACGTGACTTTTTTTTCTTCTTTGTTATTAAATTGAATTATCTTACCTTGTAAAGTAATGAACAGGACAGCCATCAGTGGCTGCAAGGAGTTCTGTGTACCAGGCCCTTTGCTATCTTCTTTTGGGTGCTTGAAGATGCATGCAGCAGCTCTGGGAGAAACAGCAGAGGGGTGTAATGTGTTTCTTGCGTGTTTACTGCTGACAGTATTGCAAGTTGTACCTTGAGAACCTCAGCCAAGGTGTGACCAGAGAAGGCTGTTATCTACCATGTCTGTGTTCACTGCAGTGATCATAACTGCCTAGTCCCAAAAGGTGCGTCCTATGGTTAACCTGTGCAGGGCGATCATAACCAGCTGAAGTTTGTTCAGAACTTGTAGTCAATAGCAGATGAGCATGAGGGGCATCGCTATGGTGTTCTGAAGGTCTTGAACTCCTGTTGAGTAAATGAAGATTTGATTACACACTTTTTAATTTAGTCCTGTTGATACAGTCCATAAAGCTCTCAGGCACCATCATGCCTGTTTGCAAGCACAGAGATGGGTGGGCTTGAATGAGCAGGGAGGTAGAGTTGTAGTCTTGGTAAAGGTCACATACTCCATCACACTGTTTGCACTTCATGTCATGCTGCCTGAAGAAGACACAAAACCCTGCAGCACCACCACTCCGATGACCACTCACTGATCTGACACAGCTTGTGTGGGGTCTTGAAATGGAAAAAGAAAGGGGAGAGTGTGTCATATATTGCTGAAAGTGTTAGAAAGCAGGAGGAAGCCATGCTCAGAGGGAGGCATGAGCAGTGGAGGGAAGAGCAGAGAAATTCCTCTTCCTTTTAGCAATGGCAAGCTGTTAATTTATTCCAGTAGCATTATGAAACCGAATCCACGGAGTTGTGTGTAGGATTCCTTCTCCATTCCTCCTGTGTGAAATACAGCTGAAGACAGGCTGTTAATTTTAAAGAAAGTTTGTTTGGAGTTGGGTTTGTTCTCAGTGCAAGCAGAAGGATCATTTTGATACTTTAAAAAAAAGAAAAAGCAATTTTTGAAGTTCATATCAGTGAGCAAAGTGAAGACCAACTGTTGTTGTGGAAAGTGCAGCTGCTTAGAGATCCAAAGCATTATCAGATAGTTGTGGTTATAGCTATTCTCTTCTCCCTGTGGTGTTTACAGTATTTACCTTAATGTTTTCTGTTACTAGAAAACAGTATGTGTTCAAAGGTGCAAGAAATTGTTCATCTCTTATAAGCATGACCACTGCTTTCGCTGTCAGAGGAGAGCACTGTGTGGGTGCTATAGTCTGTTGTGTATCAGAATCTTGTGATCCTGAAAAACACTCAAAAATCCTCATGTGTAGCGATAGCCCTGTGACATTTGTTATTTTCATTCTTCAAATCAGTGGGGATGTATCCCTACCACACCTTTCTCCATGGCACTGTGTTTCAGCCAAAGGAAGAAAGTGTGTAAGTTGTGTGGAAATTACTAGGAAAACAGATTTTCTATTTGCCTATAAAGAAAACAGTGGGTTTTTGTAAGGAGCATCAAGTTGTTCATGGAAGATGAGCAAAATAAGAATGAAACTCTTTAGAACAGCAGTTTCATTTAAGGTGCCTATATGAATCAACATATTGTTGTTTAGTATTTCATCTTTTTAACAATATCTCTTTTCCTCCACTTCTTGCAATTCTCTCTTTCAATTTCTGCAGGTAAGTCAAAATGTTCTGAGTGTTGAATTTGCTGATGATCAAAATAGAGGGTCATCTGAGTGCTATGCCTGGAGGATTCAAGTCCTGGCCTTCTCTCTGTCTTTCAGTAGCTATAAAAATTCATTTCCCTTCCCCCTCTCCTTGTCTGTTTGCAGGTTATCTTGACGAATCAGATTACCACATCACTGAGCAGTGGTCCTGCAATCCCGGCAGACCTGGTGTCTCCAGCTGATGATTTGTTCCTGTCTGAAGGTAAGAAATCTCTTCTATCAGAACTGAAACTCTACACTGACACAAATCCACACTGTAACCTGCAGTCTTCTGTTGATGTACAGGGGGCTGAGAGAGTGAAATTATCAAGTCTAACCTAATACAGTCTGGAAAAAAAATTATTTCCCAGTTTCTCTGAAAGTCCGTTTATAAATAAAAATAAAGTATATAGAGTAGCTAAAACGATCTGACACTTTCTAAAGACTGGGAATGAATTTTTGAGTCATGTCAGTTTCTCAGCGTTGTACTCTCACCCACATGCATTTAAAGCATTGTTTTCTCAGTCTTCTGAAGCTGCTGCAAGAGTAAATACACAGGCCAGTCTGCAAATTTTATCTTATCTAATGATTATCAGTGATTCCAAAGAGAAACAACTGGTCACAAAAGAAGGAAAGCAAACCCTCAGGCCTGTTCCTTGAATTACACTTATCTGGTTTTCAAGCACAGTGCCTCAGACTGCATCTCTGTTCTGTGAACGTAATGTAGGGGGTTTTGTGTTGCCGTATATTACTTTACATCATGTTTCTTTTTTCTGCACAGAATTAGAGAAAAACACTTTTTTTGAGTACTAGTGAGAACTTGATGTGCTAAGAAGAAAAGAGAATTCTGAATCAAGGTTTGCAAAGTAATATAATAATTCTAGCTTTCCCCACTTGCAAAGAACAGTCAGAGTACCCTCATGAGGGTCAGATGCAGAAAAGTTTGTTATTTAGTGTTCAGGTCATGCATAGGCCCAAATGCATGATGCAAAGCAATGCTCATCTTTCCTGCAAAGGCATGATAATTGCATGTAGAGTTTTCACTTTGTATAGCATGGATATTTCCCCTCTTTCTCTCCTTGCTGCACTTTCTGATGATTCCAGTCAGGTTCTCTGTGTTCTGGTTGATCACAAGCAGCTGTCTCAAGCTTGTCTGACATAACACTAGTACATCATGGTGGCAAAAACAACTAAGGAGTGATTAAAACTGACATTATTTCTGCAACTCATTTCAGTGGACAAGAGTAAGAGGTTGAAGATAGATTTAAACAGAATGTCAAGGAGTAGCAAGTAACTTCACTGCATTGCCTTAACACTGACTGATGTGTTTACTTCATAATTTTGTCAATAGGAGCTTGGCAAAGCATGGCCCATTAAATAATTTTGGAATTGTGCTTGTGGCTTTTGTTGGATCCACCCGTTGCCAAAGTACCTCTGAAGTTCAGTGCTTGGATATTGCTCCCTACCTCTGGCAGAAAGAGCTGAAATTTGGTGACTAGATTTGGAAGAGGAAGGCATAATTTTTCACCTTTATGATTTCCTTCTTGGCACACAGTTGTTGTGCATTGTCTTATTAAATGCTGTTGATCACAGTACTTGTGCTTCTCTTTGTCCTTTAGAATTGCTATGTATGAGCTTCCTCTGAAAAGAAAGGCACAGCTGACTGAAGTGGGAGTAATAACAAAATAGGTTGTTAGTAAAACATAGTTTTGTCCCGTGGTTAAAATATTTGAAGATACTTTGGAAAAACACATGGAATAGTTGTAATGTTTCTAAATTTCCTGGCACATGTGAAAGATTCTCAGTGCTGTGTATGAGCCATAGTTCAACAGTATTCTGGAATCAGGACTATATAAGAGATGGCATAATGATGTTTCTAGCAGTTACAGGTTATTAATGAAGCTATCATGTTGTGTCTAAACCACCACCCTTGTTCACCTTTTCATTTAAGAATAAGTTAAAATGTATTGGTGCTGTGTGTGTGTTTTATTCTGTTATTACTCTCATTCCTGGTTATTAATTGAAGATCTGAAGGGATAAAATGTGCCAGCATCACACTTGTTTAAAGTGGAAAGATTTGTTTTGCCACATGAAAGAACAGTACAGGCATCAGCAGTGCAGGCTCCTTCAGTAATTTAAGTTTTATCAAGGGATGTAGGGCTCCTTTCCTTCTCTCCCTTCTCTCTTCTCTTGATTAACATTAATATGGCATTTGTATGCTATGTTGTGTAATGGAAGAACACAGTGCATCTCGGCACTACATGCTTTTCTCCTTCTGTCTGTCTTATTTACAAAATGGCTGCTTCTGGATTTTCAGTTTTCATCACTTTTAACCCATACTGTCTGTGAGAAAATGTGGAATTTAAGGGCCATTCAACATTTGATTCCCATGTTTATCTTCCTATCAAAAGATACAGGTGTGGCCAGTGTGTTTTGGTGGGTTCTTTTAACATCATGGTGTTGATCCATCCTGAGAAAGTTCCCCCTTAATGTATTTCATGTTAGTTCTTGAACAGCCTGAAAGTAGCAATATGTTAAACTTCTGATAATCTTTTGTGCTTTCAGAATCCTAAATTATTTAGTCTTCTTGATTTAGCATGATAGTAATAATACTTACTACTCTTTTACAGCTGTAGAATTTGCAGGAAAGAGTAGTTAGGTGAATAGTCCAAGTGCACAAAGAGGGTACATTGCAGAGTCAGGGATAAGAGGCCAGATTTGTGACTGGGTTCCTACCTCATTGTTCCTTGTCACTCATCACCAACTAAAGCTGAATTTGAACCAGTGACCTAGATGTGAAAGGACCCATAACACATTATTAGTCCTGTAAGCAACTCAAACTGCTTGGTTTGTGTATGTCTAATATGTTGTTTTAATTCTATCTGAAATCAGAGTCCCGTCACTGTAAATGGTTTGCTAAAAGGGTAATCTTTCTTAGATAGAGGCAGAAATGAAAATTTCAAACTGAATGTGCTATTAGAAAGAAGTGGGATGTTACAGTGTTTTTTGGTTTTGCTTCTGATTCTGCTTGAGAAGGGAATTGCTTAGGTTATGTGTTAGATTAGGCAAGAAACCAAGGAAGCTGTTCATCTGATGTGTGACAGAAAGTTAATCTGATGAACAAGCTGAAGGGACATTGTCAAGCTGTTTCAGGCTCAGAGCTTGTCTTCTGTAAAGTTGTAATGTAGTGCATGAAAACTGGTGTCCTAGAAATACATTAGATTTTTATGAGAATGTTAATGTATTTATAAAAGCAGTGCTGGCTGTAAAATCCCACCACTTATGTAGCAATGTAAGAATTCATGAACTGTTCGTTGGTATTTCTTGTAGGAAATGGTTATGTCCAGCTAAATTTACAGATCTATGCATACTTCTGCTTCGGGATAGACAAAAAAAAATGCATAGTTTGCCACAAATTAATGTGATGAATAAAATAACAAAGTTTCTCTACTTGTAATCTTAAGTCCTTGCATTCATTTGGCCTTTACATATTTGTCAGATTATCAGTTGAAGGAGTTAAAACTAATAATATTTTTTCTCCAGCTCTAAAATTCTCAGACATGTAAGGCTGTCACTTATTCCCTAGGAACCAAACTTAGTTTTTACTTGTAACCTCACCATTCATACATAACCATCTCTCAAATGTTGTCATCAGAGAGAACAGGCTGGAGGATGGTTGTGAACATTGCAGTTTCACTTTCATCCTTGCTTTATGGAATAACCTCTATTTAGTTCTTTCAGTCAAAGACAACTTGGAGAAGCCTTAAAGTTGTTTTACCTTGCAGGGGTGGTCAGACCCCTGGAGTACCGTAAGAACTAATGCTTTATTATTTAAATGTAAAAAGTAGCTCTTACCCAATTAAAATAATATCTTTAATTAAAAAATATAGATTCAAGCTGCATTAGGCTAAGTGAGCAGTAGAAATATTTTGTATGACTGCTAATGGATTTTTTTTAAACAAGTTATCTGTGGCTATGACTGTACTATTTTTGCGAAGTTCACGTGACTAAATTTTACCTAATGTAAAAAGTCTTTAGAAACTAATTCTCAGCCTGTGTATTTTAGCACTTAGACAGGAAAATTTGTTTCATTTGTGTGCTGCAAAGAGATAGGACAGTATGACCTACTTGAGGTCCCTTCTAGTCCACCAGTGCCTATCCTATTAATGTATCTGCCAGCTGCAAGCTCTAGCTTCCTCTCACAGACATCGAAGCCAAACTCCATCTTTCTTGGAAAAAATTCAGGGGCATGTTGGTATGAACAAGAACAGTATCCCCCTCCCAGCCTGCACAAAGTATCAAGCAAAAAAAAAAGGAATGCTGTCTTGGGCTTCTTCAGTCTCAGCTAGTACTTTCAAATATTTGTTTGAAAAAGTCAGAATTATTTTCTGTTTAAAATTGTCTGTAAACTTGAGCTAGATCTGGGGAGGCCAGTGTTCAGTCTTCTGTCATTTGTGTTCATCAAGTGGTTTGTCATAGCATTGTATATTTTTAGTGTACATTGCTCAACTTTTGAGCAATGAGTTTAGTCTGACCTCTTCATCTTTGTTGCTCTGATCTTGAATCCTTTTAAGCTGTTGAGCAGAAGTGGGCTTTTGTGTTGTGGAGATTGGAGAAAACTAAGCTACCATAATATCTCCTGCTCACAGAATTTTCCTACTTCAGTTTAGGAGCAGAAGATTTGAAGCTGGAATCTTTGGCTTCTCTTCCTTGCTTTGCCCTTGATCCCTTGTCAGATTGTGGTAAAATTGTTTTATTCTTCCAGCCTCCTTCCAGTTTACCTTTTTTAAACATTGGGCCTTTATTTTTACTCTGCAACTTTTTTTTTCTTTCTTTATATTTCAAGATATTCCTATGGTGAAAATAATGAATTGACCTCCACCTCAGAGTAAGATCAGTTCTGTAGTTTCTTACTTCTCTCTCCCTTCAAATCTCCTTTTTTCAGTCCTGGTGCCAAATGGAATGAAAACAGTGAAGGAATTATCAAATGAACTGAGGAGCTCCCAGAGATCAGAGGCTATTGGTTGGTTTTGGTGTGTTTATTTATTGATTTATGTGCATACTTAATGCTTTGGGTTGGACCTACAGGTGACTTAAAAAATAATATTCTGTGAAACATAAACATACCTGTTTTGCAGGAACCATAAGCTTATGAATCAAGCAGCTGTTAAGCAAGTTTTTTAAACACTTCCTCATTGCAGTTTTAAAGCTGATGCAGAATACTTCATGTCCTTGTGAAGTGCTCCAGCATGACATGAATTTAAATGTATTGGAAAGTATCATAACATTTTGGCACATTTTAGGCCATTAGTATTTTAGCTGAATGCTCTGTAAACTGATTGCAGACTGGTTTACCCAATTTTGATTGTAAGAGGAGCTAGTTTGTCTTGGATTATTGAAGCAGTATTGTTAGTTAATTATGATACATTTTTTAATAGGACAGTTCATAGATTAATATGCAATCATTTTAATATGAATCTGTTCTGACTTTTTGAGACTTAAGTATTTGGGAATGGTTACTAAACCCCCTTTATTTTTTTACCGTTATGGAGGTAATCATAATGGAGGTACCATAATCTTTATGGAGGTTGCTAGGCATGCTGAAATGCCACGGGTAGAAAGCGCGAGTAACTC